>CM068827.1:132320762-132652270 GCA_028554795.2 Sinohyriopsis cumingii
ATTTCATATGAACATTACATAGTAATACATAGTAACCATCGACTTAAACCGTTAAATTTATCTGTGTAGATGTATGCCATCGTTCTCAATTTGTTTCTGCAAGTCACTGTTAGATTACAAGGTTGTAAAACATAATTTTGATGAGGAACCAAAATAATTTCTGTTTTCACTGATTTTGTTGATTTTGTCATCCTATGATATTTACAACCGTTTTTTTCTCTCTCAACGTCTCACCATCTCTCTGCAGTGGATGTAGATGGCAATGAATATGAGGTAATCATATCCTCTTCAAGATCGCTAGCACAAATACATCTGGAAAGTATAGTTTGACATGGATCGCTATTGTCGCTTGGTATCTGCTTTCTCTTTGAAAAGGTGTCATCGTTTCATCTTGATAATACACTTTAATTTGACTAAGTTTTACACAATACTTGAACTTCTTTTATTTCATAGTGTGGAGTAATCCTTCGTTTTCAATTTTCTGTAAGTGCGTGTTGGGGTCTCTAAAATTTGACAATAAATTAAGGGGGACGAACCAAATTATTTGGACTAAATCAGGACTCTCATAGTTTTGTGACAGAAGTGGCGGACATTGATGCAGGCTCATTCATGTCGTCTTCGGAATCACTGACATAGATTTCAGCTAACTGTTCCACTCGTGTGTGGGGTGATGAATGATACAGATTGTTTAATGAATATTATGTTTTGTAATGCAAGAGACAGGTTAAGTTGTTAAATTGTATCTCCTATTCTTACATTTTAAACTAAAAGAGGGCAATTGGATAGTGGGTATGATATAATGGATGGTATAGTGGACGTAATGGATAGTATTTTGTGTGTAAAGAATAAATATTTTGTGAGCTTTCGTCTCCTTTTCTCACATTCTAAGCGAACAGAAATCATTTTGGATAGTGAGCATATATTTTGATAGCATAGTGGTGAGATGGATATTATTTTGGTATTGTAACGGATAGTTCTTTTGTGGGATTTCATCTTCTTCGTTTAAATTCTGAGATAAATAATGTGATGGACATTGTTTTTGTGGTGTAACGGATAGTCGTTTTGTGGGATTTCATCTTCTTCATTTAAATTCTGAGATAAATAATGTGATGGATATTATTTTATGTGGTGTAACGGATAGTCCTTTTGTGGGATTTCATCTTCTTCATTTAAATTCTGAGATAAATAATGTGATGGATATTATTTAATGTTGTGTAACGGATAGTCCTTTTGTGGGATTTCATCTTCTTCATTTAAATTCTGAGATAAATAATGTGATGGATATTATTTTATGTGGTGTAACGGATAGTCCTTTTGTGGGATTTCATCTTCTTCATTTAAATTCTGAGATAAATAATGTGATGGATATTATTTTATGTGGTGTAACGGATAATCCTTTTGTGGGATTTCATCTTCTTCATTTAAATTCTGAGATAAATAATGTGATGGATATTATTTAATGTTGTGTAACGGATAGTCCTTTTGTGGGATTTCATCTTCTTCATTTAAATTCTGAGATAAATAATGCGATGGATATTATTTTATGTGCTGTAACGGATAGTCCTTTTGTGGGATTTCATCTTCTTCATTTAAATTCTGAGATAAATAATGTGATGGATATTATTTAATGTTGTGTAACGGATAGTCCTTTTGTGGGATTTCATCTTCTTCATTTAAATTCTGAGATAAATAATGCGATGGACATTATTTTATGTGGTGTAACAGATAGTCCTTTTGTGGGATTTCATCTTCTTCATTTAAATTCTGAGATAAATAATGTGATGGATATTATTTTTGTGGTGTAACGGATAGTCCGTTCGTGGGATTTCATCTGCTTCATTTAAATTCTGAGATAAATAATATGATGGATATTATTATATGTGGTGTAACGGATAGTCCTTTTGTGGGATTTCATCTTCTTCATTTAAATTCTGAGATAAATCATGTGATGGATATCATTTTATGTGGTGTAACGGATAGTCCTTTTGTGGGATTCCATCTTCTTCATTTAAATTCTGAGATAAATAATGTGATGGATATTATTTTATGTGGTGTAACGGATAGTCCTTTTGTGGGATTTCATCTTCTTCATTTAAATTCTGAGATAAATAATGTGATGGATATTATTTTATGTGGTGTAACGGATAATCCTTTTGTGGGATTTCATCTTCTTCATTTAAATTCTGAGATAAATAATGTGATGGATATTATTTAATGTTGTGTAACGGATAGTCCTTTTGTGGGATTTCATCTTCTTCATTTAAATTCTGAGATAAATAATGCGATGGATATTATTTTATGTGCTGTAACGGATAGTCCTTTTGTGGGATTTCATCTTCTTCATTTAAATTCTGAGATAAATAATCTGATGGATATTATTTAATGTTGTGTAACGGATAGTCCTTTTGTGGGATTTCATCTTCTTCATTTAAATTCTGAGATAACTAATGCGATGGACATTATTTTATGTGGTGTAACAGATAGTCCTTTTGTGGGATTTCATCTTCTTCATTTAAATTCTGAGATAAATAATGTGATGGATATTATTTTATGTGGTGTAACGGATAGTCCGTTCGTGGGATTTCATCTGCTTCATTTAAATTCTGAGATAAATAATATGATGGATATTATTTTATGTGGTGTAACGGATAGTCCTTTTGTGGGATTTCATCTTCTTCATTTAAATTCTGAGATAAATAATGTGATGGATATCATTTTATGTGGTGTAACGGATAGTCCTTTTGTGGGATTTCATCTTCTTCATTTAAATTCTGAGATAAATAATGTGATGGATATTATTTTATGTGGTGTAACGGATAGTCCTTTTGTGGGATTTCATCTTCTTCATTTAAATTCTGAGATAAATAATGTGATGGATATTATTTTATGTGGTGTAACGGATAGTCCTTTTGTGGGATTTCATCTTCTTTATTTAAATTCTGAGATAAATAATGTGATGGATATTATTTTTGTGGTGTAACGGATAGTCCTTTTGTGGCATTTCATCTTCTTCATTTAAATTCTGAGATAAATAATGTGATGGATATTATTTTTGTGGTGTAACGGATAGTCCTTTTGTGGGATTTCATCTTCTTCATTTAAATTCTGAGATAAATAATGTGATGGATATTATTTTATGTGGTGTAACGGATAGTCCTTTTGTGGGATTTCATCTGCTTCATTTAAATTCTGAGATAAATAATGTGATGGATATTATTTTTGTGGTGTAGCGGATAGTCTTTTTGTGGGATTTCATCTTCTTCATTTAAATTCTGAGATAAATAATGTGATGGATATTATTTTATGTGGTGTAATGGATAGTCCTTTTGTGGGATTTCATCTTCTACATTTAAATTCTGAGATAAATAATGTGATGGATATTATTTTTCTGGTGTAACGGATAGTCCTTTTGTGGGATTTTATCTTCTTCATTTAGATACTGAGATAAATAATGTGATGGATATTATTTTTGTGGTGTAGCGGATAGTCCTTTTGTGGGATTTCATATTCTTCATTTAAATGCTGAGATAAATAATGTGATGGATATTATTTTTGTGGTGTAACGGATAGTCCTTTTGTGGGATTTCATCTTCTTCATTTAAATTCTGAGATAAATAATGTGATGGATATTATTTTTATGGTGTAACGGATAGTCCTTTTGTGGGATTTCATCTTCTTCATTTAAATTCTGAGATAAATAATCTGATGGATATTATTTTTATGGTGTAACGGATAGTCCTTTTGTGGGATTTCATCTTCTTCATTTAAATGCTGAGATAAATAATGTGATGGATATTATTTAATGTGGTGTAACGGATAATCCTTTTGTGGGATTTCATCTTCTTCATTTAAATTCTGAGATAAATAATGCGATGGACATTATTTTATGTGGTGTAATGGATAGTCCTTTTGTGGGATTTCATCTTCTTCATTTAAATTCTGAGATAAATAATATGATGGATATTATTTTATGTGGTGTAACGGATAGTCCTTTTGCGGGATTTCATCTTCTTCATTTAAATTCTGAGATAAATAATGTGATGGATATTATTTTTGTGGTGTAACGGATAGTCCTTTTGTGGGATTTCATCTTCTTCATTTAAATTCTGAGATAAATAATGTGATAGATATTATTTTTGTGGTGTAATGGATAGTCCTTTTGTAGGATTTCATCTTCTTCATTTAAATTCTGAAATAAATAATGTGATGGATATTATTTTTGTGGTGCAACGGATAATCCTTTTGTGGGATTTCATCTTCTTCATTTAAATTCTGAGATAAATAATGTGATGGATATTATTTTATGTGGTGTAACGGATAGTCCTTTTGTGGGATTTCATCTTCTTCATTTAAATTCTGAGATAAATAATGTGATGGATATTATTTTATGTGGTGTAACGGAGAGTCCTTTTGTGGGATTTCATCTTCTTCATTTAAATTCTGAGATAAATAATGTGATGGATATTATTTAATGTTGTGTAACGGATAGTCATTTTGTGGGATTTCATCTTCTTCATTTAAATTCTGAGATAAATAATGTGATGGATATTATTTTATGTGCTGTAACGGATAGTCCTTTTGTGGGATTTCATCTTCTTCATTTAAATTCTGAGATAAATAATGTGTTGGATATTATTTAATGTTGTGTAACGGATAGTCCTTTTGTGGGATTTCATCTTCTTCATTTAAATTCTGAGATAAATAATGCGATGGACATTATTTTATGTGGTGTGACAGATAGTCCTTTTGTGGGATTTCATCTTCTTCATTTAAATTCTGAGATAAATAATGTGATGGATATCATTTTATGTGGTGTAACGGATAGTCCGTTCGTGGGATTTCATCTGCTTCATTTAAATTCTGAGATAAATAATATGATGGATATTATTTTATGTGGTGTAACGGATAGTCCTTTTGTGGGATTTCATCTTCTTCATTTAAATTCTGAGATAAATAATGTGATGGATATCATTTTATGTGGTGTAACGGATAGTCCTTTTGTGGGATTTCATCTTCTTCATTTAAATTCTGAGATAAATAATGTGATGGATATTATTTTATGTGGTGTAACGGATAGTCCTTTTGTGGGATTTCATCTTCTTCATTTAAATTCTGAGATAAATAATGTGATGGATATTATTTTATGTGGTGTAACGGATAGTCCTTTTGTGGGATTTCATCTTCTTTATTTAAATTCTGAGATAAATAATGTGATGGATATTATCTTTGTGGTGTAACGGATAGTCCTTTTGTGGGATTTCATCTTCTTCATTTAAATTCTGAGATAAATAATGTGATGGATATTATTTTTGTGGTGTAGCGGATAGTCCTTTTGTGGGATTTCATCTTCTTCATTTAAATTCTGAGATAAATAATGTGATGGATATTATTTTATGTGGTGTAATGGATAGTCCTTTTGTGGGATTTCATCTTCTACATTTAAATTCTGAGATAAATAATGTGATGGATATTATTTTTGTGGTGTAACGGATAGTCCTTTTGTGGGATTTTATCTTCTTCATTTAGATTCTGAGATAAATAATGTGATGGATATTATTTTTGTGGTGTAGCGGATAGTCCTTTTGTGGGATTTCATATTCTTCATTTATATGCTGAGATAAATAATGTGATGGATATTATTTTTGTGGTGTAACGGATAGTCCTTTTGTGGGATTTCATCTTCTTCATTTAAATTCTGAGATAAATAATGTGATGGATATTATTTTTATGGTGTAACGGATAGTCCTTTTGTGGGATTTCATCTTCTTCATTTAAATTCTGAGATAAATAATCTGATGGATATTATTTTTATGGTGTAACGGATAGTCCTTTTGTGGAATTTCATCTTCTTCATTTAAATGCTGAGATAAATAATGTGATGGATATTATTTAATGTGGTGTAACGGATAGTCCTTTTGTGGGATTTCATATTCTTCATTTAAATTCTGAGATAAATAATGCGATGGACATTATTTTATGTGGTGTAATGGATAGTCCTTTTGTGGGATTTCATCTGCTTCATTTAAATTCTGAGATAAATAATATGATGGATATTATTTTATGTGGTGTAACGGATAGTCCTTTTGCGGGATTTCATCTTCTTCATTTAAATTCTGAGATAAATAATGTGATGGATATTATTTTTGTGGTGTAACGGATAGTCCTTTTGTGGGATTTCATCTTCTTCATTTAAATTCTGAGATAAATAATGTGATAGATATTATTTTTGTGGTGTAATGGATAGTCCTTTTGTGGGATTTCATCTTCTTCATTTAAATTCTGAGATAAATAATGTGATGGATATTATTTTTGTGGTGCAACGGATAATCCTTTTGTGGGATTTCATCTTCTTCATTTAAATTCTGAGATAAATAATGTGATGGATATTATTTTATGTGGTGTAACGGATAGTCCTTCTGTGGGATTTCATCTTCTTCATTTAAATTCTGAGATAAATAATGTGATGGATATTATTTTATGTGGTGTAACGGATAGTCCTTTTGTGGGATTTCATCTGCTTCATTTAAATTCTGAGATAAATAATATGATGGATATTATTTTATGTGGTGTAACGGATAGTCCTTTTGTGGGATTTCATCTTCTTCTTTTAAATTCTGAGATAAATAATGTGATGGATAATATTTTATGTGGTGTAACGGATGATCCTTTTGTGGGATTTCATCTTCTTCATTTAAATTCTGAGATAAATAATGTGATGGATATAATTTTTGTGGTGTAACGGATAGTCCTTTTGTGGGTTTTCATCTTCTTCATTTAAATTCTGAGATAAATAATGTGATGGATATTATTTGTGTGGTGTAGCGGATACTCCTTTTGTGGGATTTCATCTTCTTCGTTTAAATTCTGAGATAAATAATGTGATGGATATTATTTTATGTGGTGTAACGGATAGTCCTTTTGTGGGATTTCATCTTCTTCATTTAAATTCTGAGATAAATAATGTGATGGATATTATTTTTGTGGTGTAACGGATAGTCCTTTTGTGGGATTTCATCTTCTTCATTTAAATTCTGAGATAAATAATGTGATGGATATTATTTTTGTGGTGTAGCGGATAGTCCTTTTGTGGGATTTCATCTTCTTCATTTAAATTCTGAGATAAATAAGGTGATGGATATTATTTTATGTGGTGTAACGGATAGTCCTTTTGTGGGATTTCATCTTCTTCATTTAAATTCTGAGATAAATAATGTGATGGATATTATTTTTGTGGTGTAACGGATAGTCCTTTTGTGGGATTTCATCTTCTTCATTTAAATTCTGAGATAAATAATGTGATGGATATTTTTTTTGTGGTGTAATGGATAGTCCTTTTGTAGGATTTCATCTTCTTCATTTAAATTCTGAGATAAATAATGTGATGGATATTATTTTTGTGGTGTAACGGATAATCCTTTTGTGGGATTTCATCTTCTTCATTTAAATTCTGAGATAAATAATGTGATGGATATTATTTTATGTGGTGTAACGGATAGTCCTTTTGTGGGATTTCATCTTCTTCATTTAAATTCTGAGATAAATAATGTGATGGATATTATTTTATGTGGTGTAACGGATAGTCCTTTTGTGGGATTTCATCTGCTTCATTTAAATTCTGAGATAAATAATATGATGGATATTATTTTATGTGGTGTAACGGATAGTCCTTTTGTGGGATCTCATCTTCTTCATTTAAATTCTGAGATAAATAATGTGATGGATATTATTTTTGTGGTGTAACGGATAGTCCTTTTGTGGGATTTCATCTTCTTCATTTAAATTCTGAGATAAATAATGTGATGCATATTATTTTATGTGGTGTAACGGATAGTCCTTTTGTGGGATTTCATCTTCTTTATTTAAATTCTGAGATAAATAATGTGATGGATATTATTTTTGTGGTGTAACGGATAGTCCTTTTGTGGGATTTCATCTTCTTCATTTAAATTCTGAGATAAATAATGTGATGGATATTATTTTTATGGTGTAACGGATAGTCCTTTTGTGGGATTTCATCTTCTTCATTTAAATTCTGAGATGGATAATGTGATGGATATCATTTTATGTGGTGTAACGGATAGTCCTTTTGTGGGATTTCATTTTCTTCATTTAAATTCTGAGATAAATAATGTGATGGATATTATTTTTGTGGTGTAGCGGATAGTCCTTTTGTGGGATTTCATCTTCTTCATTTAAATTCTGAGATAAATAATGTGATGGATATTATTTTATGTGGTGCAATGGATAGTCCTTTTGTGGGATTTCATCTTCTTCATTTAAATTCTGAGATAAATAATGTGATGGATATTATTTTATGTGGTGTAACGGATAGTCCTTTTGTGGGATTTCATCTTCTTCATTTAAATTCTGAGATAAATAATGTGATGGACAGTATTTTATGTGGTGTGACAGATAGTCCTTTTGTGGGATTTCATCTTCTTCATTTAAATTCTGAGAGAAATAATGCGATGGACATTATTTTATGTGGTGTGACAGATAGTCCTTTTGTGGGATTTCATCTTCTTCATTTAAATTCTGAGATAAATAATGTGATGGATATCATTTTATGTGGTGTAACGGATAGTCCGTTCGTGGGATTTCATCTGCTTCATTTAAATTCTGAGATAAATAATATGATGGATATTATTTTATGTGGTGTAACGGATAGTCCTTTTGTGGGATTTCATCTTCTTCATTTAAATTCTGAGATAAATAATGTGATGGATATCATTTTATGTGGTGTAACGGATAGTCCTTTTGTGGGATTTCATCTTCTTCATTTAAATTCTGAGATAAATAATGTGATGGATATTATTTTATGTGGTGTAACGGATAGTCCTTTTGTGGGATTTCATCTTCTTCATTTAAATTCTGAGATAAATAATGTGATGGATATTATTTTATGTGGTGTAACGGATAGTCCTTTTGTGGGATTTCATCTTCTTTATTTAAATTCTGAGATAAATAATGTGATGGACATTATTTTATGTGGTGTAACAGATAGTCCTTTTGTGGGATTTCATCTTCTTCATTTAAATTCTGAGATAAATAATGTGATGGATATTATTTTATGTGGTGTAACGGATAGTCCGTTCGTGGGATTTCATCTGCTTCATTTAAATTCTGAGATAAATAATATGATCGATATTATTTTATGTGGTCTAACGGATAGTCCTTTTGTGGGATTTCATCTTCTTCATTTAAATTCTGAGATAAATAATGTGATGGATATCATTTTATGTGGTGTAACGGATAGTCCTTTTGTGGGATTTCATCTTCTTCATTTAAATTCTGAGATAAATAATGTGATGGATATTATTTTATGTGGTGTAATGGATAGTCCTTTTGTGGGATTTCATCTTCTTCATTTAAATTCTGAGATAAATAATGTGATGGATATTATTTTTGTGGTGTGACGGATAGTCCTTTTGTGGGATTTTATCTTCTTCATTTAAATTCTGAGATAAATAATGTGATGGATATTATTTTATGTGGTGTAATGGATAGTCCTTTTGTGGGATTTCATCTTCTTCATTTAAATTCTGAGATAAATAATGTGATGGATATTATTTTTGTGGTGTGACGGATAGTCCTTTTGTGGGATTTTATCTTCTTCATTTAGATTCTGAGATAAATAATGTGATGGATATTATTTTTGTGGTGTAGCGGATAGTCCTTTTGTGGGATTTCATATTCTTCATTTAAATGCTGAGATAAATAATGTGATGGATATTATTTTTGTGGTGTAACGGATAGTCCTTTTGTGGGATTTCATCTTCTTCATTTAAATTCTGAGATAAATAATGTGATGGATATTATTTTTATGGTGTAACGGATAGTCCTTTTGTGGGATTTCATCTTCTTCATTTAAATTCTGAGATAAATAATCTGATGGATATTATTTTTATGGTGTAACGGATAGTCCTTTTGTGGGATTTCATCTTCTTCATTTAAATGCTGAGATAAATAATGTGATGGATATTATTTAATGTGGTGTAACGGATAGTCCTTTTGTGGGATTTCATCTTCTTCATTTAAATTCTGAGATAAATAATGCGATGGACATTATTTTATGTGGTGTAATGGATAGTCCTTTTGTGGGATTTCATCTGCTTCATTTAAATTCTGAGATAAATAATATGATGGATCTTATTTTATGTGGTGTAACGGATAGTCCTTTTGCGGGATTTCATCTTCTTCATTTAAATTCTGAGATAAATAATGTGATGGATATTATTTTTGTGGTGTAACGGATAGTCCTTTTGTGAGATTTCATCTTCTTCATTTAAATTCTGAGATAAATAATGTGATAGATATTATTTTTGTGGTGTAATGGATAGTCCTTTTGTGGGATTTCATCTTCTTCATTTAAATTCTGAGATAAATAATGTGATGGATATTATTTTTGTGGTGCAACGGATAATCCTTTTGTGGGATTTCATCTTCTTCATTTAAATTCTGAGATAAATAATGTGATGGATATTATTTTATGTGGTGTAACGGATAGTCCTTTTGTGGGATTTCATCTTCTTCATTTAAATTCTGAGATAAATAATGTGATGGATATTATTTGTGTGGTGTAGCGGATAGTCCTTTTGTGGGATTTCATCTTCTTCGTTTAAATTCTGAGATAAATAATGTGATGGATATTATTTTATGTGGTGTAACGGATAGTCCTTTTGTGGGATTTCATCTTCTTCATTTAAATTCTGAGATAAATAATGTGATGGATATTATTTTTGTGGTGTAACGGATAGTCCTTTTGTGGGATTTCATCTTCTTCATTTAAATTCTGAGATAAATAATGTGATGGATATTATTTTTGTGGTGTAGCGGATAGTCCTTTTGTGGGATTTCATCTTCTTCATTTAAATTCTGAGATAAATAAGGTGATGGATATTATTTTATGTGGTGTAATGGATAGTCCTTTTGTGGGATTTCATCTTCTTCATTTAAATTCTGAGATAAATAATGTGATGGATATTATTTTTGTGCTGTAACGGATAGTCCTTTTGTGGGATTTCATCTTCTTCATTTAAATTCTGAGATAAATAATGTGATGGATATTATTTTTGTGGTGTAATGGATAGTCCTTTTGTAGGATTTCATCTTCTTCATTTAAATTCTGAGATAAATAATGTGATGGATATTATTTTTGTGGTGTAACGGATAATCCTTTTGTGGGATTTCATCTTCTTCATTTAAATTCTGAGATAAATAATGTGATGGATATTATTTTATGTGGTGTAACGGATAGTCCTTTTGTGGGATTTCATCTTCTTCATTTAAATTCTGAGATAAATAATGTGATGGATATTATTTTATGTGGTGTAACGGATAGTCCTTTTGTGGGATTTCATCTTCTTCATTTAAATTCTGAGATAAATAATGTGATGGATAATATTTTATGTGGTGTAACGGATGATCCTTTTGTGGGATTTCATCTTCTTCATTTAAATTCTGAGATAAATAATGTGATGGATATAATTTTTGTGGTGTAACGGATAGTCCTTTTGTGGGTTTTCATCTTCTTCATTTAAATTCTGAGATAAATAATGTGATGGATATTATTTGTGTGGTGTAGCGGATACTCCTTTTGTGGGATTTCATCTTCTTCGTTTAAATTCTGAGATAAATAATGTGATGGATATTATTTTATGTGGTGTAACGGATAGTCCTTTTGTGGGATTTCATCTTCTTCATTTAAATTCTGAGATAAATAATGTGATGGATATTATTTTTGTGGTGTAACGGATAGTCCTTTTGTGGGATTTCATCTTCTTCATTTAAATTCTGAGATAAATAATGTGATGGATATTATTTTTGTGGTGTAGCGGATAGTCCTTTTGTGGGATTTCATCTTCTTCTTTTAAATTCTGAGATAAATAAGGTGATGGATATTATTTTATGTGGTGTAACGGATAGTCCTTTTGTGGGATTTCATCTTCTTCATTTAAATTCTGAGATAAATAATGTGATGGATATTATTTTTGTGGTGTAACGGATATCCTTTTGTGGGATTTCATCTTCTTCATTTAAATTCTGAGATAAATAATGTGATGGATATTTTTTTTGTGGTGTAATGGATAGTCCTTTTGTAGGATTTCATCTTCTTCATTTAAATTCTGAGATAAATAATGTGATGGATATTATTTTTGTGGTGTAACGGATAATCCTTTTGTGGGATTTCATCTTCTTCATTTAAATTCTGAGATAAATAATGTGATGGATATTATTTTATGTGGTGTAACGGATAGTCCTTTTGTGGGATTTCATCTTCTTCATTTAAATTCTGAGATAAATAATGTGATGGATATTATTTTATGTGGTGTAACGGATAGTCCTTTTGTGGGATTTCATCTGCTTCATTTAAATTCTGAGATAAATAATGTGATGGATATTATTTTATGTGGTGTAACGGATAGTCCTTTTGTGGGATTTCATCTTCTTCATTTAAATTCTGAGATAAATAATGTGATGGATATTATTTTTGTGGTGTAACGGATAGTCCTTTTGTGGGATTTCATCTTCTTCATTTAAATTCTGAGATAAATAATGTGATGGATATTATTTTATGTGGTGTAACGGATAGTCCTTTTGTGGGATTTCATCTTCTTTATTTAAATTCTGAGATAAATAATGTGATGGATATTATTTTTGTGGTGTAACGGATAGTCCTTTTGTGGGATTTCATCTTCTTCATTTAAATTCTGAGATAAATAATGTGATGGATATTATTTTTATGGTGTAACGGATAGTCCTTTTGTGGGATTTCATCTTCTTCATTTAAATTCTGAGATGGATAATGTGATGGATATCATTTTATGTGGTGTAACGGATAGTCCTTTTGTGGGATTTCATTTTCTTCATTTAAATTCTGAGATAAATAATGTGATGGATATTATTTTTGTGGTGTAGCGGATAGTCCTTTTGTGGGATTTCATCTTCTTCATTTAAATTCTGAGATAAATAATGTGATGGATATCATTTTATGTGGTGTAACGGATAGTCCGTTCGTGGGATTTCATCTGCTTCATTTAAATTCTGAGATAAATAATATGATGGATATTATTTTATGTGGTGTAACGGATAGTCCTTTTGTGGGATTTCATCTTCTTCATTTAAATTCTGAGATAAATAATGTGATGGATATCATTTTATGTGGTGTAACGGATAGTCCTTTTGTGGGATTTCATCTTCTTCATTTAAATTCTGAGATAAATAATGTGATGGATATTATTTTATGTGGTGTAACGGATAGTCCTTTTGTGGGATTTCATCTTCTTCATTTAAATTCTGAGATAAATAATGTGATGGATATTATTTTATGTGGTGTAACGGATAGTCCTTTTGTGGGATTTCATCTTCTTTATTTAAATTCTGAGATAAATAATGTGATGGACATTATTTTATGTGGTGTAACAGATAGTCCTTTTGTGGGATTTCATCTTCTTCATTTAAATTCTGAGATAAATAATGTGATGGATATTATTTTATGTGGTGTAACGGATAGTCCTTTTGTGGGATTTCATCTTCTTTATTTAAATTCTGAGATAAATAATGTGATGGATATTATTTTATGTGGTGTAACGGATAGTCCTTTTGTGGGATTTCATCTTCTTCATTTAAATTCTGAGATAAATAATGTGATGGATATTATTTTTGTGGTGTAACGGATAGTCCTTTTGTGGGATTTCATCTTCTTCATTTAAATTCTGAGATAAATAATGTGATGGATATTATTTTATGTGGTGTAACGGATAGTCCTTTTGTGGGATTTCATCTTCTTTATTTAAATTCTGAGATAAATAATGTGATGGATATTATTTTTGTGGTGTAACGGATAGTCCTTTTGTGGGATTTCATCTTCTTCATTTAAATTCTGAGATAAATAATGTGATGGATATTATTTTTATGGTGTAACGGATAGTCCTTTTGTGGGATTTCATCTTCTTCATTTAAATTCTGAGATGGATAATGTGATGGATATCATTTTATGTGGTGTAACGGATAGTCCTTTTGTGGGATTTCATTTTCTTCATTTAAATTCTGAGATAAATAATGTGATGGATATTATTTTTGTGGTGTAGCGGATAGTCCTTTTGTGGGATTTCATCTTCTTCATTTAAATTCTGAGATAAATAATGTGATGGATATCATTTTATGTGGTGTAACGGATAGTCCGTTCGTGGGATTTCATCTGCTTCATTTAAATTCTGAGATAAATAATATGATGGATATTATTTTATGTGGTGTAACGGATAGTCCTTTTGTGGGATTTCATCTTCTTCATTTAAATTCTGAGATAAATAATGTGATGGATATCATTTTATGTGGTGTAACGGATAGTCCTTTTGTGGGATTTCATCTTCTTCATTTAAATTCTGAGATAAATAATGTGATGGATATTATTTTATGTGGTGTAACGGATAGTCCTTTTGTGGGATATCATCTTCTTCATTTAAATTCTGAGATAAATAATGTGATGGATATTATTTTATGTGGTGTAACGGATAGTCCTTTTGTGGGATTTCATCTTCTTTATTTAAATTCTGAGATAAATAATGTGATGGACATTATTTTATGTGGTGTAACAGATAGTCCTTTTGTGGGATTTCATCTTCTTCATTTAAATTCTGAGATAAATAATGTGATGGATATTATTTTATGTGGTGTAACGGATAGTCCGTTCGTGGGATTTCATCTGCTTCATTTAAATTCTGAGATAAATAATATGATCGATATTATTTTATGTGGTGTAACGGATAGTCCTTTTGTGGGATTTCATCTTCTTCATTTAAATTCTGAGATAAATAATGTGATGGATATCATTTTATGTGGTGTAACGGATAGTCCTTTTGTGGGATTTCATCTTCTTCATTTAAATTCTGAGATAAATAATGTGATGGATATTATTTTATGTGGTGTAACGGATAGTCCTTTTGTGGGATCTCATCTTCTTCATTTAAATTCTGAGATAAATAATGTGATGGATATTATTTTATGTGGTGTAACGGATAGTCCTTTTGTGGGATTTCATCTTCTTTATTTAAATTCTGAGATAAATAATGTGATGGATATTATCTTTGTGGTGTAACGGATAGTCCTTTTGTGGGATTTCATCTTCTTCATTTAAATTCTGAGATAAATAATGTGATGGATATTATTTTTGTTGTGTAACGGATAGTCCTTTTGTGGGATTTCATCTTCTTCATTTAAATTCTGAGATAAATAATGTGATGGATATTATTTTATGTGGTGTAACGGATAGTCCTTTTGTGGGATTTCATCTGCTTCATTTAAATTCTGAGATAAATAATGTGATGGATATTATTTTTGTGGTGTAGCGGATAGTCCTTTTGTGGGATTTCATCTTCTTCATTTAAATTCTGAGATAAATAATGTGATGGATATTATTTCATGTGGTGTAATGGATAGTCCTTTTGTGGGATTTCATCTTCTACATTTAAATTCTGAGATAAATAATGTGATGGATATTATTTTTGTGGTGTAACGGATAGTCCTTTTGTGGGATTTTATCTTCTTCATTTAGATTCTGAGATAAATAATGTGATGGATATTATTTTTGTGGTGTAGCGGATAGTCCTTTTGTGGGATTTCATATTCTTCATTTAAATGCTGAGATAAATAATGTGATGGATATTATTTTTGTGGTGTAACGGATAGTCCTTTTGTGGGATTTCATCTTCTTCATTTAAATTCTGAGATAAATAATGTGATGGATATTATTTTTATGGTGTAACGGATAGTCCTTTTGTGGGATTTCATCTTCTTCATTTAAATTCTGAGATAAATAATCTGATGGATATTATTTTTATGGTGTAACGGATAGTCCTTTTGTGGGATTTCATCTTCTTCATTTAAATGCTGAGATAAATAATGTGATGGATATTATTTAATGTGGTGTAACGGATAGTCCTTTTGTGGGATTTCATCTTCTTCATTTAAATTCTGAGATAAATAATGCGATGGACATTATTTTATGTGGTGTACTGGATAGTCCTTTCGTGGGATTTCATCTGCTTCATTTAAATTCTGAGATAAATAATATGATGGATCTTATTTTATGTGGTGTAACGGATAGTCCTTTTGCGGGATTTCATCTTCTTCATTTAAATTCTGAGATAAATAATGTGATGGATATTATTTTTGTGGTGTAACGGATAGTCCTTTTGTGAGATTTCATCTTCTTCATTTAAATTCTGAGATAAATAATGTGATAGATATTATTTTTGTGGTGTAATGGATAGTCCTTTTGTGGGATTTCATCTTCTTCATTTAAATTCTGAGATAAATAATGTGATGGATATTATTTTTGTGGTGCAACGGATAATCCTTTTGTGGGATTTCATCTTCTTCATTTAAATTCTGAGATAAATAATGTGATGGATATTATTTTATGTGGTGTAACGGATAGTCCTTTTGTGGGATTTCATCTTCTTCATTTAAATTCTGAGATAAATAATGTGATGGATATTATTTTATGTGGTGTAACGGATAGTCCTTTTGTGGGATTTCATCTGCTTCATTTAAATTCTGAGATAAATAATATGATGGATATTATTTTATGTGGTGTAACGGATAGTCCTTTTGTGGGATTTCATCTTCTTCATTTAAATTCTGAGATAAATAATGTGATGGATATTATTTTATGTGGTGTAACGGATAATCCTTTTGTGGGATTTCATCTTCTTCATTTAAATTCTGAGATAAATAATGTGATGGATATAATTTTTGTGGTGTAACGGATAGTCCTTTTGTGGGATTTCATCTGCTTCATTTAAATTCTGAGATAAATAATGTGATGGATATTATTTGTGCGGTGTAGCGGATAGTCCTTTTGTGGGATTTCATCTTCTTCGTTTAAATTCTGAGATAAATAATGTGATGGATATTATTTTATGTGGTGTAACGGATAGTCCTTTTGTGGGATTTCATCTTCTTCATTTAAATTCTGAGATAAATAATGTGATGGATATTATTTTTGTGGTGTAACGGATAGTCCTTTTGTGGGATTTCATCTTCTTCATTTAAATTCTGAGATAAATAATGTGATGGATATTATTTTTGTGGTGTAGCGGATAGTCCTTTTGTGGGATTTCATCTTCTTCATTTAAATTCTGAGATAAATAATGTGATGGACAGTATTTTATGTGGTGTGACAGATAGTCCTTTTGTGGGATTTCATCTTCTTCATTTAAATTCTGAGATAAATAATGCGATGGACATTATTTTATGTGGTGTGACAGATAGTCCTTTTGTGGGATTTCATCTTCTTCATTTAAATTCTGAGATAAATAATGTGATGGATATCATTTTATGTGGTGTAACGGATAGTCCGTTCGTGGGATTTCATCTGCTTCATTTAAATTCTGAGATAAATAATATGATGGATATTATTTTATGTGGTGTAACGGATAGTCCTTTTGTGGGATTTCATCTTCTTCATTTAAATTCTGAGATAAATAATGTGATGGATATCATTTTATGTGGTGTAACGGATAGTCCTTTTGTGGGATTTCATCTTCTTCATTTAAATTCTGAGATAAATAATGTGATGGATATTATTTTATGTGGTGTAACGGATAGTCCTTTTGTGGGATTTCATCTTCTTCATTTAAATTCTGAGATAAATAATGTGATGGATATTATTTTATGTGGTGTAACGGATAGTCCTTTTGTGGGATTTCATCTTCTTTATTTAAATTCTGAGATAAATAATGTGATGGACATTATTTTATGTGGTGTAACAGATAGTCCTTTTGTGGGATTTCATCTTCTTCATTTAAATTCTGAGATAAATAATGTGATGGATATTATTTTATGTGGTGTAACGGATAGTCCGTTCGTGGGATTTCATCTGCTTCATTTAAATTCTGAGATAAATAATATGATCGATATTATTTTATGTGGTGTAACGGATAGTCCTTTTGTGGGATTTCATCTTCTTCATTTAAATTCTGAGATAAATAATGTGATGGATATCATTTTATGTGGTGTAACGGATAGTCCTTTTGTGGGATTTCATCTTCTTCATTTAAATTCTGAGATAAATAATGTGATGGATATTATTTTATGTGGTGTAACGGATAGTCCTTTTGTGGGATTTCATCTTCATCATTTAAATTCTGAGATAAATAATGTGATGGATATTATTTTTGTGGTGTAGCGGATAGTCCTTTTGTGGGATTTCATCTTCTTCATTTAAATTCTGAGATAAATAATGTGATGGACAGTATTTTATGTGGTGTGACAGATAGTCCTTTTGTGGGATTTCATCTTCTTCATTTAAATTCTGAGATAAATAATGCGATGGACATTATTTTATGTGGTGTGACAGATAGTCCTTTTGTGGGATTTCATCTTCTTCATTTAAATTCTGAGATAAATAATGTGATGGATATCATTTTATGTGGTGTAACGGATAGTCCGTTCGTGGGATTTCATCTGCTTCATTTAAATTCTGAGATAAATAATATGATGGATATTATTTTATGTGGTGTAACGGATAGTCCTTTTGTGGGATTTCATCTTCTTCATTTAAATTCTGAGATAAATAATGTGATGGATATCATTTTATGTGGTGTAACGGATAGTCCTTTTGTGGGATTTCATCTTCTTCATTTAAATTCTGAGATAAATAATGTGATGGATATTATTTTATGTGGTGTAACGGATAGTCCTTTTGTGGGATTTCATCTTCTTCATTTAAATTCTGAGATAAATAATGTGATGGATATTATTTTATGTGGTGTAACGGATAGTCCTTTTGTGGGATTTCATCTTCTTTATTTAAATTCTGAGATAAATAATGTGATGGACATTATTTTATGTGGTGTAACAGATAGTCCTTTTGTGGGATTTCATCTTCTTCATTTAAATTCTGAGATAAATAATGTGATGGATATTATTTTATGTGGTGTAACGGATAGTCCGTTCGTGGGATTTCATCTGCTTCATTTAAATTCTGAGATAAATAATATGATCGATATTATTTTATGTGGTGTAACGGATAGTCCTTTTGTGGGATTTCATCTTCTTCATTTAAATTCTGAGATAAATAATGTGATGGATATCATTTTATGTGGTGTAACGGATAGTCCTTTTGTGGGATTTCATCTTCTTCATTTAAATTCTGAGATAAATAATGTGATGGATATTATTTTATGTGGTGTAACGGATAGTCCTTTTGTGGGATTTCATCTTCATCATTTAAATTCTGAGATAAATAATGTGATGGATATTATTTTATGTGGTGTAACGGATAGTCCTTTTGTGGGATTTCATCTTCTTTATTTAAATTCTGAGATAAATAATGTGATGGATATTATCTTTGTGGTGTAACGGATAGTCCTTTTGTGGGATTTCATCTTCTTCATTTAAATTCTGAGATAAATAATGTGATGGATATTATTTTTGTTGTGTAACGGATAGTCCTTTTGTGGGATTTCATCTTCTTCATTTAAATTCTGAGATAAATAATGTGATGGATATTATTTTATGTGGTGTAACGGATAGTCCTTTTGTGGGATTTCATCTGCTTCATTTAAATTCTGAGATAAATAATGTGATGGATATTATTTTTGTGGTGTAGCGGATAGTCCTTTTGTGGGATTTCATCTTCTTCATTTAAATTCTGAGATAAATAATGTGATGGATATTATTTTATGTGGTGTAATGGATAGTCCTTTTGTGGGATTTTATCTTCTTCATTTAGATTCTGAGATAAATAATGTGATGGATATTATTTTTGTGGTGTAGCGGATAGTCCTTTTGTGGGATTACATATTCTTCATTTAAATGCTGAGATAAATAATGTGATGGATATTATTTTTGTGGTGTAACGGATAGTCCTTTTGTGGGATTTCATCTTCTTCATTTAAATTCTGAGACAAATAATGTGATGGATATTATTTTTATGGTGTAACGGATAGTCCTTTTGTGGGATTTCATCTTCTTCATTTAAATTCTGAGATAAATAATCTGATGGATATTATTTTTATGGTGTAACGGATAGTCCTTTTGTGGGATTTCATCTTCTTCATTTAAATGCTGAGATAAATAATGTGATGGATATTATTTAATGTGGTGTAACGGATAGTCCTTTTGTGGGATTTCATCTTCTTCATTTAAATTCTGAGATAAATAATGCGATGAACATTATTTTATGTGGTGTAATGGATAGTCCTTTTGTGGGATTTCATCTGGTTCATTTAAATTCTGAGATAAATAATATGATGGATCTTATTTTATGTGGTGTAACGGATAGTCCTTTTGCGGGATTTCATCTTCTTCATTTAAATTCTGAGATAAATAATGTGATGGATATTATTTTTGTGGTGTAACGGATAGTCCTTTTGTGAGATTTCATCTTCTTCATTTAAATTCTGAGATAAATAATGTGATAGATATTTTTTTTGTGGTGTAATGGATAGTCCTTTTGTGGGATTTCATCTTCTTCATTTAAATTCTGAGATAAATAATGTGATGGATATTATTTTTGTGGTGCAACGGATAATCCTTTTGTGGGATTTCATCTTCTTCATTTAAATTCTGAGATAAATAATGTGATGGATATTATTTTATGTGGTGTAACGGATAGTCCTTTTGTGGGATTTCATCTTCTTCATTTAAATTCTGAGATAAATAATGTGATGGATATTATTTTATGTGGTGTAACGGATAGTCCTTTTGTGGGATTTCATCTGCTTCATTTAAATTCTGAGATAAATAATATGATGGATATTATTTTATGTGGTGTAACGGATAGTCCTTTTGTGGGATTTCATCTTCTTCATTTAAATTCTGAGATAAATAATGTGATGGATATTATTTTATGTGGTGTAACGGATAATCCTTTTGTGGGATTTCATCTTCTTCATTTAAATTCTGAGATAAATAATGTGATGGATATAATTTTTGTGGTGTAACGGATAGTCCTTTTGTGGGATTTCATCTGCTTCATTTAAATTCTGAGATAAATAATGTGATGGATATTATTTGTGTGGTGTAGCGGATAGTCCTTTTGTGGGATTTCATCTTCTTCGTTTAAATTCTGAGATAAATAATGTGATGGATATTATTTTATGTGGTGTAACGGATAGTCCTTTTGTGGGATTTCATCTTCTTCATTTAAATTCTGAGATAAATAATGTGATGGATATTATTTTTGTGGTGTAACGGATAGTCCTTTTGTGGGATTTCATCTTCTTCATTTAAATTCTGAGATAAATAATGTGATGGATATTATTTTTGTGGTGTAGCGGATAGTCCTTTTGTGGGATTTCCTCTTCTTCATTTAAATTCTGAGATAAATAAGGTGATGGATATTATTTTATGTGGTGTAACGGATAGTCCTTTTGTGGGATTTCATCTTCTTCATTTAAATTCTGAGATAAATAATGTGATGGATATTATTTTTGTGCTGTAACGGATAGTCCTTTTGTGGGATTTCATCTTCTTCATTTAAATTCTGAGATAAATAATGTGATGGATATTATTTTTGTGGTGTAATGGATAGTCCTTTTGTAGGATTTCATCTTCTTCATTTAAATTCTGAGATAAATAATGTGATAGATATTATTTTTGTGGTGTAATGGATAGTCCTTTTGTGGGATTTCATCTTCTTCATTTAAATTCTGAGATAAATAATGTGATGGATATTATTTTATGTGGTGTAACGGATAGTCCTTTTGTGGGATTTCATCTGCTTCATTTAAATTCTGAGATAAATAATATGATGGATATTATTTTATGTGGTGTAACGGATAGTCCTTTTGTGGGATTTCATCTTCTTCATTTAAATTCTGAGATAAATAATGTGATGGATATTATTTTATGTGGTGTAACGGATAATCCTTTTGTGGGATTTCATCTTCTTCATTTAAATTCTGAGATAAATAATGTGATGGATATAATTTTTGTGGTGTAACGGATAGTCCTTTTGTGGGATTTCATCTGCTTCATTTAAATTCTGAGATAAATAATGTGATGGATATTATTTGTGTGGTGTAGCGGATAGTCCTTTTGTGGGATTTCATCTTCTTCGTTTAAATTCTGAGATAAATAATGTGATGGATATTATTTTATGTGGTGTAACGGATAGTCCTTTTGTGGGATTTCATCTTCTTCATTTAAATTCTGAGATAAATAATGTGATGGATATTATTTTTGTGGTGTAACGGATAGTCCTTTTGTGGGATTTCATCTTCTTCATTTAAATTCTGAGATAAATAATGTGATGGATATTATTTTTGTTGTGTAGCGGATAGTCCTTTTGTGGGATTTCATCTTCTTCATTTAAATTCTGAGATAAATAATGTGATGGATATTATTTTATGTGGTGTAACGGATAGTCCTTTTGTGGGATTTCATCTTCTTCATTTAAATTCTGAGATAAATAATGTGATGGATATTATTTTTGTGCTGTAACGGATAGTCCTTTTGTGGGATTTCATCTTCTTCATTTAAATTCTGAGATAAATAATGTGATGGATATTATTTTTGTGGTGTAATGGATAGTCCTTTTGTAGGATTTCATCTTCTTCATTTAAATTCTGAGATAAATAATGTCATGGATATTATTTTTGTGGTGTAACGGATAATCCTTTTGTGGGATTTCATCTTCTTCATTTAAATTCTGAGATAAATAATGTGATGGATATTATTTTATGTGGTGTAACGGATAGTCCTTTTGTGGGATTTCATCTTCTTCATTTAAATTCTGAGATAAATAATGTGATGGATATTATTTTATGTGGTGTAACGGATAGTCCTTTTGTGGGATTTCATCTGCTTCATTTAAATTCTGAGATAAATAATATGATGGATATTATTTTATGTGGTGTAACGGATAGTCCTTTTGTGGGATTTCATCTTCTTCATTTAAATTCTGAGATAAATAATGTGATGGATATTATTTTATGTGGTGTAACGGATAATCCTTTTGTGGGATTTCATCTTCTTCATTTAAATTCTGAGATAAATAATGTGATGGATATTATTTTTGTGGTGTAACGGATAGTCCTTTTGTGGGATTTCATCTTCTTCATTTAAATTCTGAGATAAATAATGTGATGGATATTATTTTATGTGGTGTAACGGATAGTCCTTTTGTGGGATTTCATCTTCTTCATTTAAATTCTGAGATAAATAATGTGATGGATATTATTTTTGTGGTGTAACGGATAGTCCTTTTGTGGGATTTCATCTTCTTCATTTAAATTCTGAGATAAATAATGTGATGGATATTATTTTATGTGGTGTAACGGATAGTCCTTTTGTGGGATTTCATCTTCTTTATTTAAATTCTGAGATAAATAATGTGATGGATATTATTTTTGTGGTGTAACGGATAGTCCTTTTGTGGGATTTCATCTTCTTCATTTAAATTCTGAGACAAATAATGTGATGGATATTATTTTTATGGTGTAACGGATAGTCCTTTTGTGGGATTTCATCTTCTTCATTTAAATTCTGAGATGGATAATGTGATGGATATTATTTTATGTGGTGTAACGGATAGTCCTTTTGTGGGATTTCATTTTCTTCATGTAAATTCTGAGATAAATTATGTGATGGATACTATTTTTGTGGTGTAGCGGATAGTCCTTTTGTGGGATTTCATCTTCTTCATTTAAATTCTGAGATAAATAATGTGATGGATATTATTTTATGTGGTGCAATGGATAGTCCTTTTGTGGGATTTCATCTTCTTCAT
Organism: Sinohyriopsis cumingii; assembly: GCA_028554795.2. Classification (NCBI taxonomy): domain Eukaryota; kingdom Metazoa; phylum Mollusca; class Bivalvia; order Unionida; family Unionidae; genus Sinohyriopsis; species Sinohyriopsis cumingii. The sequence continues at coordinate 132,344,503 of CM068827.1, forward strand.
TTAAATTCTGAGATAAATAATGTGATGGATATTATTTTATGTGCTGTAACGGATAGTCCTTTTGTGGGATTTCATCTTCTTCATTTAAATTCTGAGATAAATAATGTGATGGATATTATTTTTGTGGTGTAGCGGATAGTCCTTTTGTGGGATTTCATCTTCTTCATTTAAATTCTGAGATAAATAATGTGATGGATATTATTTTATGTGGTGTAACGGATAGTCCTTTTGTGGGATTTCATCTTCTTCATTTAAATTCTGAGATAAATAATGTGATGGATATTATTTTTGTGGTGTAACGGATAGTCCTTTTGTGGGATTTCATCTTCTTCATTTAAATTCTGAGATAAATAATGTGATGGATATTATTTTTGTGGTGTAACGGATAGTCCTTTTGTGGGATTTCATCTTCTTCATTTAAATTCTGAGATAAATAATGTGATGGATATTATTTTTGTGGTGTAACGGATAATCCTTTTGTGGGATTTCATCTTCTTCATTTAAATTCTGAGATAAATAATGTGATGGATATTATTTAATGTGGTGTAACGGATAGTCCTTTTGTGGGATTTCATCTTCTTCATTTAAATTCTGAGATAAATAATGTGATGGATATTATTTTATGTGGTGTAACGGATAGTCCTTTTGTGGGATTTCATCTGCTTCATTTAAATTCTGAGATAAATAATATGATGGATATTATTTTATGTGGTGTAACGGATAGTCCTTTTGTGGGATTTCATCTTCTTCATTTAAATTCTGAGATAAATAATGTGATGGATATTATTTTTGTGGTGTAACGGATAATCCTTTTGTGGGATTTCATCTTCTTCATTTAAATTCTGAGATAAATAATGTGATGGATATTATTTTTGTGGTGTAACGGATAGTCCTTTTGTGGGATTTCATCTTCTTCATTTAAATTCTGAGATAAATAATGTGATGGATATTATTTTATGTGGTGTAACGGATAGTCCTTTTGTGGGATTTCATCTTCTTCATTTAAATTCTGTGATAAATAATGTGATGGATATTATTTTATGTGGTGTAACGGATAATCCTTTTGTGGGATTTCATTTTCTTCATTTAAATTCTGAGATAAATAATGTGATGGATATTATTTAATGTTGTGTAACGGATAGTCCTTTTGTGGGATTTCATCTTCTTCATTTAAATTCTGAGATAAATAATGCGATGGGTATTATTTTATGTGCTGTAACGGATAGTCCTTTTGTGGGATTTCATCTTCTTCATTTATATTCTGAGATAAATAATGTGATGGATATTATTTAATGTTGTGTAACGGATTGTCCTTTTGTGGGATTTCATCTTCTTCATTTAAATTCTGAGATAAATAATGCGATGGACATTATTTTATGTGGTGTAACAGATAGTCCTTTTGTGGGATTTCATCTTCTTCATTTAAATTCTGAGATAAATAATGTGATGGATATTATTTTATGTGGTGTAACGTATAGTCCGTTCGTGGGATTTCATCTTCTTCATTTAAATTCTGAGATAAATAATGCGATGGACATTATTTTATGTGGTGTAACAGATAGTCCTTTTGTGGGATTTCATCTTCTTCATTTAAATTCTGAGATAAATAATGTGATGGATATTATTTTTGTGGTGTAACGGATAGTACTTTTGTGGGATTTCATCTTCTTCATTTAAATTCTGAGATAAATAATGTGATGGATATTATTTTTGTGGTGTTACGGATAGTCCTTTTGTGGGATTTCATCTTCTTCATTTAAATTCTGAGATAAATAATGTGATGGATATTATTTTATGTGGTGTAACGGATAGTCCTTTTGTGGGATTTCATCTGCTTCATTTAAATTCTGAGATAAATAATGTGATGGATATTATTTTTGTGGTGTAGCGGATAGTCCTTTTGTGGGATTTCATCTTCTTCATTTAAATTCTGAGATAAATAATGTGATGGATATTATTTTATGTGTTGTAATGGATAGTCCTTTTGTGGGATTTCATCTTCTACATTTAAATTCTGAGACAAATAATGTGATGGATATTATTTTTGTGGTGTAACGGATAGTCCTTTTCTGGGATTTTATCTTCTTCATTTAGATTCTGAGATAAATAATGTGATGGATATTATTTTTGTGGTGTAGAAGATAGTCCTTTTGTGGGATTTCATATTCTTCATTTAAATGCTGAGATAAATAATGTGATGGATATTATTTTTATGGTGTAACGGATAGTCCTTTTGTGGGATTTCATCTTCTTCATTTAAATTCTGAGATAAATAATCTGATGGATATTATTTTTATTTTGTAACGGATAGTCCTTTTGTGGGATTTCATCTTCTTCATTTAAATGCTGAGATAAATAATGTGATGGATATTATTTAATGTGGTGTAACGGATAATCCTTTTGTGGGATTTCATCTTCTTCATTTAAATTCTGAGATAAATAATGCGATGGACATTATTTTATGTGGTGTAATGGATAGTCCTTTTGTGGGATTTCATCTGCTTCATTTAAATTCTGAGATAAATAATATGATGGATATTATTTTATGTGGTGTAACGGATAGTCCTTTTGCGGGATTTCATCTTCTTCATTTAAATTCTGAGATAAATAATGTGATGGATATTATTTTTGTGGTGTAACGGATAGTCCTTTTGTGGGATTTCATCTTCTTCATTTAAATTCTGAGATAAATAATGTGATAGATATTATTTTTGTGGTGTAATGGATAGTCCTTTTGTAGGATTTCATCTTCTTCATTTAAATTCTGAGATAAATAATGTGATGGATATTATTTTTGTGGTGCAACGGATAATCCTTTTGTGGGATTTCATCTTCTTCATTTAAATTCTGAGATAAATAATGTGATGGATATTATTTTATGTGGTGTAACGGATAGTCCTTTTGTGGGATTTCATCTTCTTCATTTAAATTCTGAGATAAATAATCTGACGGATATTATTTTATGTGGTGTAACGGAGAGTCCTTTTGTGGGATTTCATCTGCTTCATTTAAATTCTGAGATAAATAATATGATGGATATTATTTTATGTGGTGTAACGGATAGTCCTTTTGTGGGATTTCATCTTCTTCATTTAAATTCTGAGATAAATAATGTGATGGATATTATTTTATGTGGTGTAACGGATAATCCTTTTGTGGGATTTCATCTTCTTCATTTAAATTCTGAGATAAATAATGTGATGGATATTATTTTTGTGGTGTAACGGATAGTCCTTTTGTGGGATTTCATCTTCTTCATTTTAATTCTGAGATAAATAATGTGATGAATATTATTTGTGTGGTGTAGCGGATAGTCCTTTTGTGGGATTTCATCTTCTTCGTTTAAATTCTGAGATAAATAATGTGATGGATATTATTTTATGTGGTGTAACGGATAGTCCTTTTGTGGGATTTCATCTGCTTCATTTAAATTCTGAGATAAATAATGTGATGGATATCATTTTATGTGGTGTAACGGATAGTCCTTTTGTGGGATTTCATCTTCTTCATTTAAATTCTGAGATAAATAATGTGATGGATATTATTTTATGTGGTGTAACGGATAGTCCTTTTGTGGGATTTCATCTTCTTCATTTAAATTCTGAGATAAATAATGTGATGGATATTATTTTATGTGGTGTAACGGATAGTCCTTTTGTGGGATTTCATCTTCTTCATTTAAATTCTGAGATAAATAATGTGATGGATATCATTTTATGTGGTGTAACGGATAGTCCTTTTGTGGGATTTCATCTTCTTCATTTAAATTCTGAGATAAATAATGTGATGGATATTATTTTATGTGGTGTAACGGATAGTCCTTTTGTGGGATTTCATCTTCTTCATTTAAATTCTGAGATAAATAATGTGATGGATCTTATTTTATGTGGTGTAACGGATAGTCCTTTTGTGGGATTTCATCTTCTTTATTTAAATTCTGAGATAAATAATGTGATGGACATTATCTTAAGTGGTGTAACAGATAGTCCTTTTGTGGGATTTCATCTTCTTCATTTAAATTCTGAGATAAATAATGTGATGGATATTATTTTATGTGGTGTAACGGATAGTCCGTTCGTGGGATTTCATCTGCTTCATTTAAATTCTGAGATAAATAATATGATGGATATTATTTTATGTGGTGTAACGGATAGTCCTTTTGTGGGATTTCATCTTCTTCATTTAAATTCTGAGATAAATAATGTGATGGATATTATTTTATGTGGTGTAACGGATAGTCCTTTTGTGGGATTTCATCTTCTTCATTTAAATTCTGAGATAAATAATGTGATGGATATTATTTTATGTGGTGTAACGGATAGTCCTTTTGTAGGATTTCATCTTCTTCATTTAAATTCTGAGATAAATAATGTGATGGATATTATTTTATGTGGTGTAACGGATTGTCCTTTTGTGGGATTTCATCTTCTTTATTTAAATTCTGAGATAAATAATGTGATGGATATTATTTTTGTGGTGTAACGGATAGTCCTTTTGTGGGATTTCATCTTCTTCATTTAAATTCTGAGATAAATAATGTGATGGATATTATTTTTGTGGTGTAACGGATAGTCCTTTTGTGGGATTTCATCTTCTTCATTTAAATTCTGAGATAAATAATGTGATGGATATTATTTTATGTGGTGTAACGGATAGTCCTTTTGTGGGATTTCATCTTCTTCATTTAAATTCTGAGATAAATAATGTGATGGATATTATTTTATGTGGTGTAACGGATAATCCTTTTGTGGGATTTCATCTTCTTCATTTAAATTCTGAGATAAATAATGTGATGGATATTATTTTATGTGGTGTAACGGATAGTCCTTTTGTGGGATTTCATCTTCTTCATTTAAATTCTGAGATAAATAATGTGATGGATATTATTTTATGTGGTGTAACGGATAGTCCTTTTGTGGGATTTCATCTTCTTCATTTAAATTCTGAGATAAATAATCTGATGGATATTATTTTTATGGTGTAACGGATAGTCCTTTTGTGGGATTTCATCTTCTTCATTTAAATTCTGAGATAAATAATCTGATGGATATTATTTTTATTTTGTAACGGATAGTCCTTTTGTGGGATTTCATCTTCTTCATTTAAATGCTGAGATAAATAATGTGATGGATATTATTTAATGTGGTGTAACGGATAATCCTTTTGTGGGATTTCATCTTCTTCATTTAAATTCTGAGATAAATAATGTGATGGATATTATTTTATGTGGTGTAACGGATAGTCCTTTTGTGGGATTTCATCTTCTTCATTTAAATTCTGAGATAAATAATGTGATGGATATTATTTTATGTGGTGTAACGGATAATCCTTTTGTGGGATTTCATCTTCTTCATTTAAATTCTGAGATAAATAATGTGATGGATATTATTTTATGTGGTGTAACGGATAGTCCTTTTGTGGGATTTCATCTTCTTCATTTAAATTCTGAGATAAATAATGTGATGGATATTATTTTATGTGGTGTAACGGATAGTCCTTTTGTGGGATTTCATCTTCTTCATTTAAATTCTGAGATAAATAATGTGATGGATATTATTTTTATGGTGTAACGGATAGTCCTTATGTGGGATTTCATCTTCTTCATTTAAATTCTGAGATAAATAATCTGATGGATATTATTTTTATTTTGTAACGGATAGTCCTTTTGTGGGATTTCATCTTCTTCATTTAAATGCTGAGATAAATAATGTGATGGATATTATTTAATGTGGTGTAACGGATAATCCTTTTGTGGGATTTCATCTTCTTCATTTAAATTCTGAGATAAATAATGCGATGGACATTATTTTATGTGGTGTAATGGATAGTCCTTTTGTGGGATTTCATCTGCTTCATTTAAATTCTGAGATAAATAATGTGATGGATATTATTTTTGTGGTGTAACGGATAGTCCTTTTGTGGGATTTCATCTTCTTCATTTAAATTCTGAGATAAATAATGTGATGGATATTATTTTTGTGGTGTAACGGATAGTCCTTTTGTGGGATTTCATCTTCTTCATTTAAATTCTGAGATAAATAATGTGATGGATATTATTTTATGTGGTGTAACGGATAGTCCTTTTGTGGGATTTCATCTTCTTCATTTAAATTCTGAGATAAATAATGTGATGGATATTATTTTATGTGGTGTAACGGATAATCCTTTTGTGGGATTTCATCTTCTTCATTTAAATTCTGAGATAAATAATGTGATGGATATTATTTTATGTGGTGTAACGGATAGTCCTTTTGTGGGATTTCATCTTCTTCATTTAAATTCTGAGATAAATAATGTGATGGATATTATTTTATGTGGTGTAACGGATAGTCCTTTTGTGGGATTTCATCTTCTTCATTTAAATTCTGAGATAAATAATCTGATGGATATTATTTTTATGGTGTAACGGATAGTCCTTTTGTGGGATTTCATCTTCTTCATTTAAATTCTGAGATAAATAATCTGATGGATATTATTTTTATTTTGTAACGGATAGTCCTTTTGTGGGATTTCATCTTCTTCATTTAAATGCTGAGATAAATAATGTGATGGATATTATTTAATGTGGTGTAACGGATAATCCTTTTGTGGGATTTCATCTTCTTCATTTAAATTCTGAGATAAATAATGTGATGGATATTATTTTATGTGGTGTAACGGATAGTCCTTTTGTGGGATTTCATCTTCTTCATTTAAATTCTGAGATAAATAATGTGATGGATATTATTTTATGTGGTGTAACGGATAATCCTTTTGTGGGATTTCATCTTCTTCATTTAAATTCTGAGATAAATAATGTGATGGATATTATTTTATGTGGTGTAACGGATAGTCCTTTTGTGGGATTTCATCTTCTTCATTTAAATTCTGAGATAAATAATGTGATGGATATTATTTTATGTGGTGTAACGGATAGTCCTTTTGTGGGATTTCATCTTCTTCATTTAAATTCTGAGATAAATAATGTGATGGATATTATTTTTATGGTGTAACGGATAGTCCTTTTGTGGGATTTCATCTTCTTCATTTAAATTCTGAGATAAATAATCTGATGGATATTATTTTTATTTTGTAACGGATAGTCCTTTTGTGGGATTTCATCTTCTTCATTTAAATGCTGAGATAAATAATGTGATGGATATTATTTAATGTGGTGTAACGGATAATCCTTTTGTGGGATTTCATCTTCTTCATTTAAATTCTGAGATAAATAATGCGATGGACATTATTTTATGTGGTGTAATGGATAGTCCTTTTGTGGGATTTCATCTGCTTCATTTAAATTCTGAGATAAATAATATGATGGATATTATTTTATGTGGTGTAACGGATAGTCCTTTTGCGGGATTTCATCTTCTTCATTTAAATTCTGAGATAAATAATGTGATGGATATTATTTTTGTGGTGTAACGGATAGTCCTTTTGTGGGATTTCATCTTCTTCATTTAAATTCTGAGATAAATAATGTGATAGATATTATTTTTGTGGTGTAATGGATAGTCCTTTTGTAGGATTTCATCTTCTTCATTTAAATTCTGAGATAAATAATGTGATGGATATTATTTTTGTGGTGCAACGGATAATCCTTTTGTGGGATTTCATCTTCTTCATTTAAATTCTGAGATAAATAATGTGATGGATATTATTTTATGTGGTGTAACGGATAGTCCTTTTGTGGGATTTCATCTTCTTCATTTAAATTCTGAGATAAATAATCTGACGGATATTATTTTATGTGGTGTAACGGAGAGTCCTTTTGTGGGATTTCATCTGCTTCATTTAAATTCTGAGATAAATAATATGATGGATATTATTTTATGTGGTGTAACGGATAGTCCTTTTGTGGGATTTCATCTTCTTCATTTAAATTCTGAGATAAATAATGTGATGGATATTATTTTATGTGGTGTAACGGATAATCCTTTTGTGGGATTTCATCTTCTTCATTTAAATTCTGAGATAAATAATGTGATGGATATTATTTTTGTGGTGTAACGGATAGTCCTCTTGTGGGATTTCATCTTCTTCATTTTAATTCTGAGATAAATAATGTGATGAATATTATTTGTGTGGTGTAGCGGATAGTCCTTTTGTGGGATTTCATCTTCTTCGTTTAAATTCTGAGATAAATAATGTGATGGATATTATTTTATGTGGTGTAACGGATAGTCCTTTTGTGGGATTTCATCTGCTTCATTTAAATTCTGAGATAAATAATGTGATGGATATCATTTTATGTGGTGTAACGGATAGTCCTTTTGTGGGATTTCATCTTCTTCATTTAAATTCTGAGATAAATAATGTGATGGATATTATTTTATGTGGTGTAACGGATAGTCCTTTTGTGGGATTTCATCTTCTTCATTTAAATTCTGAGATAAATAATGTGATGGATATTATTTTATGTGGTGTAACGGATAGTCCTTTTGTGGGATTTCATCTTCTTCATTTAAATTCTGAGATAAATAATGTGATGGATATCATTTTATGTGGTGTAACGGATAGTCCTTTTGTGGGATTTCATCTTCTTCATTTAAATTCTGAGATAAATAATGTGATGGATATTATTTTATGTGGTGTAACGGATAGTCCTTTTGTGGGATTTCATCTTCTTCATTTAAATTCTGAGATAAATAATGTGATGGATCTTATTTTATGTGGTGTAACGGATAGTCCTTTTGTGGGATTTCATCTTCTTTATTTAAATTCTGAGATAAATAATGTGATGGACATTATCTTAAGTGGTGTAACAGATAGTCCTTTTGTGGGATTTCATCTTCTTCATTTAAATTCTGAGATAAATAATGTGATGGATATTATTTTATGTGGTGTAACGGATAGTCCGTTCGTGGGATTTCATCTGCTTCATTTAAATTCTGAGATAAATAATATGATGGATATTATTTTATGTGGTGTAACGGATAGTCCTTTTGTGGGATTTCATCTTCTTCATTTAAATTCTGAGATAAATAATGTGATGGATATTATTTTATGTGGTGTAACGGATAGTCCTTTTGTGGGATTTCATCTTCTTCATTTAAATTCTGAGATAAATAATGTGATGGATATTATTTTATGTGGTGTAACGGATAGTCCTTTTGTAGGATTTCATCTTCTTCATTTAAATTCTGAGATAAATAATGTGATGGATATTATTTTATGTGGTGTAACGGATTGTCCTTTTGTGGGATTTCATCTTCTTTATTTAAATTCTGAGATAAATAATGTGATGGATATTATTTTTGTGGTGTAACGGATAGTCCTTTTGTGGGATTTCATCTTCTTCATTTAAATTCTGAGATAAATAATGTGATGGATATTATTTTTGTGGTGTAACGGATAGTCCTTTTGTGGGATTTCATCTTCTTCATTTAAATTCTGAGATAAATAATGTGATGGATATTATTTTATGTGGTGTAACGGATAGTCCTTTTGTGGGATTTCATCTTCTTCATTTAAATTCTGAGATAAATAATGTGATGGATATTATTTTATGTGGTGTAACGGATAATCCTTTTGTGGGATTTCATCTTCTTCATTTAAATTCTGAGATAAATAATGTGATGGATATTATTTTATGTGGTGTAACGGATAGTCCTTTTGTGGGATTTCATCTTCTTCATTTAAATTCTGAGATAAATAATGTGATGGATATTATTTTATGTGGTGTAACGGATAGTCCTTTTGTGGGATTTCATCTTCTTCATTTAAATTCTGAGATAAATAATGTGATGGATATTATTTTATGTGGTGTAACGGATAGTCCTTTTGTGGGATTTCATCTGCTTCATTTAAATTCTGAGATAAATAATATGATGGATATTATTTTATGTGGTGTAACGGATAGTCCTTTTGTGGGATTTCATCTTCTTCATTTAAATTCAGAGATAAATAATGTGATGGATATTATTTTATGTGGTGTAACGGATAATCCTTTTGTGGGATTTCATCTTCTTCATTTAAATTCTGAGATAAATAATGTAATGGATATTATTTTTGTGGTGTAACGGATAGTCCTTTTGTGGGATTTCATCTTCTTCATTTAAATTCTGAGATAAATAATGTGATGGATATTATTTTATGTGGTGTAACGGATAGTCCTTTTGTGGGATTTCATCTTCTTCATTTAAATTCTGAGATAAATAATGTGATGGATATTATTTTATGTGGTGTAACGGATAGTCCTTTTGTGGGATTTCATCTTCTTTATTTAAATTCTGAGATAAATAATGTGATGGATATTATTTTTGTGGTGTAACGGATAGTCCTTTTGTGGGATTTCATCTTCTTCATTTAAATTCTGAGATAAATAATGTGATGGATATTACTTTTATGGTGTAACGGATAGTCCTTTTGTGGGATTTCATCTTCTTCATTTAAATTCTGAGATGGATAATGTGATGGATATTATTTTATGTGGTGTAACGGATAGTCCTTTTGTGGGATTTCATTTTCTTCATGTAAATTCTGAGATAAATTATGTGATGGATATTATTTTTGTGGTGTAGCGGATAGTCCTTTTGTGGGATTTCATCTTCTTCATTTAAATTCTGAGATAAATAATGTGATGGATATTATTTTATGTGGTGTAACGGATAGTCCTTTTGTGGGATTTCATCTTCTTCATTTAAATTCTGAGATAAATAATGTGATGGATATTATTTTTGTGGTGTAACGGATAGTCCTTTTGTGGGATTTCATCTTCTTCATTTAAATTCTGAGATAAATAATGTGATGGATATTATTTTTGTGGTGTAACGGATAGTCCTTTTGTGGGATTTCATCTTCTTCATTTAAATTCTGAGATAAACAATGTGATGGATATTATTTTTGTGGTGTAACGGATAATCCTTTTGTGGGATTTCATCTTCTTCATTTAAATTCTGAGATAAATAATGTGATGGATATTATTTTATGTGGTGTAACGGATAGTCCTTTTGTGGGATTTCATCTTCTTTATTTAAATTCTGAGATAAATAATGTGATGGATATTATTTTTGTGGTGTAACGGATAGTCCTTTTGTGGGATTTCATCTTCTTCATTTAAATTCTGAGATAAATAATGTGATGGATATTATTTTTATGGTGTAACGGATAGTCCTTTTGTGGGATTTCATCTTCTTCATTTAAATTCTGAGATGGATAATGTGATGGATATTATTTTATGTGGTGTAACGGATAGTCCTTTTGTGGGATTTCATTTTCTTCATGTAAATTCTGAGATAAATTATGTGATGGATATTATTTTTGTGGTGTAGCGGATAGTCCTTTTGTGGGATTTCATCTTCTTCATTTAAATTCTGAGATAAATAATGTGATGGATATTATTTTATGTGGTGTAACGGATAGTCCTTTTGTGGGATTTCATCTTCTTCATTTAAATTCTGAGATAAATAATGTGATGGATATTATTTTTGTGGTGTAACGGATAGTCCTTTTGTGGGATTTCATCTTCTTCATCTAAATTCTGAGATAAATAATGTGATGGATATTATTTTTGTGGTGTAATGGATAGTCCTTTTGTGGGATTTCATCTTCTTCATTTAAATTCTGAGATAAATAATGTGATGGATATTATTTTTGTGGTGTAACGGATAATCCTTTTGTGGGATTTCATCTTCTTCATTTAAATTCTGAGATAAATAATGTGATGGATATTATTTAATGTGGTGTAACGGATAGTCCTTTTGTGGGATTTCATCTTCTTCATTTAAATTCTGAGATAAATAATGTGATGGATATTATTTTATGTGGTGTAACGGATAGTCCTTTTGTGGGATTTCATCTGCTTCATTTAAATTCTGAGATAAATAATATGATGGATATTATTTTATGTGGTGTAACGGATAGTCCTTTTGTGGGATTTCATCTTCTTCATTTAAATTCTGAGATAAATAATGTGATGGATATTATTTTTGTGGTGTAACGGATAATCCTTTTGTGGGATTTCATCTTCTTCATTTAAATTCTGAGATAAATAATGTGATGGATATTATTTTTGTGGTGTAACGGATAGTCCTTTTGTGGGATTTCATCTTCTTCATTTAAATTCTGAGATAAATAATGTGATGGATATTATTTTATGTGGTGTAACGGATAGTCCTTTTGTGGGATTTCATCTTCTTCATTTAAATTCTGAGATAAATAATGTGATGGATATTATTTTATGTGGTGTAACGGATAATCCTTTTGTGGGATTTCATTTTCTTCATTTAAATTCTGAGATAAATAATGTGATGGATATTATTTAATGTTGTGTAACGGATAGTCCTTTTGTGGGATTTCATCTTCTTCATTTAAATTCTGAGATAAATAATGCGATGGGTATTATTTTATGTGCTGTAACGGATAGTCCTTTTGTGGGATTTCATCTTCTTCATTTATATTCTGAGATAAATAATGTGATGGATATTATTTAATGTTGTGTAACGGATTGTCCTTTTGTGGGATTTCATCTTCTTCATTTAAATTCTGAGATAAATAATGCGATGGACATTATTTTATGTGGTGTAACAGATAGTCCTTTTGTGGGATTTCATCTTCTTCATTTAAATTCTGAGATAAATAATGTGATGGATATTATTTTATGTGGTGTAACGGATAGTCCGTTCGTGGGATTTCATCTTCTTCATTTAAATTCTGAGATAAATAATGCGATGGACATTATTTTATGTGGTGTAACAGATAGTCCTTTTGTGGGATTTCATCTTCTTCATTTAAATTCTGAGATAAATAATGTGATGGATATTATTTTTGTGGTGTAACGGATAGTACTTTTGTGGGATTTCATCTTCTTCATTTAAATTCTGAGATAAATAATGTGATGGATATTATTTTTGTGGTGTAACGGATAGTCCTTTTGTGGGATTTCATCTTCTTCATTTAAATTCTGAGATAAATAATGTGATGGATATTATTTTATGTGGTGTAACGGATAGTCCTTTTGTGGGATTTCATCTGCTTCATTTAAATTCTGAGATAAATAATGTGATGGATATTATTTTTGTGGTGTAGCGGATAGTCCTTTTGTGGGATTTCATCTTCTTCATTTAAATTCTGAGATAAATAATGTGATGGATATTATTTTATGTGTTGTAATGGATAGTCCTTTTGTGGGATTTCATCTTCTACATTTAAATTCTGAGACAAATAATGTGATGGATATTATTTTTGTGGTGTAACGGATAGTCCTTTTGTGGGATTTTATCTTCTTCATTTAGATTCTGAGATAAATAATGTGATGGATATTATTTTTGTGGTGTAGAAGATAGTCCTTTTGTGGGATTTCATATTCTTCATTTAAATGCTGAGATAAATAATGTGATGGATATTATTTTTATGGTGTAACGGATAGTCCTTTTGTGGGATTTCATCTTCTTCATTTAAATTCTGAGATAAATAATCTGATGGATATTATTTTTATTTTGTAACGGATAGTCCTTTTGTGGGATTTCATCTTCTTCATTTAAATGCTGAGATAAATAATGTGATGGATATTATTTAATGTGGTGTAACGGATAATCCTTTTGTGGGATTTCATCTTCTTCATTTAAATTCTGAGATAAATAATGCGATGGACATTATTTTATGTGGTGTAATGGATAGTCCTTTTGTGGGATTTCATCTGCTTCATTTAAATTCTGAGATAAATAATATGATGGATATTATTTTATGTGGTGTAACGGATAGTCCTTTTGCGGGATTTCATCTTCTTCATTTAAATTCTGAGATAAATAATGTGATGGATATTATTTTTGTGGTGTAACGGATAGTCCTTTTGTGGGATTTCATCTTCTTCATTTAAATTCTGAGATAAATAATGTGATAGATATTATTTTTGTGGTGTAATGGATAGTCCTTTTGTAGGATTTCATCTTCTTCATTTAAATTCTGAGATAAATAATGTGATGGATATTATTTTTGTGGTGCAACGGATAATCCTTTTGTGGGATTTCATCTTCTTCATTTAAATTCTGAGATAAATAATGTGATGGATATTATTTTATGTGGTGTAACGGATAGTCCTTTTGTGGGATTTCATCTTCTTCATTTAAATTCTGAGATAAATAATGTGATGGATATTATTTTATGTGGTGTAACGGAGAGTCCTTTTGTGGGATTTCATCTGCTTCATTTAAATTCTGAGATAAATAATATGATGGATATTATTTTATGTGGTGTAACGGATAGTCCTTTTGTGGGATTTCATCTTCTTCATTTAAATTTTGAGATAAATAATGTGATGGATATTATTTTATGTGGTGTAACGGATAATCCTTTTGTGGGATTTCATCTTCTTCATTTAAATTCTGAGATAAATAATGTGATGGATATTATTTTTGTGGTGTAACGGATAGTCCTTTTGTGGGATTTCATCTTCTTCATTTTAATTCTGAGATAAATAATGTGATGAATATTATTTGTGTGGTGTAGCGGATAGTCCTTTTGTGGGATTTCATCTTCTTCGTTTAAATTCTGAGATAAATAATGTGATGGATATTATTTTATGTGGTGTAACGGATAGTCCTTTTGTGGGATTTCATCTGCTTCATTTAAATTCTGAGATAAATAATGTGATGGATATCATTTTATGTGGTGTAACGGATAGTCCTTTTGTGGGATTTCATCTTCTTCATTTAAATTCTGAGATAAATAATGTGATGGATATTATTTTATGTGGTGTAACGGATAGTCCTTTTGTGGGATTTCATCTTCTTCATTTAAATTCTGAGATAAATAATGTGATGGATATTATTTTATATGGTGTAACGGATAGTCCTTTTGTGGGATTTCATCTTCTTCATTTAAATTCTGAGATAAATAATGTGATGGATATCATTTTATGTGGTGTAACGGATAGTCCTTTTGTGGGATTTCATCTTCTTCATTTAAATTCTGAGATAAATAATGTGATGGATATTATTTTATGTGGTGTAACGGATAGTCCTTTTGTGGGATTTCATCTTCTTCATTTAAATTCTGAGATAAATAATGTGATGGATATTATTTTATGTGGTGTAACGGATAGTTCTTTTGTGGGATTTCATCTTCTTTATTTAAATTCTGAGATAAATAATGTGATGGACATTATCTTAAGTGGTGTAACAGATAGTCCTTTTGTGGGATTTCATCTTCTTCATTTAAATTCTGAGATAAATAATGTGATGGATATTATTTTATGTGGTGTAACGGATAGTCCGTTCGTGGGATTTCATCTGCTTCATTTAAATTCTGAGATAAATAATATGATGGATATTATTTTATGTGGTGTAACGGATAGTCCTTTTGTGGGATTTCATCTTCTTCATTTAAATTCTGAGATAAATAATGTGATGGATATCATTTTATGTGGTGTAACGGATAGTCCTTTTGTGGGATTTCATCTTCTTCATTTAAATTCTGAGATAAATAATGTGATGGATATTATTTTATGTGGTGTAACGGATAGTCCTTTTGTAGGATTTCATCTTCTTCATTTAAATTCTGAGATAAATAATGTGATGGATATTATTTTATGTGGTGTAACGGATAGTCCTTTTGTGGGATTTCATCTTCTTTATTTAAATTCTGAGATAAATAATGTGATGGATATTATTTTTGTGGTGTAACGGATAGTCCTTTTGTGGGATTTCATCTTCTTCATTTAAATTCTGAGATAAATAATGTGATGGATATTATTTTTGTGGTGTAACGGATAGTCCTTTTGTGGGATTTCATCTTCTTCATTTAAATTCTGAGATAAATAATGTGATGGATATTATTTTATGTGGTGTAACGGATAGTCCTTTTGTGGGATTTCATCTTCTTCATTTAAATTCTGAGATAAATAATGTGATGGATATTATTTTTGTGGTGTAGCGGATAGTCCTTTTGTGGGATTTCATCTTCTTCATTTAAATTCTGAGATAAATAATGTGATGGATATTATTTTATGTGGTGTAATGGATAGTCCTTTTGTGGGATTTCATCTTCTACATTTAAATTCTGAGATAAATAATGTGATGGATATTATTTTTGTGGTGTAACGGATAGTCCTTTTGTGGGATTTTATCTTCTTCATTTAGATTCTGAGATAAATAATGTGATGGATATTATTTTTGTGGTGTAGCGGATAGTCCTTTTGTGGGATTTCATATTCTTCATTTAAATGCTGAGATAAATAATGTGATGGATATTATTTTTGTGGTGTAACGGATAGTCCTTTTGTGGGATTTCATCTTCTTCATTTAAATTCTGAGATAAATAATGTGATGGATATTATTTTATGTGGTGTAACGGATAGTCCTTTTGTGGGATTTCATCTGCTTCATTTAAATTCTGAGATAAATAATGTGATGGATATTATTTTTGTGGTGTAGCGGATAGTCCTTTTGTGGGATTTCATCTTCTTCATTTAAATTCTGAGATAAATAATGTGATGGATATTATTTTATGTGGTGTAATGGATAGTCCTTTTGTGGGATTTCATCTTCTACATTTAAATTCTGAGATAAATAATGTGATGGATATTATTTTTGTGGTGTAACGGATAGTCCTTTTGTGGGATTTTATCTTCTTCATTTAGATTCTGAGATAAATAATGTGATGGATATTATTTTTGTGGTGTAGCGGATAGTCCTTTTGTGGGATTTCATATTCTTCATTTAAATGCTGAGATAAATAATGTGATGGATATTATTTTTGTGGTGTAACGGATAGTCCTTTTGTGGGATTTCATCTTCTTCATTTAAATTCTGAGATAAATAATGTGATGGATATTATTTTTATGCTGTAACGGATAGTCCTTTTGTGGGATATCATCTTCTTCATTTAAATTCTGAGATAAATAATCAGATGGATATTATTTTTATGGTGTAACGGATAGTCCTTTTGTGGGATTTCATCTTCTTCATTTAAATGCTGAGATAAATAATGTGATGGATATTATTTAATGTGGTGTAACGGATAGTACTTTTGTGGGATTTTATCTTCTTCATTTAAATTCTGAGATAAATAATGCGATGGACATTATTTTATGTGGTGTAATGGATAGTCCTTTTGTGGGATTTCATCTGCTTCATTTAAATTCTGAGATAAATAATATGATGGATATTATTTTATGTGGTGTAACGGATAGTCCTTTTGTGGGATTTCATCTTCTTCATTTAAATTCTGAGATAAATAATCTCATGGATATTATTTTTGTGGTGCAACGGATAATCCTTTTGTGGGATTTCATCTTCTTCATTTAAATTCTGAGATAAATAATGTGATGGATATTATTTTATGTGGTGTAACGGATAGTCCTTTTGTGGGATTTCATCTTCTTCATTTAAATTCTGAGATAAATAATGTGATGGATATTATTTTATGTGGTGTAACGGATAGTCCTTTTGTGGGATTTCATCTGCTTCATTTAAATTCTGAGATAAATAATATGATGGATATTATTTTATGTGGTGTAACGGATAGTCCTTTTGTGGGATTTCATCTTCTTCATTTAAATTCTGAGATAAATAATGTGATGGATATTATTTTATGTGGTGTAACGGATAATCCTTTTGTGGGATTTCATCTTCTTCATTTAAATTCTGAGATAAATAATGTGATGGATATTATTTTTGTGGTGTAACGGATAGTCCTTTTGTGGGATTTCATCTTCTTCATTTAAATTCTGAGATAAATAATGTGATGGATATTATTTGTGTGGTGTAGCGGATACTCCTTTTGTGGGATTTCATCTTCTTCGTTTAAATTCTGAGATAAATAATGTGATGGATATTATTTTATGTGGTGTAACGGATAGTCCTTTTGTGGGATTTCATCTTCTTCATTTAAATTCTGAGATAAATAATGTGATGGATATTATTTTATGTGGTGTAACGGATACTCCTTTTGTGGGATTTCATCTTCTTCATTTAAATTCTGAGATAAATAATGTGATGGATATTATTTTTGTGGTGTAACGGATAGTCTTTTTGTGGGATTTCATCTTCTTCATTTAAATTCTGAGATAAATAATCTGATGGATATTATTTTTATGGTGTAACGGATAGTCCTTTTGTGGGATTTCATCTTCTTCATTTAAATGCTGAGATAAATAATGTGATGGATATTGTTTAATGTGGTGTAACGGATAGTCCTTTTGTGGGATTTTATCTTCTTCATTTAAATTCTGAGATAAATAATGCGATGGACATTATTTTATGTGGTGTAATGGATAGTCCTTTTGTGGGATTTCATCTGCTTCATTTAAATTCTGAGATAAATAATATGATGGATATTATTTTATGTGGTGTAACGGATTGTCCTTTTGCGGGATTTCATCTTCTTCATTTAAATTCTGAGATAAATAATGTGATGGATATTATTTTTGTGGTGTAACGGATAGTCCTTTTGTGGGATTTCATCTTCTTCATTTAAATTCTGAGATAAATAATGTGATAGATATTATTTTTGTGGTGTAATGGATAGTCCTTTTGTGGGATTTCATCTTCTTCATTTAAATTCTGAGATAAATAATGTGATGGATATTATTTTTGTGGTGCAACGGATAATCCTTTTGTGGGATTTCATCTTCTTCATTTAAATTCTGAGATAAACAATGTGATGGATATTCTTTTATGTGGTGTAACGGATAGTCCTTTTGTGGGATTTCATCTTCTTCATTTAAATTCTGAGATAAATAATGTGATGGATATTATTTTTGTGGTGTAACGGATAGTCCTTTTGTGGGATTTCATCTTCTTCATTTAAATTCTGAGATAAATAATGTGATGGATATTATTTTATGTGGTGTAACGGATAGTCCTTTTGTGGGATTTCATCTTCTTTATTTAAATTCTGAGATAAATAATGTGATGGATATTATTTTTGTGGTGTAACGGATAGTCCTTTTGTGGGATTTCATCTTCTTCATTTAAATTCTGAGATAAATAATGTGATGAATATTATTTTTATGGTGTAACGGATAGTCCTTTTGTGGGATTTCATCTTCTTCATTTAAATTCTGAGATGGATAATGTGATGGATATTATTTTATGTGGTGTAACGGATAGTCCTTTTGTGGGATTTCATTTTCTTCATTTAAATTCTGAGATAAATAATGTGATGGATATTATTTTTGTGGTGTAGCGGATAGTCCTTTTGTGGGATTTCATCTTCTTCATTTAAATTCTGAGATAAATAATGTGATGGATATTATTTTATGTGGTGCAATGGCTAGTCCTTTTGTGGGATTTCATCTTCTTCATTTAAATTCTGAGATAAATAATGTGATGGATATTATTTTATGTGCTGTAACGGATAGTCCTTTTGTGGGATTTCATCTTCTTCATTTAAATTCTGAGATAAATAATGTGATGGATATTATTTTTGTGGTGTAACGGGTAGTCCTTTTGTGGGATCTCATCTTCTTCATTTAAATTCTGAGATAAATAATGTGATGGATATTATTTTATGTGGTGTAACGGATAGTCCTTTTGTGGGATTTCATCTTCTTCATTTAAATTCTGAGATAAATAATGTGATGGATATTATTTTTGTGGTGTAACGGATAGTCCTTTTGTGGGATTTCATCTTCTTCATTTAAATTCTGAGATAAATAATGTGATGGATATTATTTTTGTGGTGTAACGGATAGTCCTTTTGTGGGATTTCATCTTCTTCATTTAAATTCTGAGATAAATAATGTGATGGATGTTATTTTTGAGGTGTAAGGATAGTCCTTTTGTAGGATTTCATCTTCTTCATTTAAATTCTGAGATAAATAATGTGATGGATATTATTTTTGTGGTGTAACGGATAATCCTTTTGTGGGATTTCATCTTCTTCATTTAAATTCTGAGATAAATAATGTGATGGATATTATTTTATGTGGTGTAATGGATAGTCCTTTTGTGGGATTTCATCTTCTACATTTAAATTCTGAGATAAATAATGTGATGGATATTATTTTTGTGGTGTAACGGATAGTCCTTTTGTGGGATTTTATCTTCTTCATTTAGATTCTGAGATAAATAATGTGATGGATATTATTTTTGTGGTGTAGCGGATAGTCCTTTTGTGGGATTTCATATTCTTCATTTAAATGCTGAGATAAACAATGTGATGGATATTATTTTTGTGGTGTAACGGATAGTCCTTTTGTGGGATTTCATCTTCTTCATTTAAATTCTGAGATAAATAATGTGATGGATATTATTTTTATGCTGTAACGGATAGTCCTTCTGTGGGATATCATCTTCTTCATTTAAATTCTGAGATAAATAATCTGATGGATATTACTTTTATGGTGTAACGGATAGTCCTTTTGTGGGATTTCATCTTCTTCATTTAAATGCTGAGATAAATAATGTGATGGATATTATTTAATGTGGTGTAACGGATAGTCCTTTTGTGGGATTTTATCTTCTTCATTTAAATTCTGAGATAAATAATGCGATGGACATTATTTTATGTGGTGTAATGGATAGTCCTTTTGTGGGATTTCATCTGCTTCATTTAAATTCTGAGATAAATAATATGATGGATATTATTTTATGTGGTGTAACGGATAGTCCTTTTGCGGGATTTCATCTTCTTCATTTAAATTCTGAGATAAATAATCTGATGGATATTATTTTATGTGGTGTAACGGATAGTCCTTTTGTGGGATTTCATCTTCTTCATTTAAATTCTGAGATAAATAATGTGATAGATATTATTTTTGTGGTGTAATGGATAGTCCTTTTGTGGGATTTCATCTTCTTCATTTAAATTCTGAGATAAATAATGTGATGGATATTATTTTTGTGGTGCAACGGATAATCCTTTTGTGGGATTTCATCTTCTTCATTTAAATTCTGAGATAAATAATGTGATGGATATTATTTTATGTGGTGTAACGGATAGTCCTTTTGTGGGATTTCATCTTCTTCATTTAAATTCTGAGATAAATAATGTGATGGATATTATTTTATGTGGTGTAACGGATAGTCCTTTTGTGGGATTTCATCTGCTTCATTTAAATTCTGAGATAAATAATATGATGGATATTATTTTATGTGGTGTAACGGATAGTCCTTTTGTGGGATTTCATCTTCCTCATTTAAATTCTGAGATAAATAATGTGATGGATATTATTTTATGTGGTGTAACGGATAATCCTTTTGTGGGATTTCATCTTCTTCATTTAAATTCTGAGATAAATAATGTGATGGATATTATTTTTGTGGTGTAACGGATAGTCCTTTTGTGGGATTTCATCTTCTTCATTTAAATTCTGAGATAAATAATGTGATGGATATTATTTGTGTGGTGTAGCGGATACTCCTTTTGTGGGATTTCATCTTCTTCGTTTAAATTCTGAGATAAATAATGTGATGGATATTATTTTATGTGGTGTAACGGATAGTCCTTTTGTGGGATTTCATCTTCTTCATTTAAATTCTGAGATAAATAATGTGATGGATATTATTTTATGTGGTGTAACGGATAGTCCTTTTGTGGGATTTCATCTTCTTCATTTAAATTCTGAGATAAATAATGTGATGGATATTATTTTTGTGGTGTAACGGATAGTCCTTTTGTGGGATTTCATCTTCTTCATTTAAATTCTGAGATAAATAATCTGATGGATATTATTTTTATGGTGTAACGGATAGTCCTTTTGTGGGATTTCATCTTCTTCATTTAAATGCTGAGATAAATAATGTGATGGATATTATTTAATGTGGTGTAACGGATAGTCCTTTTGTGGGATTTTATCTTCTTCATTTAAATTCTGAGATAAATAATGCGATGGACATTATTTTATGTGGTGTAATGGATAGTCCTTTTGTGGGATTTCATCTGCTTCATTTAAATTCTGAGATAAATAATATGATGGATATTATTTTATGTGGTGTAACGGATAGTCCTTTTGCGGGATTTCATCTTCTTCATTTAAATTCTGAGATAAATAATGTGATGGATATTATTTTTGTGGTGTAACGGATAGTCCTTTTGTGGGATTTCATCTTCTTCATTTAAATTCTGAGATAAATAATGTGATAGATATTATTTTTGTGGTGTAATGGATAGTCCTTTTGTGGGATTTCATCTTCTTCATTTAAATTCTGAGATAAATAATGTGATGGATATTATTTTTGTGGTGCAACGGATAATCCTTTTGTGGGATTTCATCTTCTTCATTTAAATTCTGAGATAAACAATGTGATGGATATTATTTTATGTGGTGTAACGGATAGTCCTTTTGTGGGATTTCATCTTCTTCATTTAAATTCTGAGATAAATAATGTGATGGATATTATTTTATGTGGTGTAACGGATAGTCCTTTTGTGGGATTTCATCTTCTTCATTTAAATTCTGAGATAAATAATGTGATGGATATTATTTTATGTGGTGTAACGGATAGTCCTTTTGTGGGATTTCATCTTCTTTATTTAAATTCTGAGATAAATAATGTGATTGATATTATTTTTGTGGTGTAACGGATAGTCCTTTTGTGGGATTTCATCTTCTTCATTTAAATTCTGAGATAAATAATGTGATTTATATTATTTTTATGGTGTAACGGATAGTCCTTTTGTGGGATTTCATCTTCTTCATTTAAATTCTGAGATGGATAATGTGATGGATATTATTTTATGTGGTGTAACGGAGAGTCCTTTTGTGGGATTTCATTTTCTTCATTTAAATTCTGAGATAAATAATGTGATGGATATTATTTTTGTGGTGTAGCGGATAGTCCTTTTGTGGGATTTCATCTTCTTCATTTAAATTCTGAGATAAATAATGTGATGGATATTATTTTATGTGGTGCAATGGATAGTCCTTTTGTGGGATTTCATCTTCTTCATTTAAATACTGAGATAAATAATGTGATGGATATTATTTTATGTGCTGTAACGGATAGTCCTTTTGTGGGATTTCATCTTCTTCATTTAAATTCTGAGATAAATAATGTGATGGATATTATTTTTGTGGTGTAACGGACAGTCCTTTTGTGGGATTTCATCTTCTTCATTTAAATTCTGAGATAAATAATGTGATAGATATTATTTTTGTGGTGTAATTGATAGTCCTTTTGTAGGATTTCATCTTCTTCATTTAAATTCTGAGATAAATAATGTGATGGATATTATTTTTGTGGTGCAACGGATAATCCTTTTGTGGGATTTCATCTTCTTCATTTAAATTCTGAGATAAATAATGTGATGGATATTATTTTATGTGGTGTAACGGATAGTCCTTTTGTGGGATTTCATCTTCTTCATTTAAATTCTGAGATAAATAATGTGATGGATATTATTTTATGTGGTGTAACGGATAGTCCTTTTGTGGGATTTCATCTTCTTTATTTAAATTCTGAGATAAATAATGTGATGGATATTATTTTATGTGGTGTAACGGATAGTCCTTTTGTGGGATTTCATCTTCTTCATTTAAATTCTGAGATAAATAATGTGATGGATATTATTTTATGTGGTGTAACGGATAATCCTTTTGTGGGATTTCATCTTCTTCATTTAAATTCTGAGATAAATAATGTGATGGATATTATTTTTGTGGTGTAACGGATAGTCCTTTTGTGGGATTTCATCTTCTTCATTTTAATTCTGAGATAAATAATGTGATGGATATTATTTTATGTGGTGTAACGGATAATCCTTTTGTGGGATTTCATCTTCTTCATTTAAATTCTGAGATAAATAATGTGATGGATATTATTTAATGTTGTGTAACGGATTGTCCTTTTGTGGGATTTCATCTTCTTCATTTAAATTCTGAGATAAATAATGCGATGGATATTATTTTATGTGCTGTAACGGATAGTCCTTTTGTGGGATTTCATCTTCTTCATTTAAATTCTGAGATAAATAATGTGATGGATATTATTTAATGTTGTGTAACGGATAGTCCTTTTGTGGGATTTCATCTTCTTCATTTAAATTCTGAGATAAATAATGCGATGGACATTATTTTATGTGGTGTAACAGATAGTCCTTTTGTGGGATTTCATCTTCTTCATTTAAATTCTGAGATAAATAATGTGATGGATATTATTTTATGTGGTGTAACGGATAGTCCGTTCGTGGGATTTCATCTTCTTCATTTAAATTCTGAGATAAATAATATGATGGATATTATTTTATGTGGTGTAACGGATAGTTCTTTTGTGGGATTTCATCTTCTTCATTTAAATTCTGAGATAAATAATGTGATGGATATCATTTTATGTGGTGTAACGGATAGTCCTTTTGTGGGATTTCATCTTCTTCATTTAAATTCTGAGATAAATAATGTGATGGATATTATTTTATGTGGTGGAACGGATAGTCCGTTCGTGGGATTTCATCTGCTTCATTTAAATTCTGAGATAAATAATATGATGGATATTATTTTATGTGGTGTAACGGATAGTCCTTTTGTGGGATTTCATCTTCTTCATTTAAATTCTGAGATAAATAATGTGATGGATATTATTTTATGTGGTGTAACGGTTAGTCCTTTTGTGGGATTTCATCTTCTTTATTTAAATTCTGAGATAAATAATGTGATGGATATTATTTTTGTGGTGTAACGGATAGTCCTTTTCTGGGATTTCATCTTCTTCATTTAAATTCTGAGATAAATAATGTGATGGATATTATTTTTGTGGTGTAACGGATAGTCCTTTTGTGGGATTTCATCTTCTTCATTTAAATTCTGAGATAAATAATGTGATGGATATTATTTTATGTGGTGTAACGGATAGTCCTTTTGTGGGATTTCATCTGCTTCATTTAAATTCTGAGATAAATAATGTGATGGATATTATTTTTGTGGTGTAACGGATAGTCCTTTTGTGGGATTTCATCTTCTTCATTTAAATTCTGAGATAAATAATGTGATGGATATTATTTTTGTGGTGTAACGGATAGTCCTTTTGTGGGATTTCATCTTCTTCATTTAAATTCTGAGATAAATAATGTGATGGATATTATTTTATGTGGTGTAACGGATAGTCCTTTTGTGGGATTTCATCTTCTTCATTTAAATTCTGAGATAAATAATGTGATGGATATTATTTTATGTGGTGCAATGGATAGTCCTTTTGTGGGATTTCATCTTCTACATTTAAATTCTGAGACAAATAATGTGATGGATATTATTTTTGTGGTGTAACGGATAGTCCTTTTGTGGGATTTTATCTTCTTCATTTAGATTCTGAGATAAATAATGTGATGGATATTATTTTTGTGGTGTAGCGGATAGTCCTTTTGTGGGATTTCATATTCTTCATTTAAATGCTGAGATAAATAATGTGATGGATATTATTTTTGTGGTGTAACGGATAGTCCTTTTGTGGGATTTCATCTTCTTCATTTAAATTCTGAGATAAATAATGTGATGGATATTATTTTTATGGTGTAACGGATAGTCCTTTTGTGGGATTTCATCTTCTTCATTTAAATTCTGAGATAAATCATCTGATGGATATTATTTTTATGGTGTAACGGATAGTCCTTTTGTGGGATTTCATCTTCTTCATTTAAATGCTGAGATAAATAATGTGATGGATATTATTTAATGTGGTGTAAAGGATAATCCTTTTGTGGGATTTCATCTTCTTCATTTAAATTCTGAGATAAATAATGCGATGGACATTATTTTATGTGGTGTAAGGGATAGTCCTTTTGTGGGATTTCATCTGCTTCATTTAAATTCTGAGATAAATAATATGATGGATATTATTTTATGTGGTGTAACGGATAGTCCTTTTGCGGGATTTCATCTTCTTCATTTAAATTCTGAGATAAATAATGTGATGGATATTATTTTTGTGGTGTAACGGATAGTCCTTTTGTGGGATTTCATCTTCTTCATTTAAATTCTGAGATAAATAATGTGATAGATATTATTTTTGTGGTGTAATGGATAGTCCTTTTATAGGATTTCATCTTCTTCATTTAAATTCTGAGATAAATAATGTGATGGATATTATTTTTGTGGTGCAACGGATAATCCTTTTGTGGGATTTCATCTTCTTCATTTAAATTCTGAGATAAATAATGTGATGGATATTATTTTATGTGGTGTAACGGATAGTCCTTTTGTGGGATTTCATCTTCTTCATTTAAATTCTGAGATAAATAATGTGATGGATATTATTTTATGTGGTGTAACGGAGAGTCCTTTTGTGGGATTTCATCTGCTTCATTTAAATTCTGAGATAAATAATATGATGGATATTATTTTATGTGGTGTAACGGATAGTCCTTTTGTGGGATTTCATCTTCTTCATTTAAATTCTGAGATAAATAATGTGATGGATATTATTTTATGTGGTGTAACGGATAATCCTTTTGTGGGATTTCATCTTCTTCATTTAAATTCTGAGATAAATAATGTGATGGATATTATTTTTGTGGTGTAACGGATAGTCCTTTTGTGGGATTTCATCTTCTTCATTTTAATTCTGAGATAAATAATGTGATGAATATTATTTGTGTGGTGTAGCGGATAGTCCTTTTGTGGGATTTCATCTTCTTCGTTTAAATTCTGAGATAAATAATGTGATGGATATTATTTTATGTGGTGTAACGGATAGTCCTTTTGTGGGATTTCATCTGCTTCATTTAAATTCTGAGATAAATAATGTGATGGATATCATTTTATGTGGTGTAACGGATAGTCCTTTTGTGGGATTTCATCTTCTTCATTTAAATTCTGAGATACATAATGTGATGGATATTATTTTATGTGGTGTAACGGATAGTCCTTTTGTGGGATTTCATCTTCTTCATTTAAATTCTGAGATAAATAATGTGATGGATATTATTTTATGTGGTGTAACGGATAGTCCTTTTGTGGGATTTCATCTTCTTCATTTAAATTCTGAGATAAATAATGTGATGGATATTATTTAATGTTGTGTAACGGATAGTCCTTTTGTGGGATTTCATCCTCTTCATTTAAATTCTGAGATAAATAATGCGATGGATATTATTTTATGTGCTGTAACGGATAGTCCTTTTGTGGGATTTCATCTTCTTCATTTAAATTCTGAGATAAATAATGTGATGGATATTATTTAATGTTGTGTAACGGATAGTCCTTTTGTGGGATTTCATCTTCTTCATTTAAATTCTGAGATAAATAATGCGATGGACATTATTTTATGTCGTGTGACAGATAGTCCTTTTGTGGGATTTCATCTTCTTCATTTAAATTCTGAGATAAATAATGTGATGGATATTATTTTATGTGGTGTAACGGATAGTCCGTTCGTGGGATTTCATCTGCTTCATTTAAATTCTGAGATAAATAATATGATGGATATTATTTTATGTGGTGTAACGGATAGTCCTTTTGTGGGATTTCATCTTCTTCATTTAAATTCTGAGATAAATAATGTGATGGATATCATTTTATGTGGTGTAACGGATAGTCCTTTTGTGGGATTTCATCTTCTTCATTTAAATTCTGAGATAAATAATGTGATGGATATTATTTTATGTGGTGTAACGGATAGTCCTTTTGTGGGATTTCATCTTCTTCATTTAAATTCTGAGATAAATAATGTGATGGATATTATTTTATGTGGTGTAACGGATAGTCCTTTTGTGGGATTTCATCTTCTTTATTTAAATTCTGAGATAAATAATGTGATGGACATTATTTTATGTGGTGTAACAGATAGTCCTTTTGTGGGATTTCATCTTCTTCATTTAAATTCTGAGATAAATAATGTGATGGATATTATTTTATGTGGTGTAACGGATAGTCCGTTCGTGGGATTTCATCTGCTTCATTTAAATTCTGAGATAAATAATATGATGGATATTATTTTATGTGGTGTAACGGATAGTCCTTTTGTGGGATTTCATCTTCTTCATTTAAATTCTGAGATAAATAATGTGATGGATATCATTTTATGTGGTGTAACGGATAGTCCTTTTGTGGGATTTCATCTTCTTCATTTAAATTCTGAGATAAATAATGTGATGGCTATTATTTTATGTGGTGTAACGGATAGTCCTTTTGTAGGATTTCATCTTCTTCATTTAAATTCTGAGATAAATAATGTGATGGATATTATTTTATGTTGTGTAACGGATAGTCCTTTTGTGGGATTTCATCTTCTTTATTTAAATTCTGAGATAAATAATGTGATGGATATTATTTTTGTGGTGTAACGGATAGTCCTTTTGTGGGATTTCATCTTCTTCATTTAAATTCTGAGATAATTAATGTGATGGATATTATTTTTGTGGTGTAACGGATAGTCCTTTTGTGGGATTTCATCTTCTTCATTTAAATTCTGAGATAAATAATGTGATGGATATTATTTTATGTGGTGTAACGGATAGTCCTTTTGTGGGATTTCATCTGCTTCATTTAAATTCTGAGATAAATAATGTGATGGATATTATTTTTGTGGTGTAGCGGATAGTCCTTTTGTGGGATTTCATCTTCTTCATTTAAATTCTGAGATAAATAATGTGATGGATATTATTTTATGTGGTGCAATGGATAGTCCTTTTGTGGGATTTCATCTTCTTCATTTAAATTCTGAGATAAATAATGTGATGGATATTATTTTATGTGGTGTAACGGATAGTCCTTTTGTGGGATTTCATCTTCTTCATTTAAATTCTGAGATAAATAATGTGATGCATATTATTTTTGTGGTGTAGCGGATAGTCCTTTTGTGGGATTTCATCTTCTTCATTTAAATGCTGAGATAAATAATGTGATGGATATTATTTAATGTGGTGTAACGGATAGTCCTTTTGTGGGATTTTATCTTCTTCATTTAAATTCTGAGATAAATAATGCGATGGACATTATTTTATGTGGTATAATGGATAGTCCTTTTGTGGGATTTCATCTGCTTCATTTAAATTCTGAGATAAATAATATGATGGATATTATTTTATGTGGTGTAACGGATAGTCCTTTTGCGGGATTTCATCTTCTTCATTTAAGTTCTGAGATAAATAATGTGATGGATATCATTTTATGTGGTGTAACGGATAGTCCTTTTGTGGGATTTCATCTTCTTCATTTAAATTCTGAGATAAATAATGTGATGGATATTATTTTTGTGGTGCAACGGATAATCCTTTTGTGGGATTTCATCTTCTTCATTTAAATTCTGAGATAAATAATGTGATGGATATTATTTTATGTGGTGTAACGGATAGTCCTTTTGTGGGATTTCATCTTCTTCATTTAAATTCTGAGATAAATAATGTGATGGATATTATTTTATGTGGTGTAACGGATAGTCCTTTTGTGGGATTTCATCTGCTTCATTTAAATTCTGAGATAAATAATATGATGGATATTATTTTATGTGGTGTAACGGATAGTCCTTTTGTGGGATTTCATCTTCTTCATTTAAATTCTGAGATAAATAATGTGATGGATATTATTTTATGTGGTGTAACGGATAATCCTTTTGTGGGATTTCATCTTCTTCATTTAAATTCTGAGATAAATAATGTGATGGATATTATTTTTGTGGTGTAACGGATAGTCCTTTTGTGGGATTTCATCTTCTTCATTTAAATTCTGAGATAAATAATGTGATGGATATTATTTGTGTGGTGTAGCGGATAGTCCTTTTGTGGGATTTCATCTTCTTCGTTTAAATTCTGAGATAAATAATGTGATGGATATTATTTTATGTGGTGTAACGGATAGTCCTTTTGTGGGATTTCATCTTCTTCATTTAAATTCTGAGATAAATAATGTGATGGATATTATTTTATGTGGTGTAACGGATAGTCCTTTTGTGGGATTTCATCTTCTTCATTTAAATTCTGAGATAAATAATGTGATGGATATTATTTTTGTGGTGTAACGGATAGTCCTTTTCTGGGATTTCATCTTCTTCATTTAAATTCTGAGATAAATAATCTGATGGATATTATTTTTATGGTGTAACGGATAGTCCTTTTGTGGGATTTCATCTTCTTCATTTAAATGCTGAGATAAATAATGTGATGGATATTATTTAATGTGGTGTAACGGATAGTCCTTTTGTGGGATTTTATCTTCTTCATTTAAATTCTGAGATAAATAATGCGATGGACATTATTTTATGTGGTGTAATGGATAGTCCTTTTGTGGGATTTCATCTTCTTTATTTAAATTCTGAGATAAATAATGTGATGGATATTATTTTATGTGGTGTAACGGATAGTCCTTTTGTGGGATTTCATCTTCTTCATTTAAATTCTGAGATAAATAATGTGATGGATATTATTTTTATGGTGTAACGGATAGTCCTTTTGTGGGATTTCATCTTCTTCATTTAAATTCTGAGATGGATAATGTGATGGATATTATTTTATGTGGTGTAACGGATAGTCCTTTTGTGGGATTTCATTTTCTTCATTTAAATTCTGAGATAAATAATGTGATGGATATTATTTTTGTGGTGTAGCGGATAGTCCTTTTGTGGGATTTCATCTTCTTCATTTAAATTCTGAGATAAATAATGTGATGGATATTATTTTATGTGGTGCAATGGATAGTCCTTTTGTGCGATTTCATCTTCTTCATTTAAATTCTGAGATAAATAATGTGATGGATATTATTTTATGTGGTGTAACGGATAGTCCTTTTGTGGGATTTCATCTTCTTCATTTAAATTCTGAGATAAATAATGTGATGCATATTATTTTTGTGGTGTAGCGGATAGTCCTTTTGTGGGATTTCATCTTCCTCATTTAAATTCTGAGATAAATAATGTGATGGATATTATTTTATGTGGTGTAACGGATAGTCCTTTTGTGGGATATCATCTTCTTCATTTAAATTCTGAGATAAATAATGTGATGGATATTATTTTTGTGGTGTAACGGATAGTCCTTTTGTGGGATTTCATCTTCTTCATTTAAATTCTGAGATAAATAATGTGATGGATATTATTTTTGTGGTGTAACGGATAGTCCTTTTGTGGGATTTCATCTTCTTCATTTAAATTCTGAGATAAATAATGTGATGGATATTATTTTTGTGGTGTAATGGATAGTCCTTTTGTAGGATTTCATCTTCTTCATTTAAATTCTGAGATAAATAATGTGATGGATATTATTTTTGTGGTGTAACGGATAATCCTTTTGTGGGATTTCATCTTCTTCATTTAAATTCTGAGATAAATAATGTGATGGATATTATTTTATGTGGTGTAACGGATAGTCCTTTTGTGGGATTTCATCTTCTTCATTTAAATTCTGAGATAAATAATGTGATGGATATTATTTTATGTGGTGTAACGGATAGTCCTTTTGTGGGATTTCATCTGCTTCATTTAAATTCTGAGATAAATAATATGATGGATATTATTTTATGTGGTGTAACGGATAGTCCTTTTGTGGGATTTCATCTTCTTCATTTAAATTCTGAGATAAATAATGTGATGGATATTATTTTTGTGGTGTAACGGATAATCCTTTTGTGGGATTTCATCTTCTTCATTTAAATTCTGAGATAAATAATGTGATGGATATTATTTTTGTGGTGTAACGGATAGTCCTTTTGTGGGATTTCATCTTCTTCATTTAAATTCTGAGATAAATAATGTGATGGATATTATTTTATGTGGTGTAACGGATAGTCCTTTTGTGGGATTTCATCTTCTTCATTTAAATTCTGAGATAAATAATGTGATGGATATTATTTTTGTGGTGTAACGGATAGTCCTTTTGTGGGATTTCATCTTCTTCATTTAAATTCTGAGATAAATAATGTGATGGATATTATTTTATGTGGTGTAACGGATAGTCCTTTTGTGGGATTTCATCTTCTTTATTTAAATTCTGAGATAAATAATGTGATGGATATTATTTTTGTGGTGTAACGGATAGTCCTTTTGTGGGATTTCATCTTCTTCATTTAAATTCTGAGATAAAAAATGTGATGGATTTTATTTTTATGGTGTAACGGATAGTCCTTTTGTGGGATTTCATCTTCTTCATTTAAATTCTGAGATGAATAATGTGATGGATATTATTTTATGTGGTGTAACGGATAGTCCTTTTGTGTGATTTCATCTTCTTCATTTAAATTCTGAGATAAATAATGTGATGGATATTATTTTTGTGGTGTAACGGATAGTCCTTTTGTGGGATTTCATCTTCTTCATTTAAATTCTGAGATAAATTATGGGATGGATATTATTTTATGTGGTGCAATGGATAGTCCTTTTGTGGGATTTCATCTTCTTCATTTAAATTCTGAGATAAATAATGTGATGGATATTATTTTATGTGGTGTAACGGATAGTCCTTTTGTGGGATTTCATCTTCTTCATTTAAATTCTGAGATAAATAATGTGATGGATATTATTTTTGTGGTGTAGCGGATAGTCCTTTTGTGGGATTTCATCTTCTTCATTTAAATTCTGAGATAAATAATGTGATGGATATTATTTTAGGTGGTGTAACGGATAGTCCTTTTCTGGGATTTCATCTTCTTCATTTAAATTCTGAGATAAATAATGTGATGGATATTATTTTTGTGGTGTAACGGATAGTCCTTTTGTGGGATTTCATCTTCTTCATTTAAATTCTGAGATAAATAATGTGATGGATATTATTTTTATGGTGTAACGGATAGTCCTTTTGTGGGTTTTCATCTTCTTCATTTAAATTCTGAGATAAATAATGTGATGGATATTATTTAATGTGGTGTAACGGATAGTCCTTTTGTGGGATTTCATCTTCTTCATTTAAATTCTGAGATAAATAATGCGATGGACATTATTTTATGTGGTGTAATGGATAGTCCTCTTGTGGGATTTCATCTGCTTCATTTAAATTCTGAGATATATAATATGATGGATATTATTTTATGTGGTGTAACGGATAGTCCTTTTGTGGGATTTCATCTTCTTCATTTAAATTCTGAGATAAATAATGTGATGGATATTAGTTTTGTGGTGTAACGGATAGTCCTTTTGTGGGATTTCATCTTCTTCATTTAAATTCTGAGATAAA
The DNA here is from genome assembly GCA_028554795.2 of Sinohyriopsis cumingii. Classification (NCBI taxonomy): domain Eukaryota; kingdom Metazoa; phylum Mollusca; class Bivalvia; order Unionida; family Unionidae; genus Sinohyriopsis; species Sinohyriopsis cumingii. Next base: position 132,377,461 of record CM068827.1, read on the forward strand.
TAATGTGATGGATATTATTTTATGTGGTGTAACGGATAGTCCTTTTGTGGGATTTCATCTTCTTTATTTAAATTCTGGGATAAATAATGTGATGGATATTATTTTTCTGGTGTAACGGATAGTCCTTTTGTGGGATTTCATCTGCTTCATTGAAATTCTGAGATAAATAATGTGATGGATATTATTTTATGTGGTGTAACGGATAGTTCTTTTGTGGGATTTCATCTGCTTCATTTAAATTCTGAGATAAATAATGTGATGGATATTATTTTTGTGATGTAACGTATAGTTCTTTTTGTGGGATTTCATCTGCTTCATTTAAATTCTGAGATAAATAATGTGATGGATATCATTTTATGTGGTGTAACGGATACTCCTTTTGTGGGATTTCATCTTCTTCATTTAAATTCTGAGATAAATAATGTGATGGATATTATTTTATGTGGTGTAACGGATAGTCCTTTTGTGGGATTTCATCTTCTTCATTTAAATTCTGAGATAAATAATGTGATGGATATTATTTTATGTGGTGTAACGGATAGTCCTTTTGTGGGATTTCATCTTCTTCATTTAAATTCTGAGATAAATAATGTGATGGATATTATTTAATGTTGTGTAACGGATAGTCCTTTTGTGGGATTTCATCTTCTTCATTTAAATTCTGAGATAAATAATGCGATGGATATTATTTTATGTGCTGTAACGGATAGTCCTTTTGTGGGATTTCATCTTCTTCATTTAAATTCTGAGATAAATAATGTGATGGATATTATTTAATGTTGTGTAACGGATAGTCCTTTTGTGGGATTTCATCTTCTTCATTTAAATTCTGAGATAAATAATGCGATGGACATTATTTTATGTGGTGTGACAGGTAGTCCTTTTGTGGGATTTCATCTTCTTCATTTAAATTCTGAGATGAATAATGTGATGGATATTATTTTATGTGGTGTAACGGATAGTCCGTTCGTGGGATTTCATCTGCTTCATTTAAATTCTGAGATAAATAATATGATGGATATTATTTTATGTGGTGTAACGGATAGTCCTTTTGTGGGATTTCATCTTCTTTATTTAAATTCTGAGATAAATAATGTGATGGACATTATTTTATGTGGTGTAACAGATGGTCCTTTTGTGGGATTTCATCTTCTTCATTTAAATTCTGAGATAAATAATGTGATGGATATTATTTTATGTGGTGTAACGGATTGTCCGTTCGTGGGATTTCATCTGCTTCATTTAAATTCTGAGATAAATAATATGATGGATATTATTTTATGTGGTGTAACGGATAGTCCTTTTGTGGGATTTCATCTTCTTCATTTAAATTCTGAGATAAATAATGTGATGGATATCATTTTATGTGGTGTAACGGATAGTCCTTTTGTGGGATTTCATCTTCTTCATTTAAATTCTGAGATAAATAATGTGATGGATATTATTTTATGTGGTGTAACGGATAGTCCTTTTGTAGGATTTCATCTTCTTCATTTAAATTCTGAGATAAATAATGTGATGGATATTATTTTATGTGGTGTAACGGATAGTCCTTTTGTGGGATTTCATCTTCTTTATTTAAATTCTGAGATAAATAATGTGATGGATATTATTTTTGTGGTGTAACGGATAGTCCTTTTGTGGGATTTCATCTTCTTCATTTAAATTCTGAGATAAATAATGTGATGGATATTATTTTTGTGGTGTAACGGATAGTCCTTTTGTGGGATTTCATCTTCTTCATTTAAATTCTGAGATAAATAATGTGATGGATATCATTTTATGTGGTGTAACGGATAGTCCTTTTGTGGGATTTCATCTGCTTCATTTAAATTCTGAGATAGATAATGTGATGGATATTATTTTTGTCGTGTAGCGGATAGTCCTTTTGTGGGATTTCATCTTCTTCATTTAAATTCTGAGATAAATAATGTGATGGATATTATTTTATGTCGTGTAATGGATAGTCCTTTTGTGGGATTTCATCTTCTACATTTAAATTCTGAGATAAATAATGTGATGGATATTATTTTTGTGGTGTAACGGATAGTCCTTTTGTGGGATTTTATCTTCTTCATTTAGATTCTGAGATAAATAATGTGATGGATATTATTTTTGTGGTGTAGCGGATAGTCCTTTTGTGGGATTTCATATTCTTCATTTAAATGCTGAGATAAATAATGTGATGGATATTATTTTTGTGGTGTAACGGATAGTCCTTTTGTGGGATTTCATCTTCTTCATTTAAATTCTGAGATAAAAAATGTGATGGATATTATTTTTATGGTGTAACGGATAGTCCTTTTGTGGGATTTCATCTTCTTCATTTAAATTCTGAGATAAATAATCTGATGGATATTATTTTAATGGTGTAACGGATAGTCCTTTTGTGGGATTTCATCTTCTTCATTTAAATGCTGAGATAAATAATGTGATGGATATTATTTAATGTGGTGTAACGGATAGTCCTTTTGTGGGATTTTATCTTCTTCATTTAAATTCTGAGATAAATAATGCGATGGACATTATTTTATGTGGTGTAATGGATAGTCCTTTTGTGGGATTTCATCTGCTTCATTTAAATTCTGAGATAAATAATATGATGGATATTATTTTATGTGGTGTAACGGATAGTCCTTTTGCGGCTTTTCATCTTCTTCATTTAAATTCTGAGATAAATAATGTGATGGATATTATTTTTGTGGTGTAACGGATAGTCCTTTTGTGGGATTTCATCTTCTTCATTTAAATTCTGAGATAAATAATGTGATAGATATTATTTTTGTGGTGTAATGGATAGTCCTTTTGTGGGATTTCATCTTCTTCATTTAAATTCTGAGATAAATAATGTGATGGATATTATTTTTGTGGTGCAACGGATAATCCTTTTGTGGGATTTCATCTTCTTCATTTAAATTCTGAGATAAATAATGTGATGGATATTATTTTATGTGGTGTAACGGATCGTCCTTTTGTGGGATTTCATCTTCTTCATTTAAATTCTGAGATAAATAATGTGATGGATATTATTTTATGTGGTGTAACGGATAGTCCTTTTGTGGGATTTCATCTGCTTCATTTAAATTCTGAGATAAATAATATGATGGATATTATTTTATGTGGTGTAACGGATAGTCCTTTTGTGGGATTTCATCTTCTTCATTTAAATTCTGAGATAAATAATGTGATGGATATTATTTTATGTGGTGTAACGGATAATCCTTTTGTGGGATTTCATCTTCTTCATTTAAATTCTGAGATAAATAAAGTGATGGATATTATTTTTGTGGTGTAACGGATAGTCCTCTTGTGGGATTTCATCTTCTTCATTTAAATTCTGAGATAAATAATGTGATGGATATTATTTGTGTGGTGTAGCGGATAGTCCTTTTGTGGGATTTCATCTTCTTCGTTTAAATTCTGAGATAAATAATGTGATGGATATTATTTTATGTGGTGTAACGGATAGTCCTTTTGTGGGATTTCATCTTCTTCATTTAAATTCTGAGATAAATAATGTGATGGATATTATTTTATGTGGTGTAACGGTTAGTCCTTTTGTGGGATTTCATCTTCTTCATTTAAATTCTGAGATAAATAATGTGATGGATATTATTTTTGTGGTGTAACGGATAGTCCTTTTCTGGGATTTCATCTTCTTCATTTAAATTCTGAGATAAATAATCTGATGGATATTATTTTTATGGTGTAACGGATAGTCCTTTTGTGGGATTTCATCTTCTTCATTTAAATGCTGAGATAAATAATGTGATGGATATTATTTAATGTGGTGTAACGGATAGTCCTTTTGTGGGATTTTATCTTCTTCATTTAAATTCTGAGATAAATAATGCGATGGACATTATTTTATGTGGTGTAATGGATAGTCCTTTTGTGGGATTTCATCTGCTTCATTTAAATTCTGAGATAAATAATATGATGGATATTATTTTATGTGGTGTAACGGATAGTCCTTTTGTGGGATTTCATCTTCTTCATTTAAATTCTGAGATAAATAATGTGATGGATATTATTTTTGTGGTGTAACTGATAGTCCTTTTGTGGGATTTCATCTTCTTCATTTAAATTCTGAGATAAATAATGTGATAGATATTATTTTTGTGGTGTAATGGATAGTCCTTTTGTGGGATTTCATCTTCTTCATTTAAATTCTGAGATCAATAATGTGATGGATATTATTTTTGTGGTGCAACGGATAATCCTTTTGTGGGATTTCATCTTCTTCATTTAAATTCTGAGATAAATAATGTGATGGATATTATTTTATGTGGTGTAACGGATAGTCCTTTTGTGGGATTTCATCTTCTTCATTTAAATTCTGAGATAAATAATGTGATGGATATTATTTTATGTGGTGTAACGGATAGTCCTTTTGTGGGATTTCATCTGCTTCATTTAAATTCTGAGATAAATAATATGATGGATATTATTTTATGTGGTGTAACGGATAGTCCTTTTGTGGGATTTCATCTTCTTCATTTAAATTCTGAGATAAATAATGTGATGGATATTATTTTATGTGGTGTAACGGATAATCCTTTTGTGGGATTTCATCTTCTTCATTTACATTCTGAGATAAATAATGTGATGGATATTATTTTTGTGGTGTAACGGATAGTCCTTTTGTGGGATTACATCTTCTTCATTTAAATTCTGAGATAAATAATGTGATGGATATTATTTTTGTGGTGCAGCGGATAGTCCTTTTGTGGGATTTCATCTTCTTCGTTTAAATTCTGAGATAAATAATGTGATGGATATTATTTTATGTGGTGTAACGGATAGTCCTTTTGTGGGATTTCATCTTCTTCATTTAAATTCTGAGATAAATAATGTGATGGATATTATTTTTGTGGTGTAACGGATAGTCCTTTTGTGGGATTTCATCTTCTTCATTTAAATTCTGAGATAAATAATGTGATGGATATTATTTTTGTGGTGTAATGGATAGTCCTTTTGTAGGATTTTATCTTCTTCATTTAAATTCTGAGATAAATAATGTGATGGATATTATTTTTGTGGTGTAACGGATAATCCTTTTGTGGGATTTCATCTTCTTCATTTAAATTCTGAGATAAATAATGTGATGGATATTATTTTATGTGGTGTAACGGATAGTCCTTTTCTGGGATTTCATCTTCTTCATTTAAATTCTGAGATAAATAATGTGATGGATATTATTTTATGTGGTGTAACGGATAGTCCTTTTGTGGGATTTCATCTGCTTCATTTAAATTCTGAGATAAATAATATGATGGATATTATTTTATGTGGTGTAACGGATAGTCCTTTTGTGGGATTTCATCTTCTTCATTTAAATTCTGAGATAAATAATGTGATGGATATTATTTTATGTGGTGTAACGGATAATCCTTTTGTGGGATTTCATCTTCTTCATTTAAATTCTGAGATAAATAATGTGATGGATATTATTTTTGTGGTGTAACGGATAGTCCTTTTGTGGGATTTCATCTTCTTCATTTAAATTCTGAGATAAATAATGTGATGGATATTATTTTTGTGGTGTAACGGATAGTCCTTTTGTGGGATTTCATCTTCTTCATTTAAATTCTGAGATAAATAATGTGATGGATATTATTTTTATGGTGTAACGGATAGTCCTTTTGTGGGATTTCATCTTCTTCATTTAAATTCTGAGATGGATAATGTGATGGATATTATTTTATGTGGTGTAACGGATAGTCCTTTTGTGGGATTTCATTTTCTTCATTTAAATTCTGAGATAAATAATGTGATGGATATTATTTTTGTGGTGTAGCGGATAGTCCTTTTGTGGGATTTCATCTTCTTCATTTAAATTCTGAGATAAATAATGCGATGGACATTATTTTATGTGGTGTAATGGATAGTCCTTTTGTGGGATTTCATCTGCTTCATTTAAATTCTGAGATAAATAATATGATGGATATTATTTTATGTGGTGTAACGGATAGTCCTTTTGCGGGTTTTCATCTTCTTCATTTAAATTCTGAGATAAATAATGTGATGGATATTATTTTTGTGGTGTAACGGATAGTCCTTTTGTGGGATTTCATCTTCTTCATTTAAATTCTGAGATAAATAATGTGATAGATATTATTTTTGTGGTGTAATGGATAGACCTTTTCTGGGATTTCATCTTCTTCATTTAAATTCTGAGATAAATAATGTGATGGATATTATTTTTGTGGTGCAACGGATAATCCTTTTGTGGGATTTCATCTTCTTCATTTAAATTCTGAGATAAATAATGTGATGGATATTATTTTATGTGGTGTAACGGATAGTCCTTTTGTGGGATTTCATCTGCTTCATTTAAATTCTGAGATAAATAATATGATGGATATTATTTTATGTGGTGTAACGGATAGTCCTTTTGTGGGATTTCATCTTCTTCATTTAAATTCTGAGATAAATAATGTGATGGATATTATTTTATGTGGTGTAACGGATAATCCTTTTGTGGGATTTCATCTTCTTCATTTAAATTCTGAGATAAATAATGTGATGGATATTATTTTTGTGGTGTAACGGATAGTCCTTTTGTGGGATTTCATCTTCTTCATTTAAATTCTGAGATAAATAATGTGATGGATATTATTTGTGTGGTGTAGCGGATAGTCCTTTTGTGGGATTTCATCTTCTTCGTTTAAATTCTGAGATAAATAATGTGATGGATATTATTTTATGTGGTGTAACGGATAGTCCTTTTGTGGGATTTCATCTTCTTCATTTAAATTCTGAGATAAATAATGTGATGGATATTATTTTATGTGGTGTAACGGATAGTCCTTTTGTGGGATTTCATCTTCTTCATTTAAATTCTGAGATAAATAATGTGATGGATATTATTTTTGTGGTGTAACGGATAGTCCTTTTCTGGGATTTCATCTTCTTCATTTAAATTCTGAGATAAATAATCTGATGGATATTATTTTTATGGTGTAACGGATAGTCCTTTTGTGGGATTTCATCTTCTTCATTTAAATGCTGAGATAAATAATGTGATGGATATTATTTAATGTGGTGTAACGGATAGTCCTTTTGTGGGATTTTATCTTCTTCATTTAAATTCTGAGATAAATAATGCGATGGACATTATTTTATGTGGTGTAATGGATAGTCCTTTTGTGGGATTTCATCTGCTTCATTTAAATTCTGAGATAAATAATATGATGGATATTATTTTATGTGGTGTAACGGATAGTCCTTTTGCGGGATTTCATCTTCTTCATTTAAATTCTGAGATAAATAATGTGATGGATATTATTTTTGTGGTGTAACTGATAGTCCTTTTGTGGGATTTCATCTTCTTCATTTAAATTCTGAGATAAATAATGTGATAGATATTATTTTTGTGGTGTAATGGATAGTCCTTTTGTGGGATTTCATCTTCTTCATTTAAATTCTGAGATCAATAATGTGATGGATATTATTTTTGTGGTGCAACGGATAATCCTTTTGTGGGATTTCATCTTCTTCATTTAAATTCTGAGATAAATAATGTGATGGATATTATTTTATGTGGTGTAACGGATAGTCCTTTTGTGGGATTTCATCTTCTTCATTTAAATTCTGAGATAAATAATGTGATGGATATTAGTTTTGTGGTGTAACGGATAGTCCTTTTGTGGGATTTCATCTTCTTCATTTAAATTCTGAGATAAATAATGTGATGGATATTATTTTATGTGGTGTAACGGATAGTCCTTTTGTGGGATTTCATCTTCTTTATTTAAATTCTGGGAAAAATAATGTGATGGATATTTTTTTTCTGGTGTAACGGATAGTCCTTTTGTGGGATTTCATCTGCTTCATTGAAATTCTGAGATAAATAATGTGATGGATATTATTTTTGTGGTGTAACGGATAGTCCTTTTGTGGGATTTCATCTGCTTCATTTAAATTCTGAGATAAATAATATGATCGATATTATTTTATGTGGTGTAACGGATAGTCCTTTTGTGGGATTTCATCTTCTTCATTTAAATTCTGAGATAAATAATGTGATGGATATTATTTTATGTGGTGTAACGGATAATCCTTTTGTGGGATTTCATCTTCTTCATTTACATTCTGAGATAAATAATGTGATGGATATTATTTTTGTGGTGTAACGGATAGTCCTTTTGTGGGATTACATCTTCTTCATTTAAATTCAGAGATAAATAATGTGATGGATATTATTTTTGTGGTGTAGCGGATTGTCCTTTTGTGGGATTTCATCTTCTTCGTTTAAATTCTGAGATAAATAATGTGATGGATATTATTTTATGTGGTGTAACGGATAGTCCTTTTGTGGGATTTCATCTTCTTCATTTAAATTCTGAGATAAATAATGTGATGGATATTATTTTTGTGGTGTAACGGATAGTCCTTTTGTGGGATTTCATCTTCTTCATTTAAATTCTGAGATAAATAATGTGATGGATATTATTTTTGTGGTGTAATGGATAGTCCTTTTGTAGGATTTCATCTTCTTCATTTAAATTCTGAGATAAATAATGTGATGGATATTATTTTTGTGGTGTAACGGATAATCCTTTTGTGGGATTTCATCTTCTTCATTTAAATTCTGAGATAAATAATGTGATGGATATTATTTTATGTGGTGTAACGGATAGTCCTTTTGTGGGATTTCATCTTCTTCATTTAAATTCTGAGATAAATAATGTGATGGATATTATTTTATGTGGTGTAACGGATAGTCCTTTTGTGGGATTTCATCTGCTTCATTTAAATTCTGAGATAAATAATATGATGGATATTATTTTATGTGGTGTAACGGATAGTCCTTTTGTGGGATTTCATCTTCTTCATTTAAATTCTGAGATAAATAATGTGATGGATATTATTTTATGTGGTGTAACGGATAATCCTTTTGTGGGATTTCATCTTCTTCATTTAAATTCTGAGATAAATAATGTGATGGATATTATTTTTGTGGTGTAACGGATAGTCCTTTTGTGGGATTTCATCTTCTTCATTTAAATTCTGAGATAAATAATGTGATGGATATTATTTTTGTGGTGTAACGGATAGTCCTTTTGTGGGATTTCATCTTCTTCATTTAAATTCTGAGATAAATAATGTGATGGATATTATTTTTATGGTGTAACGGATAGTCCTTTTGTGGGATTTCATCTTCTTCATTTAAATTCTGAGATGGATAATGTGATGGATATTATTTTATGTGGTGTAACGGATAGTCCTTTTGTGGGATTTCATTTTCTTCATTTAAATTCTGAGATAAATAATGTGATGGATATTATTTTTGTGGTGTAGCGGATAGTCCTTTTGTGGGATTTCATCTTCTTCATTTAAATTCTGAGATAAATAATGTGATGGATATTATTTTATGTGGTGCAATGGATAGTCCTTTTGTGGGATTTCATCTTCTTCATTTAAATTCTGAGATAAATAATATGATGGATATTATTTTATGTGCTGTAACGGATAGTCCTTTTGTGGGATTTCATCTTCTTCATTTAAATTCTGAGATAAATAATGTGATGCATATTATTTTTGTGGTGTAGCGGATAGTCCTTTTGTGGGATTTCATCTTCTTCATTTAAATTCTGAGATAAATAATGTGATGGATATTATTTTATGTGGTGTAACGGATAGTCCTTTTGTGGGATTTCATCTTCTTCATTTAAATTCTGAGATAAATAATGTGATGGATATTATTTTTGTGGTGTAACGGATAGTCCTTTTGTGGGATTTCATCTTCTTCATTTAAATTCTGAGATAAATAATGTGATGGATATTATTTTTGTGGTGTAACGGATAGTCCTTTTGTGGGATTTCATCTTCTTCATTTGAATTCTGAGATAAATAATGTGATGGATATTATTTTTGTGGTGTAATGGATAGTCCTTTTGTAGGATTTCATCTTCTTCATTTAAATTTTGAGATAAATAATGTGATGGATATTATTTTTGTGGTGTAACGGATAATCCTTTTGTGGGATTTCATCTTCTTCATTTAAATTCTGAGATAAATAATGTGATGGATATTATTTTATGTGGTGTAACGGATAGTCCTTTTGTGGGATTTCATCTTCTTCATTTAAATTCTGAGATAAATAATGTGATGGATATTATTTTATGTGGTGTAACGGATAGTCCTTTTGTGGGATTTCATCTGCTTCATTTAAATTCTGAGATAAATAATATGATGGATATTATTTTATGTGGTGTAACGGATAGTCCTTTTGTGGGATTTCATCTTCTTCATTTAAATTCTGAGATAAATAATGTGATGGATATTATTTTTGTGGTGTAACGGATAATCCTTTTGTGGGATTTCATCTTCTTCATTTAAATTCTGAGATAAATAATGTGATGGATATTATTTTTGTGGTGTAACGGATAGTCCTTTTGTGGGATTTCATCTTCTTCATTTAAATTCTGAGATAAATAATGTGATGGATATTATTTTATGTGGTGTAACGGATAGTCCTTTTGTGGGATTTCATCTTCTTCATTTAAATTCTGAGATAAATAATGTGATGGATATTATTTTTGTGGTGTAACGGATAGTCCTTTTGTGGGATTTCATCTTCTTCATTTAAATTCTGAGATAAATAATGTGATGGATATTATTTTATGTGGTGTAACGGATAGTCCTTTTGTGGGATTTCATCTTCTTTATTTAAATTCTGAGATAAATAATGTGATGGATATTATTTTTGTGGTGTAACGGATAGTCCTTTTGTGGGATTTCATCTTCTTCATTTAAATTCTGAGATAAAAAATGTGATGGATATTATTTTTGTGGTGTAACGGATAGTCCTTTTGTGGGATTTCATCTTCTTCATTTAAATTCTGAGATAAATAATCTGATGGATATTATTTTTATGGTGTAACGGATAGTCCTTTTGTGGGATTTCATCTTCTTCATTTAAATGCTGAGATAAATAATGTGATGGATATTATTTAATGTGGTGTAACGGATAGTCCTTTTGTGGGATTTTATCTTCTTCATTTAAATTCTTAGATAAATAATGCGATGGACATTATTTTATGTGGTGTAATGGATAGTCCTTTTGTGGGATTTCATCTGCTTCATTTAAATTCTGAGATAAATAATATGATGGATATTATTTTATGTGGTGTAACGGATAGTCCTTTTGCGGGATTTCATCTTCTTCATTTAAATTCTGAGATAAATAATGTGATGGATATTATTTTTGTGGTGTAACGGATAGTCCTTTTGTGGGATTTCATCTTCTTCATTTAAATTCTGAGATAAATAATGTGATAGATATTATTTTTGTGGTGTAATGGATAGTCCTTTTGTGGGATTTCATCTTCTTCATTTAAATTCTGAGATAAATAATGTGATGGATATTATTTTTGTGGTGCAACGGATAATCCTTTTGTGGGATTTCATCTTCTTCATTTAAATTCTGAGATAAATAATGTGATGGATATTATTTTATGTGGTGTAACGGATAGTCCTTTTGTGGGATTTCATCTTCTTCATTTAAATTCTGAGATAAATAATGTGATGGATATTATTTTATGTGGTGTAACGGATAGTCCTTTTGTGGGATTTCATCTGCTTCATTTAAATTCTGAGATAAATAATATGATGGATATTATTTTATGTGGTGTAACGGATAGTCCTTTTGTGGGATTTCATCTTCTTCATTTAAATTCTGAGATAAATAATGTGATGGATATTATTTTATGTGGTGTAACGGATAATCCTTTTGTGGGATTTCATCTTCTTCATTTACATTCTGAGATAAATAATGTGATGGATATTATTTTTGTGGTGTAACGGATAGTCCTTTTGTGGGATTACATCTTCTTCATTTAAATTCTGAGATAAATAATGTGATGGATATTATTTTTGTGGTGTAGCGGATAGTCCTTTTGTGGGATTTCATCTTCTTCGTTTAAATTCTGAGATAAATAATGTGATGGATATTATTTTATGTGGTGTAACGGATAGTCCTTTTGTGGGATTTCATCTTCTTCATTTAAATTCTGAGATAAATAATGTGATGGATATTATTTTATGTGGTGTAACGGATAGTCCTTTTGTGGGATTTCATCTTCTTCATTTAAATTCTGAGATAAATAATGTGATGGATATTATTTTTCTGGTGTAACGGATAGTCCTTTTGTGGGATTTCATCTTCTTCATTTAAATTCTGAGATAAATAATGTGATGGATATTATTTTTGTGGTGTAATGGATAGTCCTTTTGTAGGATTTCATCTTCTTCATTTAAATTCTGAGATAAATAATGTGATGGATATTATTTTTGTGGTGTAACGGATAATCCTTTTGTGGGATTTCATCTTCTTCATTTAAATTCTGAGATAAATAATGTGATGGATATTATTTTATGTGGTGTAACGGATAGTCCTTTTGTGGGATTTCATCTGCTTCATTTAAATTCTGAGATAAATAATGTGATGGATATTATTTTATGTGGTGTAACGGATAATCCTTTTGTGGGATTTCATCTTCTTCATTTAAATTCTGAGATAAAAAATGTGATGGATATTATTTTTGTGGTGTAACGGATAGTCCTTTTGTGGGATTTCATCTTCTTCATTTAAATTCTGAGATAAATAATGTGATGGATATTATTTTTGTGGTGTAACGGATAGTCCTTTTGTGGGATTTCATCTTCTTCATTTAAATTCTGAGATAAATAATGTGATGGATATTATTTTTATGGTGTAACGGATAGTCCTTTTGTGGGATTTCATCTTCTTCATTTAAATTCTGAGATGGATAATGTGATGGATATTATTTTATGTGGTGTAACGGATAGTCCTTTTGTGGGATTTCATTTTCTTCATTTAAATTCTGAGATAAATAATGTGATGGATATTATTTTTGTGGTGTAGCGGATAGTCCTTTTGTGGGATTTCATCTTCTTCATTTAAATTCTGAGATAAATAATGTGATGGATATTATTTTATGTGGTGCAATGGATAGTCCTTTTGTGGGATTTCATCTTCTTCATTTAAATTCTGAGATAAATAATATGATGGATATTATTTTATGTGCTGTAACGGATAGTCCTTTTGTGGGATTTCATCTTCTTCATTTAAATTCTGAGATAAATAATGTGATGCATATTATTTTTGTGGTGTAGCGGATAGTCCTTTTGTGGGATTTCATCTTCTTCATTTAAATTCTGAGATAAATAATGTGATGGATATTATTTTATGTGGTGTAACGGATAGTCCTTTTGTGGGATTTCATCTTCTTCATTTAAATTCTGAGATAAATAATGTGATGGATATTATTTTTGTGGTGTAACGGATAGTCCTTTTGTGGGATTTCATCTTCTTCATTTAAATTCTGAGATAAATAATGTGATGGATATTATTTTTGTGGTGTAACGGATAGTCCTTTTGTGGGATTTCATCTTCTTCATTTAAATTCTGAGATAAATAATGTGATGGATATTATTTTTGTGGTGTAATGGATAGTCCTTTTGTAGGATTTCATCTTCTTCATTTAAATTCTGAGATAAATAATGTGATGGATATTATTTTTGTGGTGTAACGGATAATCCTTTTGTGGGATTTCATCTTCTTCATTTAAATTCTGAGATAAATAATGTGATGGATATTATTTTATGTGGTGTAACGGATAGTCCTTTTGTGAGATTTCATCTTCTTCATTTAAATTCTGAGATAAATAATGTGATGGATATTATTTTATGTGGTGTAACGGATAGTCCTTTTGTGGGATTTCATCTGCTTCATTTAAATTCTGAGATAAATAATATGATGGATATTATTTTATGTGGTGTAACGGATAGTCCTTTTGTGGGATTTCATCTTCTTCATTTAAATTCTGAGATAAATAATGTGATGGATATTATTTTTGTGGTGTAACGGATAATCCTTTTGTGGGATTTCATCTTCTTCATTTAAATTCTGAGATAAATAATGTGATGGATATTATTTTTGTGGTGTAACGGATAGTCCTTTTGTGGGATTTCATCTTCTTCATTTAAATTCTGAGATAAATAATGTGATGGATATAATTTTATGTGGTGTAACGGATAGTCCTTTTGTGGGATTTCATCTTCTTCATTTAAATTCTGAGATAAATAATGTGATGGATATTATTTTTGTGGTGTAACGGATAGTCCTTTTGTGGGATTTCATCTTCTTCATTTAAATTCTGAGATAAATAATGTGATGGATATTATTTTATGTGGTGTAACGGATAGTCCTTTTGTGGGATTTCATCTTCTTTATTTAAATTCTGAGATAAATAATGTGATGGATATTATTTTTGTGGTGTAACGGATAGTCCTTTTGTGGGATTTCATCTTCTTCATTTAAATTCTGAGATAAAAAATGTGATGGATATTATTTTTGTGGTGTAACGGATAGTCCTTTTGTGGGATTTCATCTTCTTCATTTAAATTCTGAGATGGATAATGTGATGGATATTATTTTATGTGGTGTAACGGATAGTCCTTTTGTGGGATTTCATTTTCTTCATTTAAATTCTGAGATAAATAATGTGATGGATATTATTTTTGTGGTGTAGCGGATAGTCCTTTTGTGGGATTTCATCTTCTTCATTTAAATTCTGAGATAAATAATGTGATGGATATTATTTTATGTGGTGCAATGGATAGTCCTTTTGTGGGATTTCATCTTCTTCATTTAAATTCTGAGATAAATAATATGATGGATATTATTTTATGTGCTGTAACGGATAGTCCTTTTGTGGGATTTCATCTTCTTCATTTAAATTCTGAGATAAATAATGTGATGCATATTATTTTTGTGGTGTAGCGGATAGTCCTTTTGTGGGATTTCATCTTCTTCATTTAAATTCTGAGATAAATAATGTGATGGATATTATTTTATGTGGTGTAACGGATAGTCCTTTTGTGGGATTTCATCTTCTTCATTTAAATTCTGAGATAAATAATGTGATGGATATTATTTTTGTGGTGTAACGGATAGTCCTTTTGTGGGATTTCATCTTCTTCATTTAAATTCTGAGATAAATAATGTGATGGATATTATTTTTGTGGTGTAACGGATAGTCCTTTTGTGGGATTTCATCTTCTTCATTTGAATTCTGAGATAAATAATGTGATGGATATTATTTTTGTGGTGTAATGGATAGTCCTTTTGTAGGATTTCATCTTCTTCATTTAAATTTTGAGATAAATAATGTGATGGATATTATTTTTGTGGTGTAACGGATAATCCTTTTGTGGGATTTCATCTTCTTCATTTAAATTCTGAGATAAATAATGTGATGGATATTATTTTATGTGGTGTAACGGATAGTCCTTTTGTGGGATTTCATCTTCTTCATTTAAATTCTGAGATAAATAATGTGATGGATATTATTTTATGTGGTGTAACGGATAGTCCTTTTGTGGGATTTCATCTGCTTCATTTAAATTCTGAGATAAATAATATGATGGATATTATTTTATGTGGTGTAACGGATAGTCCTTTTGTGGGATTTCATCTTCTTCATTTAAATTCTGAGATAAATAATGTGATGGATATTATTTTTGTGGTGTAACGGATAATCCTTTTGTGGGATTTCATCTTCTTCATTTAAATTCTGAGATAAATAATGTGATGGATATTATTTTTGTGGTGTAACGGATAGTCCTTTTGTGGGATTTCATCTTCTTCATTTAAATTCTGAGATAAATAATGTGATGGATATTATTTTATGTGGTGTAACGGATAGTCCTTTTGTGGGATTTCATCTTCTTCATTTAAATTCTGAGATAAATAATGTGATGGATATTATTTTTGTGGTGTAACGGATAGTCCTTTTGTGGGATTTCATCTTCTTCATTTAAATTCTGAGATAAATAATGTGATGGATATTATTTTATGTGGTGTAACGGATAGTCCTTTTGTGGGATTTCATCTTCTTTATTTAAATTCTGAGATAAATAATGTGATGGATATTATTTTTGTGGTGTAACGGATAGTCCTTTTGTGGGATTTCATCTTCTTCATTTAAATTCTGAGATAAAAAATGTGATGGATATTATTTTTGTGGTGTAACGGATAGTCCTTTTGTGGGATTTCATCTTCTTCATTTAAATTCTGAGATAAATAATCTGATGGATATTATTTTTATGGTGTAACGGATAGTCCTTTTGTGGGATTTCATCTTCTTCATTTAAATGCTGAGATAAATAATGTGATGGATATTATTTAATGTGGTGTAACGGATAGTCCTTTTGTGGGATTTTATCTTCTTCATTTAAATTCTTAGATAAATAATGCGATGGACATTATTTTATGTGGTGTAATGGATAGTCCTTTTGTGGGATTTCATCTGCTTCATTTAAATTCTGAGATAAATAATATGATGGATATTATTTTATGTGGTGTAACGGATAGTCCTTTTGCGGGATTTCATCTTCTTCATTTAAATTCTGAGATAAATAATGTGATGGATATTATTTTTGTGGTGTAACGGATAGTCCTTTTGTGGGATTTCATCTTCTTCATTTAAATTCTGAGATAAATAATGTGATAGATATTATTTTTGTGGTGTAATGGATAGTCCTTTTGTGGGATTTCATCTTCTTCATTTAAATTCTGAGATAAATAATGTGATGGATATTATTTTTGTGGTGCAACGGATAATCCTTTTGTGGGATTTCATCTTCTTCATTTAAATTCTGAGATAAATAATGTGATGGATATTATTTTATGTGGTGTAACGGATAGTCCTTTTGTGGGATTTCATCTTCTTCATTTAAATTCTGAGATAAATAATGTGATGGATATTATTTTATGTGGTGTAACGGATAGTCCTTTTGTGGGATTTCATCTGCTTCATTTAAATTCTGAGATAAATAATATGATGGATATTATTTTATGTGGTGTAACGGATAGTCCTTTTGTGGGATTTCATCTTCTTCATTTAAATTCTGAGATAAATAATGTGATGGATATTATTTTATGTGGTGTAACGGATAATCCTTTTGTGGGATTTCATCTTCTTCATTTACATTCTGAGATAAATAATGTGATGGATATTATTTTTGTGGTGTAACGGATAGTCCTTTTGTGGGATTACATCTTCTTCATTTAAATTCTGAGATAAATAATGTGATGGATATTATTTTTGTGGTGTAGCGGATAGTCCTTTTGTGGGATTTCATCTTCTTCGTTTAAATTCTGAGATAAATAATGTGATGGATATTATTTTATGTGGTGTAACGGATAGTCCTTTTGTGGGATTTCATCTTCTTCATTTAAATTCTGAGATAAATAATGTGATGGATATTATTTTATGTGGTGTAACGGATAGTCCTTTTGTGGGATTTCATCTTCTTCATTTAAATTCTGAGATAAATAATGTGATGGATATTATTTTTCTGGTGTAACGGATAGTCCTTTTGTGGGATTTCATCTTCTTCATTTAAATTCTGAGATAAATAATGTGATGGATATTATTTTTGTGGTGTAATGGATAGTCCTTTTGTAGGATTTCATCTTCTTCATTTAAATTCTGAGATAAATAATGTGATGGATATTATTTTTGTGGTGTAACGGATAATCCTTTTGTGGGATTTCATCTTCTTCATTTAAATTCTGAGATAAATAATGTGATGGATATTATTTTATGTGGTGTAACGGATAGTCCTTTTGTGGGATTTCATCTGCTTCATTTAAATTCTGAGATAAATAATGTGATGGATATTATTTTATGTGGTGTAACGGATAATCCTTTTGTGGGATTTCATCTTCTTCATTTAAATTCTGAGATAAAAAATGTGATGGATATTATTTTTGTGGTGTAACGGATAGTCCTTTTGTGGGATTTCATCTTCTTCATTTAAATTCTGAGATAAATAATGTGATGGATATTATTTTTGTGGTGTAACGGATAGTCCTTTTGTGGGATTTCATCTTCTTCATTTAAATTCTGAGATAAATAATGTGATGGATATTATTTTTATGGTGTAACGGATAGTCCTTTTGTGGGATTTCATCTTCTTCATTTAAATTCTGAGATGGATAATGTGATGGATATTATTTTATGTGGTGTAACGGATAGTCCTTTTGTGGGATTTCATTTTCTTCATTTAAATTCTGAGATAAATAATGTGATGGATATTATTTTTGTGGTGTAGCGGATAGTCCTTTTGTGGGATTTCATCTTCTTCATTTAAATTCTGAGATAAATAATGTGATGGATATTATTTTATGTGGTGCAATGGATAGTCCTTTTGTGGGATTTCATCTTCTTCATTTAAATTCTGAGATAAATAATATGATGGATATTATTTTATGTGCTGTAACGGATAGTCCCTTTGTGGGATTTCATCTTCTTCATTTAAATTCTGAGATAAATAATGTGATGCATATTATTTTTGTGGTGTAGCGGATAGTCCTTTTGTGGGATTTCATCTTCTTCATTTAAATTCTGAGATAAATAATGTGATGGATATTATTTTATGTGGTGTAACGGATAGTCCTTTTGTGGGATTTCATCTTCTTCATTTAAATTCTGAGATAAATAATGTGATGGATATTATTTTTGTGGTGTAACGGATAGTCCTTTTGTGGGATTTCATCTTCTTCATTTAAATTCTGAGATAAATAATGTGATGGATATTATTTTTGTGGTGTAACGGATAGTCCTTTTGTGGGATTTCATCTTCTTCATTTAAATTCTGAGATAAATAATGTGATGGATATTATTTTTGTGGTGTAATGGATAGTCCTTTTGTAGGATTTCATCTTCTTCATTTAAATTCTGAGATAAATAATGTGATGGATATTATTTTTGTGGTGTAACGGATAATCCTTTTGTGGGATTTCATCTTCTTCATTTAAATTCTGAGATAAATAATGTGATGGATATTATTTTATGTGGTGTAACGGATAGTCCTTTTGTGAGATTTCATCTTCTTCATTTAAATTCTGAGATAAATAATGTGATGGATATTATTTTATGTGGTGTAACGGATAGTCCTTTTGTGGGATTTCATCTGCTTCATTTAAATTCTGAGATAAATAATATGATGGATATTATTTTATGTGGTGTAACGGATAGTCCTTTTGTGGGATTTCATCTTCTTCATTTAAATTCTGAGATAAATAATGTGATGGATATTATTTTTGTGGTGTAACGGATAATCCTTTTGTGGGATTTCATCTTCTTCATTTAAATTCTGAGATAAATAATGTGATGGATATTATTTTTGTGGTGTAACGGATAGTCCTTTTGTGGGATTTCATCTTCTTCATTTAAATTCTGAGATAAATAATGTGATGGATATTATTTTATGTGGTGTAACGGATAGTCCTTTTGTGGGATTTCATCTTCTTCATTTAAATTCTGAGATAAATAATGTGATGGATATTATTTTTGTGGTGTAACGGATAGTCCTTTTGTGGGATTTCATCTTCTTCATTTAAATTCTGAGATAAATAATGTGATGGATATTATTTTATGTGGTGTAACGGATAGTCCTTTTGTGGGATTTCATCTTCTTTATTTAAATTCTGAGATAAATAATGTGATGGATATTATTTTTGTGGTGTAACGGATAGTCCTTTTGTGGGATTTCATCTTCTTCATTTAAATTCTGAGATAAAAAATGTGATGGATATTATTTTTGTGGTGTAACGGATAGTCCTTTTGTGGGATTTCATCTTCTTCATTTAAATTCTGAGATAAATAATCTGATGGATATTATTTTTATGGTGTAACGGATAGTCCTTTTGTGGGATTTCATCTTCTTCATTTAAATGCTGAGATAAATAATGTGATGGATATTATTTAATGTGGTGTAACGGATAGTCCTTTTGTGGGATTTTATCTTCTTCATTTAAATTCTGAGATAAATAATGCGATGGACATTATTTTATGTGGTGTAATGGATAGTCCTTTTGTGGGATT
The DNA here is from genome assembly GCA_028554795.2 of Sinohyriopsis cumingii. Lineage (NCBI taxonomy): Eukaryota > Metazoa > Mollusca > Bivalvia > Unionida > Unionidae > Sinohyriopsis > Sinohyriopsis cumingii. The sequence continues at coordinate 132,397,389 of CM068827.1, forward strand.
TCATCTGCTTCATTTAAATTCTGAGATAAATAATATGATGGATATTATTTTATGTGGTGTAACGGATAGTCCTTTTGCGGGATTTCATCTTCTTCATTTAAATTCTGAGATAAATAATGTGATGGATATTATTTTTGTGGTGTAACGGATAGTCCTTTTGTGGGATTTCATCTTCTTCATTTAAATTCTGAGATAAATAATGTGATAGATATTATTTTTGTGGTGTAATGGATAGTCCTTTTGTGGGATTTCATCTTCTTCATTTAAATTCTGAGATAAATAATGTGATGGATATTTTTTTTATGGTGCAACGGATAATCCTTTTGTGGGATTTCATCTTCTTCATTTAAATTCTGAGATAAATAATGTGATGGATATTATTTTATGTGGTGTAACGGATAGTCCTTTTGTGGGATTTCATCTGCTTCATTTAAATTCTGAGATAAATAATATGATGGATATTATTTTATGTGGTGTAACGGATAGTCCTTTTGTGGGATTTCATCTTCTTCATTTAAATTCTGAGATAAATAATGTGATGGATATTATTTTTGTGGTGTAACGGATAATCCTTTTGTGGGATTTCATCTTCTTCATTTAAATTCTGAGATAAATAATGTGATGGATATTATTTTTGTGGTGTAACGGATAGTCCTTTTGTGGGATTTCATCTTCTTCATTTAAATTCTGAGATAAATAATGTGATGGATATTATTTTATGTGGTGTAACGGATAGTCCTTTTGTGGGATTTCATCTTCTTCATTTAAATTCTGAGATAAATAATGTGATGGATATTATTTTTGTGGTGGAACGGATAGTCCTTTTGTGGGATTTCATCTTCTTCATTTAAATTCTGAGATAAATAATGTGCTGGATATTATTTTATGTGGTGTAACGGATAGTCCTTTTGTGGGATTTCATCTTCTTTATTTAAATTCTGAGATAAATAATGTGATGGATATTATTTTTGTGGTGTAACGGATAGTCCTTTTGTGGGATTTCATCTTCTTCATTTAAATTCTGAGATAAAAAATGTGATGGATTTTATTTTTATGGTGTAACGGATAGTCCTTTTGTGGGATTTCATCTTCTTCATTTAAATTCTGAGATGAATAATGTGATGGATATTATTTTATATGGTGTAACGGATAGTCCTTTTGTGTGATTTCATCTTCTTCATTTAAATTCTGAGATAAATAATGTGATGGATATTATTTTTGTGGTGTAACGGAGAGTCCTTTTGTGGGATTTCATCTTCTTCATTTAAATTCTGAGATAAACTATGTGATGGATATTTTTTTATGTGGTGCAATGGATAGTCCTTTTGTGGGATTTCATCTTCTTCATTTAAATTCTGAGATAAATAATATGATGGATATTATTTTATGTGGTGTAACGGATAGTCCTTTTGTGGGATTTCATCTTCTTCATTTAAATTCTGAGATAAATAATGTGATGGATATTAGTTTTGTGGTGTAACGGATAGTCCTTTTGTGGGATTTCATCTTCTTCATTTAAATTCTGAGATAAATAATGTGATGGATATTATTTTATGTGGTGTAACGGATAGTCCTTTTGTGGGATTTCATCTTCTTCATTTAAATTCTGAGATAAATAATGTGATGGATATTATTTTTGGGGTGGAACGGATAGTCCTTTTGTGGGATTTCATCTTCTTCATTTAAATTCTGAGATAAATAATGTGATGGATATTATTTTAGGTGGTGTAACGGATAGTCCTTTTGTGGGATTTCATCTTCTTCATTTAAATTCTGAGATAAATAATGTGATGGATATTATTTTTGTGGTGTAGCGGATAGTCCTTTTGTGGGATTTCATCTTCTTCATTTAAATTCTGAGATAAATAATGCGATGGACATTATTTTATGTGGTGTAATGGATAGTCCTTTTGTGGGATTTCATCTGCTTCATTTAAATTCTGAGATATATAATATGATGGATATTATTTTATGTGGTGTAACGGATAGTCCTTTTGTGGGATTTCATCTTCTTCATTTAAATTCTGAGATAAATAATGTGATGGATATTATTTTTGTGGTGTAGCGGATAGTCCTTTTGTGGGATTTCATCTTCTTCATTTAAATTCTGAGATAAATAATGCGATGGACATTATTTTATGTGGTGTAATGGATAGTCCTTTTGTGGGATTTCATCTGCTTCATTTAAATTCTGAGATATATAATATGATGGATATTATTTTATGTGGTGTAACGGATAGTCCTTTTGTGGGATTTCATCTTCTTCATTTAAATTCTGAGATAAATAATGTGATGGATATTAGTTTTGTGGTGGAACGGATAGTCCTTTTGTGGGATTTCATCTTCTTCATTTAAATTCTGAGATAAATAATGTGCTGGATATTATTTTATGTGGTGTAACGGATAGTCCTTTTGTGGGATTTCATCTTCTTTATTTAAATTCTGAGATAAATAATGTGATGGATATTATTTTTGTGGTGTAACGGATAGTCCTTTTGTGGGATTTCATATTCTTCATTTAAATTCTGAGATAAAAAATGTGATGGATTTTATTTTTGTGGTGTAACGGATAGTCCTTTTGTGGGATTTCATCTTCTTCATTTAAATTCTGAGATGAATAATGTGATGGATATTATTTTATGTGGTGTAACGGATAGTCCTTTTGTGTGATTTCATCTTCTTCATTTAAATTCTGAGATAAATAATGTGATGGATATTATTTTTGTGGTGTAACGGAGAGTCCTTTTGTGGGATTTCATCTTCTTCATTTAAATTCTGAGATAAACTATGTGATGGATATTATTTTATGTGGTGCAATGGATAGTCCTTTTGTGGGATTTCATCTTCTTCATTTAAATTCTGAGATAAATAATATGATGGATATTATTTTATGTGGTGTAACGGATAGTCCTTTTGTGGGATTTCATCTTCTTCATTTAAATTCTGAGATAAATAATGTGATGGATATTATTTTTGTGGTGTAACGGATAGTCCTTTTGTGGGATTTCATCTTCTTCATTTAAATTCTGAGATAAATAATGTGATGGATATTATTTTATGTGGTGTAACGGATAGTCCTTTTGTGGGATTTCATCTTCTTCATTTAAATTCTGAGATAAATAATGTGATGGATATTATTTTTGTGGTGGAACGGATAGTCCTTTTGTGGGATTTCATCTTCTTCATTTAAATTCTGAGATAAATAATGTGATGGATATTATTTTAGGTGGTGTAACGGATAGTCCTTTTGTGGGATTTCATCTTCTTCATTTAAATTCTGAGATAAATAATGTGATGGATATTATTTTTGTGGTGTAGCGGATAGTCCTTTTGTGGGATTTCATCTTCTTCATTTAAATTCTGAGATAAATAATGCGATGGACATTATTTTATGTGGTGTAATGGATAGTCCTTTTGTGGGATTTCATCTGCTTCATTTAAATTCTGAGATATATAATATGATGGATATTATTTTATGTGGTGTAACGGATAGTCCTTTTGTGGGATTTCATCTTCTTCATTTAAATTCTGAGATAAATAATGTGATGGATATTAGTTTTGTGGTGTAACGGATAGTCCTTTTGTGGGATTTCATCTTCTTCATTTAAATTCTGAGATAAATAATGTGATGGATATTATTTTATGTGGTGTAACGGATAGTCCTTTTGTGGGATTTCATCTTCTTTATTTAAATTCTGGGAAAAATAATGTGATGGATATTTTTTTTCTGGTGTAACGGATAGTCCTTTTGTGGGATTTCATCTGCTTCATTGAAATTCTGAGATAAATAATGTGATGGATATTATTTTATGTGGTTTAACGGATAGTTCTTTTGTGGGATTTCATCTGCTTCATTTAAATTCTGAGATAAATAATGTGATGGATATTATTTTATGTGGTGCAATGGATAGTCCTTTTGTGGGATTTCATCTTCTTCATTTAAATTCTGAGATAAATAATGTGATGGATATTATTTTATGTGCTGTAACGGATAGTCCTTTTGTGGGATTTCATCTTCTTCATTTAAATTCTGAGATAAATAATGTGATGCATATTATTTTTGTGGTGTAGCGGATAGTCCTTTTGTGGGATTTCATCTTCTTCATTTAAATTCTGAGATAAATAATGTGATGGATATTATTTTATGTGGTGTAACGGATAGTTCTTTTGTGGGATTTCATCTTCTTCATTTAAATTCTGAGATAAATAATGTGATGGATATTATTTTTGTGGTGTAACGGATAGTCCTTTTGTGGGATTTCATCTTCTTCATTTAAATTCTGAGATAAATAATGTGATGGATATTATTTTTGTGGTGTAACGGATAGTCCTTTTGTGGGATTTCATCTTCTTCATTTAAATTCTGAGATAAATAATGTGATGGATATTATTTTTGTGGTGTAATGGATAGTCCTTTTGTAGGATTTCATCTTCTTCATTTAAATTCTGAGATAAATAATGTGATGGATATTATTTTTGTGGTGTAACGGATAATCCTTTTGTGGGATTTCATCTTCTTCATTTAAATTCTGAGATTTTAATGTGATGGATCTTATTTTATGTGGTGTAACGGATAATCCTTTTGTGGGATTTCATCTTCTTCATTTAAATTCTGAGATAAATAATGTGACGGATATTATTTTATGTGGTGTAACGGATAGTCCTTTTGTGGGATTTCATCTGCTTCATTTAAATTCTGAGATAAATAATATGATGGATATTATTTTATGTGGTGTAACGGATAGTCCTTTTGTGGGATTTCATCTTCTTCATTTAAATTCTGAGATAAATAATGTGATGGATATTATTTTTGTGGTGTAACGGATAATCCTTTTGTGGGATTTCATCTTCTTCATTTAAATTCTGAGAGAAATAATGTGATGGATATTATTTTTGTGGTGTAACGGATAGTCCTTTTGTGGGATTTCATCTTCTTCATTTAAATTCTGAGATAAATAATGTGATGGATATTACTTTATGTGGTGTAACGGATAGTCCTTTTGTGGGATTTCATCTTCTTCATTTAAATTCTGAGATAAAAAATGTGATGGATTTTATTTTTATGGTGTAACGGATAGTCCTTTTGTGGGATTTCATCTTCTTCATTTAAATTCTGAGATGAATAATGTGATGGATATTATTTTATGTGGTGTAACGGATAGTCCTTTTGTGTGATTTCATCTTCTTCATTTAAATTCTGAGATAAATAATGTGATGGATATTATTTTTGTGGTGTAACGGATAGTCCTTTTGTGGGATTTCATCTTCTTCATTTAAATTCTGAGATAAACTATGTGATGGATATTATTTTATGTGGTGCAATGGATAGTCCTTTTGTGGGATTTCATCTTCTTCATTTAAATTCTGAGATAAATAATATGATGGATATTATTTTATGTGGTGTAACGGATAGTCCTTTTGTGGGATTTCATCTTCTTCATTTAAATTCTGAGATAAATAATGTGATGGATATTATTTTTGTGGTGTAGCGGATAGTCCTTTTGTGGGATTTCATCTTCTTCATTTAAATTCTGAGATAAATAAAGTGATGGATATTATTTTAGGTGGTGTAACGGATAGTCCTTTTCTGGGATTTCATCTTCTTCATTTAAATTCTGAGATAAATAATGTGATGGATATTATTTTTGTGGTGTAACGGATAGTCCTTTTGTGGGATTTCATCTTCTTCATTTAAATTCTGAGATAAATAATGTGATGGATATTATTTTTATGGTGTAACGGATAGTCCTTTTGTGGGTTTACATCTTCTTCATTTAAATTCTGAGATAAATAATGTGATGGATATTATTTAATGTGGTGTAACGGATAGTCCTTTTGTGGGATTTCATCTTCTTCATTTAAATTCTGAGATAAATAATGCGATGGACATTATTTTATGTGGTGTAATGGATAGTCCTTTTGTGGGATTTCATCTGCTTCATTTAAATTCTGAGATATATAATATGATGGATATTATTTTATGTGGTGTAACGGATAGTCCTTTTGTGGGATTTCATCTTCTTCATTTAAATTCTGAGATAAATAATGTGATGGACATTAGTTTTGTGGTGTAACGGATAGTCCTTTTGTGGGATTACATCTTCTTCATTTAAATTCTGAGATAAATAATGTGATGGATATTATTTTATGTGGTGTAACGGATAGTCCTTTTGTGGGATTTCATCTTCTTTATTTAAATTCTGGGAAAAATAATGTGATGGATATTATTTTTCTGGTGTAACGGATAGTCCTTTTGTGGGATTTCATCTGCTTCATTGAAATTCTGAGATAAATAATGTGATGGATATTATTTTATGTGGTTTAACGGATAGTTCTTTTGTGGGATTTCATCTGCTTCATTTAAATTCTGAGATAAATAATGTGATGGATATTATTTTATGTGGTGCAATGGATAGTCCTTTTGTGGGATTTCATCTTCTTCATTTAAATTCTGAGATAAATAATGTGATGGATATTATTTTATGTGCTGTAACGAATAGTCCTTTTGTGGGATTTCATCTTCTTCATTTAAATTCTGAGATAAATAATGTGATGCATATTATTTTTGTGGTGCAGCGGATAGTCCTTTTGTGGGATTTCATCTTCTTCATTTAAATTCTGAGATAAATAATGTGATGGATATTATTTTATGTGGTGTAACGGATAGTCCTTTTGTGGGATTTCATCTTCTTCATTTAAATTCTGAGATAAATAATGTGATGGATATTATTTTTGTGGTGTAACGGATAGTCCTTTTGTGGGATTTCATCTTCTTCATTTAAATTCTGAGATAAATAATGTGATGGATATTATTTTTGTGGTGTAACGGATAGTCCTTTTGTGGGATTTCATCTTCTTCATTTAAATTCTGAGATAAATAATGTGATGGATATTATTTTTGTGGTGTAATGGATAGTCCTTTTGTAGGATTTCATCTTCTTCATTTAAATTCTGAGATAAATAATGTGATGGATATTATTTTTGTGGTGTAACGGATAATCCTTTTGTGGGATTTCATCTTCTTCATTTAAATTCTGAGATAAATAATGTGATGGATATTATTTTATGTGGTGTAACGGATAGTCCTTTTGTGGGATTTCATCTTCTTCATTTAAATTCTGAGATAAATAATGTGATGGATATTATTTTATGTGGTGTAACGGATAGTCCTTTTGTGTGATTTCATCTGCTTCATTTAAATTCTGAGATAAATAATATGATGGATATTATTTTATGTGGTGTAACGGATAGTCCTTTTGTGGGATTTCATCTTCTTCATTTAAATTCTGAGATAAATAATGTGATGGATATTATTTTTGTGGTGTAACGGATAATCCTTTTGTGGGATTTCATCTTCTTCATTTAAATTCTGACATAAATAATGTGATGGATATTATTTTTGTGGTGTAACGGATAGTCCTTTTGTGGGATTTCATCTTCTTCATTTAAATTCTGAGATAAATAATGTGATGGATATTACTTTATGTGGTGTAACGGATAGTCCTTTTGTGGGATTTCATCTTCTTCATTTAAATTCTGAGATAAATAATGTGATGGATATTATTTTATGTGGTGTAACGGATAGTCCTTTTGTGGGATTTCATCTTCTTCATTTAAATTCTGAGATAAATAATGTGATGGATATTATTTTTGTGGTGTAACGGATAGTCCTTTTGTGGGATTTCATCTTCTTCATTTAAATTCTGAGATAAAAAATGTGATGGATTTTATTTTTATGGTGTAACGGATAGTCCTTTTGTGGGATTTCATCTTCTTCATTTAAATTCTGAGATGAATAATGTGATGGATATTATTTTATGTGGTGTAACGGATAGTCCTTTTGTGTGATTTCATCTTCTTCATTTAAATTCTGAGATAAATAATGTGATGGATATTATTTTTGTGGTGTAATGGATAGTCCTTTTGTAGGATTTCATCTTCTTCATTTAAATTCTGAGATAAATAATGTGATGGATATTATTTTTGTGGTGTAACGGATAATCCTTTTGTGGGATTTCATCTTCTTCATTTAAATTCTGAGATAAATAATGTGATGGATATTATTTTATGTGGTGTAACGGATAGTCCTTTTGTGGGATTTCATCTTCTTCATTTAAATTCTGAGATAAATAATGTGATGGATATTATTTTATGTGGTGTAACGGATAGTCCTTTTGTGGGATTTCATCTGCTTCATTTAAATTCTGAGATAAATAATATGATGGATATTATTTTATGTGGTGTAACGGATAGTCCTTTTGTGGGATTTCATCTTCTTCATTTAAATTCTGAGATAAATAATGTGATGGATATTATTTTTGTGGTGTAACGGATAATCCTTTTGTGGGATTTCATCTTCTTCATTTAAATTCTGACATAAATAATGTGATGGATATTATTTTTGTGGTGTAACGGATAGTCCTTTTGTGGGATTTCATCTTCTTCATTTAAATTCTGAGATAAATAATGTGATGGATATTACTTTATGTGGTGTAACGGATAGTCCTTTTGTGGGATTTCATCTTCTTCATTTAAATTCTGAGATAAATAATGTGATGGATATTATTTTATGTGGTGTAACGGATAGTCCTTTTGTGGGATTTCATCTTCTTTATTTAAATTCTGAGATAAATAATGTGATGGATATTATTTTTGTGGTGTAACGGATAGTCCTTTTGTGGGATTTCATCTTCTTCATTTAAATTCTGAGATAAAAAATGTGATGGATTATATTTTTATGGTGTAACGGATAGTCCTTTTGTGGGATTTCATCTTCTTCATTTAAATTCTGAGATGAATAATGTGATGGATATTATTTTATGTGGTGTAACGGATAGTCCTTTTGTGTGATTTCATCTTCTTCATTTAAATTCTGAGATAAATAATGTGATGGATATTATTTTTGTGGTGTAACGGATAGTCCTTTTGTGGGATTTCATCTTCTTCATTTAAATTCTGAGATAAATAATGTGATGGATATTATTTTATGTGGTGTAACGGATAGTCCTTTTGTGGGATTTCATCTTCTTCATTTAAATTCTGAGATAAATAATGTGATGGATATTATTTTTGTGGTGTAGCGGATAGTCCTTTTGTGGGATTTCATCTTCTTCATTTAAATTCTGAGATAAATAATGTGATGGATATTATTTTAGGTGGTGTAACGGATAGTCCTTTTCTGGGATTTCATCTTCTTCATTTAAATTCTGAGATAAATAATGTGATGGATATTATTTTTGTGGTGTAACGGATAGTCCTTTTGTGGGATTTCATCTTCTTCATTTAAATTCTGTGATAAATAATGTGATGGATATTATTTTTATGGTGTAACGGATAGTCCTTTTGTGGGATTTCATCTTCTTCATTTAAATTCTGAGATAAATAATGTGATGGATATTATTTAATGTGGTGTAACGGATAGTCCTTTTGTGGGATTTCATCTTCTTCATTTAAATTCTGAGATAAATAATGCGATGGACATTATTTTATGTGGTGTAATGGATATTCCTTTTGTGGGATTTCATCTGCTTCATTTAAATTCTGAGATATATAATATGATGGATATTATTTTATGTGGTGTAACGGATAGTCCTTTTGTGGGATTTCATCTTCTTCATTTAATTTCTGAGATAAATAATGTGATGGATATTAGTTTTGTGGTGTAACGGATAGTCCTTTTGTGGGATTTCATCTTCTTCATTTAAATTCTGAGATAAATAATGTGATGGATATTATTTTATGTCGTGTAACGGATAGTCCTTTTGTGGGATTTCATCTTCTTTATTTAAATTCTGGGATAAATAATGTGATGGATATTATTTTTCTGGTGTAACGGATAGTCCTTTTGTGGGATTTCATCTGCTTCATTGAAATTCTGAGATAAATAATGTGATGGATATTATTTTATGTGGTTTAACGGATAGTTCTTTTGTGGGATTTCATCTGCTTCATTTAAATTCTGAGATAAATAATGTGATGGATATTATTTTTGTGATGTAACGTATAGTTCTTTTTGTGGGATTTCATCTCCTTCATTTAAATTCTGAGATAAATAATGTGATGGATATTATTTTATGTGGTGTAACGGATAGTCCTTTTGTGGGATTTCATCTGCTTCATTTAAATTCTGAGATAAATAATGTGATGGATATCATTTTATGTGGTGTAACGGATAGTCCTTTTGTGGGATTTCATCTTCTTCATTTAAATTCTGAGATAAATAATGTGATGGATATTATTTTATGTGGTGTAACGGATAGTCCTTTTGTGGGATATCATCTTCTTCATTTAAATTCTGAGATAAATAATGTGATGGATATTATTTTATGTGGTGTAACGGATAGTCCTTTTGTGGGATTTCATCTTCTTCATTTAAATTCTGAGATAAATAATGTGATGGATATTATTTAATGTTGTGTAACGGATAGTCCTTTTGTGGGATTTCATCTTCTTCATTTAAATTCTGAGATAAATAATGCGATGGATATTATTTTATGTGCTGTAACGGATAGTCCTTTTGTGGGATTTCATCTTCTTCATTTAAATTCTGAGATAAATAATGTGATGGATATTATTTAATGTTGTGTAACGGATAGTCCTTTTGTGGGATTTCATCTTCTTCATTTAAATTCTGAGATAAATAATGCGATTGACATTATTTTATGTGGTGTGACAGATAGTCCTTTTGTGGGATTTCATCTTCTTCATTTAAATTCTGAGATAAATAATGTGATGGATATTATTTTATGTGGTGTAACGGATAGTCCGTTCGTGGGATTTCATCTGCTTCATTTAAATTCTGAGATAAATAATATGATGGATATTATTTTATGTGGTGTAACGGATAGTCCTTTTGTGGGATTTCATCTTCTTCATTTAAATTCTGAGATAAATAATGTGATGGATATCATTTTATGTGGTGTAACGGATAGTCCTTTTGTGGGATTTCATCTTCTTCATTTAAATTCTGAGATAAATAATGTGATGGCTATTATTTTATGTGGTGTAACGGATAGTCCTTTTGTAGGATTTCATCTTCTTCATTTAAATTCTGAGATAAATAATGTGATGGATATTATTTTATGTGGTGTAACGGATAGTCCTTTTGTGGGATTTCATCTTCTTTATTTAAATTCTGAGATAAATAATGTGATGGATATTATTTTTGTGGTGTAACGGATAGTCCTTTTGTGGGATTTCATCTTCTTCATTTAAATTCTGAGATAAATAATGTGATGGATATTATTTTTGTGGTGTAACGGATAGTCCTTTTGTGGGATTTCATCTTCTTCATTTAAATTCTGAGATAAATAATGTGATGGATATCATTTTATGTGGTGTAACGGATAGTCCTTTTGTGGGATTTCATCTGCTTCATTTAAATTCTGAGATAGATAATGTGATGGATATTATTTTTGTGGTGTAGCGGATAGTCCTTTTGTGGGATTTCATCTTCTTCATTTAAATTCTGAGATAAATAATGTGATGGATATTATTTTATGTCGTGTAATGGATAGTCCTTTTGTGGGATTTCATCTCCTACATTTAAATTCTGAGATAAATAATGTGATGGATATTATTTTTGTGGTGTAACGGATAGTCCTTTTGTGGGATTTTATCTTCTTCATTTAGATTCTGAGATAAATAATGTGATGGATATTATTTTTGTGGTGTAGCGGATAGTCCTTTTGTGGGATTTCATCTTCTTCGTTTAAATTCTGAGATAAATAATGTGATGGATATTATTTTATGTGGTGTAACGGATAGTCCTTTTGTGGGATTTCATCTTCTTCATTTAAATTCTGAGATAAATAATGTGATGGATATTATTTTATGTGGTGTAACGGATAGTCCTTTTGTGGGATTTCATCTTCTTCATTTAAATTCTGAGATAAATAATGTGATGGATATTATTTTTGTGGTGTAACGGATAGTCCTTTTGTGGGATTTCATCTTCTTCATTTAAATTCTGAGATAAATAATCTGATGGATATTATTTTTATGGTGTAACGGATAGTCCTTTTGTGGGATTTCATCTTCTTCATTTAAATGCTGAGATAAATAATGTGATGGATATTATTTAATGTGGTGTAACGGATAGTCCTTTTGTGGGATTTTATCTTCTTCATTTAAATTCTGAGATAAATAATGCGATGGACATTATTTTATGTGGTGTAATGGATAGTCCTTTTGTGGGATTTCATCTGCTTCATTTAAATTGTGAGATAAATAATATGATGGATATTATTTTATGTGGTGCAACGGATAGTCTTTTTGCGGGATTTCATCTTCTTCATTTAAATTCTGAGATAAATAATGTGATGGATATTATTTTTGTGGTGTAACGGATAGTCCTTTTGTGGGATTTCATCTTCTTCATTTAAATTCTGAGATAAATAATGTGATAGATATTATTTTTGTGGTGTAATGGATAGTCCTTTTGTGGGATTTCATCTTCTTCATTTCAATTCTGAGATAAATAATGTGATGGATATTATTTTTGTGGTGCAACGGATAATCCTTTTGTGGGATTTCATCTTCTTCATTTAAATTCTGAGATAAATAATGTGATGGATATTATTTTATGTGGTGTAACGGATAGTCCTTTTGTGGGATTTCATCTTCTTCATTTAAATTCTGAGATAAATAATGTGATGGATATTATTTTACGTGGTGTAACGGATAGTCCTTTTGTGGGATTTCATCTGCTTCATTTAAATTCTGAGATAAATAATATGATGGATATTATTTTATGTGGTGTAACGGATAGTCCTTTTGTGGGATTTCATCTTCTTCATTTAAATTCTGAGATAAATAATGTGATGGATATTATTTTATTTGGTGTAACGGATAATCCTTTTGTGGGATTTCATCTTCTTCATTTACATTCTGAGATAAATAATGTGATGGATATTATTTTTGCGGTGTAACGGATAGTCCTTTTGTGGGATTACATCTTCTTCATTTAAATTCTGAGATAAATAATGTGATGGATATTATTTTTGTGGTGTAGCGGATAGTCCTTTTGTGGGATTTCATCTTCTTCGTTTAAATTCTGAGATAAATAATGTGATGGATATTATTTTATGTGGTGTAACGGATAGTCCTTTTGTGGGATTTCATCTTCTTCATTTAAATTCTGAGATAAATAATGTGATGGATATTATTTTATGTGGTGTAACGGATAGTCCTTTTGTGGGATTTCATCTTCTTCATTTAAATTCTGAGATAAATAATGTGATGGATATTATTTTTGTGGTGTAACGGATAGTCCTTTTGTGGGATTTCATCTTCTTCATTTAAATTCTGAGATAAATAATGTGATGGATATTATTTTTGTGGTGTAATGGATAGTCCTTTTGTAGGATTTCATCTTCTTCATTTAAATTCTGAGATAAATAATGTGATGGATATTATTTTTGTGGTGTAACGGATAATCCTTTTGTGGGATTTCATCTTCTTCATTTAAATTCTGAGATAAATAATGTGATGGATATTATTTTATGTGGTGTAACGGATTGTCCTTTTGTGGGATTTCATCTTCTTCATTTAAATTCTGAGATAAATAATGTGATGGATATTATTTTATGTGGTGTAACGGATAGTCCTTTTGTGGGATTTCATCTGCTTCATTTAAATTCTGAGACAAATAATATGATGGATATTATTTTATGTGGTGTAACGGATAGTCCTTTTGTGGGATTTCATCTTCTTCATTTAAATTCTGAGATAAATAATGTGATGGATATTATTTTATGTGGTGTAACGGATAATCCTTTTGTGGGATTTCATCTTCTTCATTTAAATTCTGAGATAAATAATGTGATGGATATTATTTTTGTGGTGTAACGGATAGTCCTTTTGTGGGATTTCATCTTCTTCATTTAAATTCTGAGATAAATAATGTGATGGATATTATTTTATGTGGTGTAACGGATAGTCCTTTTGTGGGATTTCATCTTCTTCATTTAAATTCTGAGATAAATAATGTGATGGATATTATTTTTGTGGTGTAACGGATAGTCCTTTTGTGGGATTTCATCTTCTTCATTTAAATTCTGAGATAAATAATGTGATGGATATTATTTTATGTGGTGTAACGGATAGTCCTTTTGTGGGATTTCATCTTCTTTTTTTAAATTCTGAGATAAATAATGTGATGGATATTATTTTTGTGGTGTAACGGATAGTCCTTTTGTGGGATTTCATCTTCTTCATTTAAATTCTGAGATAAATAATGTGATGGATATTATTTTTATGGTGTAACGGATAGTCCTTTTGTGGGATTTCATCTTCTTCATTTAAATTCTGAGATGGATAATGTGATGGATATTATTTTATGTGGTGTAACGGATAGTCCTTTTGTGGGATTTCATTTTCTTCATTTAAATTCTGAGATAAATAATGTGATGGATATTATTTTTGTGGTGTAGCGGATAGTCCTTTTGTGGGATTTCATCTTCTTCATTTAAATTCTGAGATAAATAATGTGATGGATATTATTTTATGTGGTGCAATGGATAGTCCTTTTGTGGGATTTCATCTTCTTCATTTAAATTCTGAGATAAATAATGTGATGGATATTATTTTATGTGCTGTAACGGATAGTCCTTTTGTGGGATTTCATCTTCTTCATTTAAATTCTGAGATAAATAATGTGATGGATATTATTTTTGTGGTGTAGCGGATAGTCCTTTTGTGTCATTTCATCTTCTTCATTTAAATTCTGAGATAAATAATGTGATGGATATTATTTTATGTGGTGTAACGGATAGTCCTTTTGTGGGATTTCATCTTCTTCATTTAAATTCTGAGATAAATAATGTGATGGATATTATTTTTGTGGTGTAACGGATAGTCCTTTTGTGGGATTTCATCTTCTTCATTTAAATTCTGAGATAAATAATGTGATGGATATTATTTTTGTGGTGTAACGGATAGTCCTTTTGTGGGATTTCATCTTCTTCATTTAAATTCTGAGATAAATAATGTGATGGATATTATTTTTGTGGTGTAATGGATAGTCCTTTTGTAGGATTTCATCTTCTTCATTTAAATTCTGAGATAAATAATGTGATGGATATTATTTTTGTGGTGTAACGGATAATCCTTTTGTGGGATTTCATCTTCTTCATTTAAATTCTGAGATAAATAATGTGATTAATATTATTTTATGTGGTGTAACGGATAGTCCTTTTGTGGGATTTCATCTTCTTCATTTAAATTCTGAGATAAATAATGTGATGGATATTATTTTATGTGGTGTAACGGATAGTCCTTTTGTGGGATTTCATCTGCTTCATTTAAATTCTGAGATAAATAATATGATGGATATTATTTTATGTGGTGTAACGGATAGTCCTTTTGTGGGATTTCATCTTCTTCATTTAAATTCTGAGATAAATAATGTGATGGATATTATTTTTGTGGTGTAACGGATAATCCTTTTGTGGGATTTCATCTTCTTCATTTAAATTCTGAGATAAATAATGTGATGGATATTATTTTTGTGGTGTAACGGATAGTCCTTTTGTGGGATTTCATCTTCTTCATTTAAATTCTGAGATAAATAATGTGATGGATATTATTTTATGTGGTGTAACGGATAGTCCTTTTGTGGGATTTCATCTTCTTCATTTAAATTCTGAGATAAATAATGTGATGGATATTATTTTTGTGGTGTAACGGATAGTCCTTTCGTGGGATTTCATCTTCTTCATTTAAATTCTGAGATAAATAATGTGATGGATATTATTTTATGTGGTGTAACGGATAGTCCTTTTGTGGGATTTCATCTTCTTTATTTAAATTCTGAGATAAATAATGTGATGGATATTATTTTTGTGGTGTAACGGATAGTCCTTTTGTGGGATTTCATCTTCTTCATTTAAATTCTGAGATAAATAATGTGATGGATTTTATTTTTATGGTGTAACGGATAGTCCTTTTGTGGGATTTCATCTTCTTCATTTAAATTCTGAGATGAATAATGTGATGGATATTATTTTATGTGGTGTAACGGATAGTCCTTTTGTGTGATTTCATCTTCTTCATTTAAATTCTGAGATAAATAATGTGATGGATATTATTTTTGTGGTGTAGCGGATAGTCCTTTTGTGGGATTTCATCTTCTTCATTTAAATTCTGAGATAAATAATGTGATGGATATTATTTTATGTGGTGCAATGGATAGTCCTTTTCTGGGATTTCATCTTCTTCATTTAAATTCTGAGATAAATAATGTGATGGATATTATTTTTGTGGTGTAGCGGATAGTCCTTTTGTGGGATTTCATCTTCTTCATTTAAATTCTGAGATAAATAATGTGATGGATATTATTTTATGTGGTGTAACGGATAGTCCTTTTGTGGGATTTCATCTTCTTCATTTAAATTCTGAGATAAATAATGTGATGGATATTATTTTTGTGGTGTAACGGATAGTCCTTTTGTGGGATTTCATCTTCTTCATTTAAATTCTGAGAGAAATAATGTGATGGATATTATTTTTATGGTGTAACGGATAGTCCTTTTGTGGGATTTCATCTTCTTCATTTAAATTCTGAGATAAATAATGTGATGGATATTATTTAATGTTGTGTAACGGATAGTCCTTTTGTGGGATTTCATCTTCTTCATTTAAATTCTGAGATAAATAATGCGATGGACATTATTTTATGTGGTGTAATGGATAGTCCTTTTGTGGGATTTCATCTGCTTCATTTAAATTCTGAGATATATAATATGATGGATATTATTTTATGTGGTGTAACGGATAGTCCTTTTGTGGGATTTCATCTTCTTCATTTAAATTCTGAGATAAATAATGTGATGGATATTATTTTTGTGGTGTAACGGATAGTCCTTTTGTGGGATTTCATCTTCTTCATTTAAATTCTGAGATAAATAATGTGATGGATATTATTTTATGTGGTGTAACGGATAGTCCTTTTGTGGGATTTCATCTTCTTTATTTAAATTCTGGGATAAATAATGTGATGGATATTATTTTTGTGGTGTAACGGATAGTCCTTTTGTGGGATTTCATCTGCTTCATTGAAATTCTGAGATAAATAATGTGATGGATATTATTTTATGTGGTTTAACGGATAGTTCTTTTGTGGGATTTCATCTGCTTCATTTAAATTCTGAGATAAATAATGTGATGGATATTATTTTTGTGATGTAACGTATAGTTCTTTTTGTGGGATTTCATCTGCTTCATTTAAATTCTGAGATAAATAATGTGATGGATATTATTTTATGTGGTGTAACGGATAGTCCTTTTGTGGGATTTCATCTTCTTCATTTAAATTCTGAGATAAATAATGTAATGGATATTATTTTATATGATGTAACGGATAGTCCTTTTGTGGGATTTCATCTTCTTCATTTAAATTCTGAGATAAATAATGTGATGGATATTATTTTATGTGGTGTAACGGATAGTCCGTTTGTGGGATTTCATCTTCTTCATTTAAATTCTGAGATAAATAATGTGATGGATATTATTTTATGTGGTGTAGGTCATAGTCTATTTTGTGAAATTTCATCTTCTTCGTTTACATTCGAAGCAAGCAAATAACGTTTGGTGTGTGTGTGTGTGTGTGTGTGTGAATTGGTCTTTGTTATATCAAAACACCTTTTTCCCTTTCAAATTCATTTTAGCTACCTACCTACCTATAGTAAAGCGTGTTCAGGTCTGCCACTTAGTTTCAAGCAAACATTGACCATTAAATACACAAATAAGGACATAGACATAGGGACTTACAATTTGCATACTTAGCGGTACTTTAGGGACACTATAGAGAGAAAAGATAGACATACAAATCCAATGGATACAAAATGTAGTTAGCTAATGGTATCTAAGTACCAGTTGTTTTTCCATAGACCTTACTGCTTATGTTTCGGGAAATAAAAACTCTTGTTATCATTCTTTTGCTTCACCAGTAAAATCATATTTAGAAATAAAATGAATTCTTTCAACTATGAGTTGTGTCTTATTCATATCATCACTTATCTAATTTCACTTAAGCGATATGGGATAAATCACATTATGCCATAGTATGTAATAATAAGGTCAAAGGTCAATGCACTAGTTAGCATGTTCCTGTTCTTTATTTCGGAATGCAATCTTCCCTACACCTTAGGCTCCACCCACCTGGACTTGCGTAATTGGTACCGTTATACCTAATCAAACTTAGAAACAACCCATCTATCAATAACTACGATATATCATGCTCGGTTCAGCTAAATCTAAGAGCCTCTCGATGATGACTCTTCGTCCTACTTCTCGACACCTTATCGACACTATAAAACCAAATTATAGGGACACAGGAAAGAGATATTATATAGACACATTTAAAGACATTGTGGAAACGTTAAAGCCATGCAACACTTTTAATCCGCATAGCTATAGCGTACCTAATCATGTGTCCCTAAAGAAACAAATATTCCAAAGCATAAGGGATTACATAGAATAGGTCAGGTGACTACTCAAATATATAAATAACAGGTAAAAGTAACTACGAAATCTCCTGCTCGGTTCAGCTGAAGCTAGGAGTATTTTTGTGATTCTGTGTGTGTGTGTGTGTGTGTGTGTATTCGTTTTTTGTGTTTGTGTGCGCGCGTACGATTGTGTTTGTGAATGTGTGTGTTGTTTCCTTAACAGTAAATACTTGTCCCTCAACACAAAAAGTAGCGTATGTGTGTGTATGTGTTTTGTATGCATGCGTTCGTTTGTATGTGTGTGTGTGTATTTTGTTTATGTGCGTATTTAGTTTATGTACGCACATACGTTTGTACGTGTATGTGTGTTTGTATATTTCCTTAACAAAAAGCTTATACCTTAACAAAAAGTGTGCATATATGTTTTAGTATGCACGCGTTCGTTTGTGTGTGTGAGTGCGCGTAGGTCTGTGTGTGTACGTGTTTGTTTTTGTGTATGCATGTGTGCGCGCATACATTTGTATGCGTATTTTGTTTATGTGTCTATTTTCTTTGTATGCCCGAGTACGTTTGTATTCCAAAGTACGTTTGTATGTTTGTGTTTGTTTCTTTCTCTTAACAAAAAGCTTACCCTTGAGAAAAAAGTGTCTCTTTGTATGCATGTTATTGTACGCACTCGTTCGTTTGTGTGTGTGTGTATTTTGTTTGTGTGTAGTTTGTTTGTGTGCTAGAGTACGTTTCTTCTCTTAACAGAAAACTATACCATAAAAATAGTGTTTGTTTATGTGTGTATATGTATGTGTTTTGTATGCACGCGTGCGTTTATGTGTTTGTGTGTTGCATTTAGTTCATGTGTGTATTTTATTTCTGTGCGCACATACGTTTGTATGTGATTGTGTGTTTGTTTCATTCCCATAACAAAAAGCTAATCCCTTAAAACAAACGTGTATGTATGTATGTATTTTTCTAGGCACGCGTTCGTTAATGTTTTTATGTATGCGCTTTTGTATGCATGCGTTCATTTGCGTGTATGTGTTTGTATATGTTTTGTATGAACACTTTCGTCTGTGTGTGCATATGTTTTAATGTGTGCGCGTGTACATTTTTATGTGTTTGTGTGTTTGTTTTCTTTTCTTGGCAGAAAACCTTATAATTTTAAAAACAATCTTTGTATGTGTATGTATGTTTGTATGTGTTTGTCTGCGTTCGTGTACGTTTGTATGTGTATGTACGCGAGTTTTTTCTTCCCTTAGCAGAAAATTATCCCTAAACGAAAAAGTGTTTGTGTGTGCGTTTGTTTTATTCCCCAAACAAAATCGTATCCTTTAACAAAATAGTGTCTGTAAGTGTTTATGAGCTTTCGCGTACGTTTATATCTTCGTTTGTATGTGAGTTTGTTTTCTTCCGTTAACAAAAAGCTTATCTCTTAATAAAAAGTGTGTGTCTATGTATATCTGTATATTTTTTGTGATTGTTTTTTCAATTAACAAAAACAAACCTTGTCCCTGCTCAATGTGTTTGTTTTGTGTGAATGTGGATTAGCGTGACTATAACCACTCACTCTTTTGCGTGATGTAATTGTAGGTAATAGTGTGTTTTGTAGATAAAGTTGTCCTTCTCCACAATATATTGATAGTAAATAACGCGGATTTTGTAGATGAGTGTGTTGTTTTGTATGAATATTTATTTTAGATTAGCATTCTCATCACTATGGATTGTTTGATAGGTGATTATATGTCTATACAATTATATGTCCGGCCTGCCATTCATTATATTTTCTTCCGCCATCACTGTTTTCCCGACTGAGGTCAACCACTTGCAACATTGTCGTCAATGTTCAGTACCGTGACGTCAATCCATCTGTTAAATTCATATAGTTATACACACCTATTATTTTTGTAGCTATTCTTGTCCGTTCATCGTCCCATGGTCTTTTGTAATGGTAATCAGTGCCGTCACGAAGGAGTTTGTGTATGTAGTTTGTCAGTGTGATCGCGTACGTTTTTACGCCTTTGTGTTTGTTTTCTTCTTTTAACGGAAGACTATCCCATAAGAATAGTGTTTTTTATATGTGTGTATGCATGTGTTTTTGTATGCATGCGTTTGTGTGTTTGTGTTTTGTTTTTGTGCGCACCAAAGTTTGTATGTGATTGTGTATTTGTTTCTTTCCCTTAACAAAGAGCTAATCGCTTAAACAAACGTGTATGTTTTTCTTGGCACGCGTTAGGTTGAATGTTTTTATGTATGTGTTTTTGTATGCATGTATTAGGACAGAACTTTTAAGTAAAAGTATTAAGACTGAAAGTTATTCTAAACTGTATTAAAAGTAATTTTTAATTACTTTATATTGAAAGTAATTTTCCCTAAAATATATTGAGAGAATTTATATATTTGTATAATATGACTATGTTTTTTAATAACGATCGCGCTGTACGGGCAGGTGCAGAAACCCATACAATACATTTCGTTCGTAACTAAATATCAACAATTGTCAGCACAAAATACATTTCGCTCGTATCTAAATGTCATCAATTTAGATTTGGGGGAAGCTGCTGAACAGACAAATTATTATATCAATAATGGATGCGTTCCGCATGCGTTCGGCAGATGGCTCACACGATCGCCATGGAAAAGTTCAAGGGGCATGTTCTCACTGGACTGAGCGAACGCAAAACTGTATAAAGAGTGAAGCAGGCTAATGAAGCGTTAGTTCGTTCCTCGAGTCAGAACAACTCTGTCTTTTCCTTACAGCGATTCCGTACCTCATTCCCAAGATGTAGTCGTATCTCCAGTTATTGGTGACACCCTTGTTAGAGAGCATAAATTCCTTATTATCTCTCTCTCTTTCTAACCATGGCAAAGACATTTCATAACTTATGAGTAATCCCTTCTCATAGCTAGAGACAAGAAGAAGGATATTACACAAACTCTTTCTCATAACACATGCTTTTATTCGTGTGCATGTGTATGTAAATGTTTTATGCACGCGATCGTTTGTGTGTGCGTATGTGTTTATGTGTGCGCGCGCATTTTCGTATGTGTTTGTGTGTTTGTTTTCTTCCCTTAGCAAAAGTCTTATCCCTTTAAAAAAAAGTGTTTGTATGTGTGTATGTGTTTGTATGTGTCGGTGTGCGTTCGCGTAAGTTTATATGTGCGTTTGTTTTCTTCCCTTGACAAAAAGCTTATCCCTTAATAAAAAATAGTGTGAGGATGTATCTCTTTTTGTGCATGCTTTTGTACTTGTTTTTTCACTTAACAAAAAAACTTGTCCCTGCTCAATGTGTTTGTTTTTTGTGAATGTGCAGTAGTGTAGTGTGACTATAACCACTAACTCTCTTGCGCGATGTGATTGTAGGTAATAGTGTGTTTTGTTGATAAAGTTGTCCTTCTCCACAATGTATTGATAGTAAATAATGCGGATTTTGTAGTATGAGTGTGTTGTTTTGTATAAATATTTATTTTAGATTAGCACTCTCATCACTATGGATTGTTTGGTAGGTGATTCTATGTCTATAAAGTTTTATGTCCCGCCCCGCTAGGCATTAAATTGTTTTCTTCCGCCATCAGTTGTTCACGATTGAGGTCAACCACATGCAACATTGTCGTCAATGTCCACTACCGTGACGTCACCCCAACTGTTCCATTCATATTGTCCCTATACACACCCAATATTTTTTATATCTATTCAGGTCCAATCTCTTGTCCTTATAAATCTTGTCCGTATATCGTCCCAGGGTGTTTTGTAATGGTAATCAGTGGCGTCACCAAGGGATGCGGGGGTGGGGCGTATCGCACCGGGTGACACCATCGGAGTGGGGGGACACCAAAATGACTGTCCATACAAATTTTGGATTTTTGTCCAGGAAGGAGGTTCCACGACGGGGGTGACACCATTAATTACCGCACATGACTGTCTATAAAATGTTTGAATTTGTGTGCAGGAAGGAGGTCCATGGGGTCACATCATGAATTGCAATATGTTCGTCCCTATGGTGGCGCTATACAGTTTCGCATTTTGCATATGGTTAAGATTTTAAAGAAAAAGAATTTTCCCGGCATTCCTCAGTGGTTACACTGGCTATTTAAAAAAAGACCTTGTATATCTTAGGTATAATTAAAAGAACCTTTAATTCCCTTTATTTTGATGTATGATTGATGGGTGTAGTATGGGTTATAGAGTATACAGCTTGGCCTTACTTCAAATGTGAACCTTTCATTTTCACTTCCTGAACTTCAGAGGTAAATTGTATAAAAAAGAGCCGATAACTTTTTTTTACATTTTACGTATTTGGTAATTCATTCATTGCACTTTCAGAAGCTGGTATTGTCTAGTCTGGCAAAATTCATTTTCCCTATTTTAATAGCTGCTATGTATAGCGTACTTTAGACTAATTCAGGCTGTTTTTTAACACAAGGGAGCAGTCATTTTAGTTAGCAGTGTGCTTAAATCCTGTAAAATTTCCAAAAGCACAATATCCAGAGAAATATCATCCACATTACATTACTGTAGCATATAGGTATGCCAACATTCTCTCCATTGTGCATGTTTTAAATGCAAACTACTTCACCTTACATACGTCACTCTCTCTAAAGTACATATTAATTGGTGAGCGCCCCCATAAGGACAATATAGGTATTATTATTGTATGACTTCATTATGTTTATATGGCTCAAACATTTACGTCGCAAGCATCAAAACAATCCTTTTGAATATTTCTCCTGCCTTTCCCCCCACAGAACCATATTTATGAGTGTCAGAGTATCTAACAAGTCCAGCCCCATCCCCATGATAAAAAGTGAGCTATTTTAAGAATGCACATTACATTTTGTAAACATAGCAACCAATGTTATGCTGAATGACAGGAACATGAAACTAGCCAGAATTATTTCTGAGATATCAACAATGAATTTTACAATTTGAAAAGGGAGGTAACTCGTCAGGTTCATAAGGGTCAAAGGTCAAAGTGTAAAATATTTGCCTATTGTTTAATATGGAAGAAGCAAATTCACTTTCTCATCATTTATTTTTTCATTTCATTACAAATAAATGAAAAGAAACATTTTCACCATATATTTCTGTCACTTATTGCAACAGTTTTAAATTTCAGTTGACTCTATTTCTATATTCTAAGACTTCTAATTTCCCAATAATTAAGGTCACTACTCACATAACATGCCTCATGGCAAATTATGTAAGCAAGAGAAAAATGATCATAATTAGCTTATTTTCATGCTTAACATCAATATGAATCTACCATTTTATTCAGAACATCATACATAGTTATATGAAAATAAAGCAAAATAATTGCAAACATTTTTATATTTGCTTTAAGGTGGCGCTATACAGTTTCGCATTTTGCATAGGGTTAAGATTTTAAAGAAAAAGAATTTCCCCGGCATTCCTCAGTGTTAATACTGACTATTTAAAAAAGACCTTGTATATCTTAGGTATAATTAAAAGAACCTTTAATTCCCTTTATTTTGATGTATGATTGATGGGTGTAGTATGGGTTACAGAGTATACAGCTTGGCCTTACTTCAAATGTGAATCTTTTAAAAAAGTGCTAGCTCTACTTGGTCATTTTCACTTCCTGAACTTCAGAGGTAAATTGTATAAAAAAGAGCCGAAAACTTTTTTTACATTTTACGTATTTGGTAATTCATTCATTGCACTTTCAGAAGCTAGTATTATCTAGTCTGGCAAAATTCATTTTCCCTATTTTAATAGCTGCTATGTATAGCGTACTTTAGACTAATTCAGGCTGATTTTTTAACACAAGGGAGCAGTCATTTTAGTTAGCAGTGTGCTTAAATCATGTAAAATTTCCAAACGTACAATATCCAAAGAAATATCATCCACATTACATTACTGTAGCATATAGGTATGCCAACATTCTCTTCGTTGTGCATGTTTTAAATGCAAACTACTTCACCTTACATACGTCACTCTCTCTAAAGTACATATTAATTGGTGAGCGCCCCCTATATAGGCCCAATATTCACATCTTAAACTCACGTGGTCCCCAAAGTACCGGTCCTGTATTCCCCATACCAAATTCCCACTGTCTCGCTTGGCAGTCCCAATCCAATGTCGCTATGTATCCCTATGTTCAATTCCCCTTGTCCCTATACAGTCCCAATCCATTGCATCGATACACCCCTATGTTAAATTCCCTTTGTCCCAATACTGACCCAATACATTCAATTTCCCTTGTCCGTATACAGACCAAACCTATATTAAACTTTCCCCTGTCCCTATACAGATCCAATACATTCAATGTCTCTTGTCCGTATACATGCCCAATATTCCCAATGTTAAATTCCCATTGTCCGTAAACATCCCCAGACCCTTTTTGACTGATGATTCTAGTATCCGTAAACATCCCCTATTAATTACTAATTTTATTTAATCTCTGCTTCATTTTACTGAAGCATGTCTTCCATAACTCACACTATGTAAAGTCTTTTTATCATTTCTCCTAAGTCACCAGATTCGTTTGTCATTTGACTTTGGTGTTGCTAGTAGTTACTGTGAAGTCTCTGATTGCGCTCCGTAGCTGTTACATTCTTCTGACTCGAGAAACTGCCAGATAAACTTAGTTTGACCATTGATATGATCATAAACAATTCAAATATTTGTATCGGAAATAGTTAATCCTTGTGACGAATGAACTGCTATAGCATATCTAGAGTCCACGGAGTTGTTTGTTATTTTTTACAATTTTTTTCGCGCTCTTAACAGCACCTACAGGAACTAAAATATTATCATTATAAACGAGCTTTTCCTGTTCACAGCAACCTGGAATTTCAACGTCGATATTTTGTTTGCGTGTATCTAACGGACGATAACATAATGGTACAGGTAGATCTAAAACTATTTTCTTCATATAAGAAAAATAATTTCCAATGAAGAGAATCACGAAATATGTTCTGACTTTTAACTAACAAATCAACAGGGCTCCATAAATTCAACAAAGTCACTCATCGCAGTCTCTAGAATTATTTGACACTGAACGTTATCTGATTGTAGTCTGACGAACTTCTTAAACTATTTTAACGAATCATCAACGGCTCTGTAATAATAATCTATCATCGTGTATAGCCATTCTTACGGCCACCATCATCGCCACACAGAATAACAGCAGTATTCCGAGTAAATAACCAATCAAGAAATGTTTTTAATACTTCTAAAGAAATCGTGCATATTTCGTCCAAAATAATGATCTTGGGAATGTATTTTTCACACATTCGATCAGGAGACAATGCATCTCCTTTCCATCTAAAGACAATGTGATAATTTGAGATTGAACTCTACGTTCGTTCATTTGACTGGTTAGCTGATGAGTTGCAGTTAACAAAACCACTTCTGAACAACTGTTCAGAAATAATTCAGTCTCACGCGTCGTATTACCAGAACCACCACGCCAGTTGAGATAAATTATTTCTAGCTACACGATCATATAATGATAATAATTGTGACAGTAAATTATTGTTATCATAAATATCATTAGATTCAACATCGGCGGATTCAATATAACTTGGCATATTTTCTGTTATCACTCTCCTTTCGCTCCATGATTCATCAGCGCCAAGTAATAGTTCTATCAATTCTGCGTATCTTTTATTTATATAAAAGATATGTTACCATTATAGCCGCGGTATTACTAAATATGTTTATCATCGGGAAAAGTATTGACATGTACGCGATCATCGAAGATCTTAAATGAATAAACTGTGGTGATTTACCATCAATTTTGCATATATTAGATTTAATTTATATTTGATTTAAGCTGTATTTGATTTAATTTGATTGTTAGTTTTGGAGTCTTTTTATTTTCTTTACAGGTCAATATAATATCATTTTGTTTACAAGGAATTTGATATTTTCCAGACACTTTAGTTTGACCTGAGTTTTAACTCAGATACCTAATATTAGAAACACTTGTTTCTATTTTGGACTTTGTTCCTGGCCTTGATTGAGGATAAAGTAAACAACTTTTTTCTAGGAGTAAAATGATTGGTTCTTATCAAGTTCAAACAGGAGCTATGCAACTTTTACATGTAAACATGATCACGTCAAACTCTATTTTGCAATATATTTTGCAAGTAGGCATTTCCTAAATTGCGAAATGCTTAGTATTAATAGTGATGTTCAGTACTTTTCCAGGGAAATAAATTTTTTATATTTCCAGGGAAATATATTTGTTATATTTTCAAAAGCTTGTTGTTTTCACTCTTTCTTTTGTTACTCTTTATTCGAGCCTAAACACGTAACATAAGAAAATATAAATCACAACGGTACCTAATTTAATTTTTATCGCAAGAATTATTCCAATTTATAAGTGTGCCTTTCTTTGTTGTATCATTCATTATAAAATCGAATTCGGCATCACCAATGATTAGTCACGTGCAATGTCGTTTATCATCACATCATCCTCCTTATTTAAAATTGCCGATTATTGTAGCACCATTGAAACCCAACCTTTGTCTAAGAAATGCCTTCCAAACCAGACATAAACAATCGGGTGGAAACCTCTCATAAAAACAAACGATTATATACGTGCAAATCCAGTCAAGTCGAAATCTGGTAAGAGCCCATTTATTGCAAATCTAATAATCTCGTGCGTTGGATATCCAAATCGTTTCAGATATTTCAGCACATTCAACCGCTCTGAGAAAACTTCCAGGATAACATGTGACCATATCAACTGAGATAACATCGTTGTAATCGTACTTTGCATTCCACAATCCACCGTGTCCGTATTCGACATAGCTTAAATGCACATCTTCAAGGAATTCCTCCAGGGGCTTTCCCGGGTGTTTCTTCCTCCACCATTAATACTGGCCGCAATGTATAGCCTAAACCCATCAACAACAACAACAAAACATCAAGGAATTCCAGTTTTGTTGGTTTCAACGAATTGTTTCCCTGGTAGCGTTGGCAGCAACAAATGGAACGGTAAACAAATTATTGAGTAATTGTTCAGCACCATTGGTATATTTCGACACAAGATTCTTCATTTCCGAGTGGAGAAATTCTGCACGATGAATAACTCCATTAGGTCGTACAAACTGATCAAAATATCCATATGGGAACTCTGAAACAGCCATACAGGTACAGGATCGCTTTTACTAACTTCATTTATAAAATCAAAAATATCACCGTTATAAAATTTAACAGTTCTATCTAGTGGAAATATTGTTCGTCGTTTGTCCAAGCGTGCTCGGTTGATCTATGCCTTATTGTTTTCACCCTTATCGGAAATTTTAAATAGTTTCAAGCTCGACGACGTCCTTGACACACTTAGCCAATTTATTTGTATTTCTTTCTTAGACCCGTTAAACCATTTCTACGTATCGTATTTGTGAAATATTCTGTGACTCGCTTAGCTACACAATTCAGCGTTGAAAATTGCATTAATTATCATTGAGTGGATAGATAGCATAAACAACTACCGTCGGGGCCCCGAGTGGCCTAGTGATCTAAAGCGCTCTCCCTTACGGATCACTGGTGACTCGCCCAGCTACACAATTCAGCGTCCAAATTTGCATCGGTTATCATTGAGTGGATGGACATCATAAACAACTACCGTCGGGGCCTCGAGTGGCCGAGTGGTCTAAAGCTCCCCGTTACACATCACTGGTGACTCGCTCCGCTGAAAAATTCAGCGTCGAAAATTGCATCGGTTATCATTGAGTGGATAGATAGCATATACAACTACCGTCGGGGCCCCGAGTAGCCCAGTGATCTAAAGCGCTTTCCGTTAATGATCACTGCCATCTCACCTGTCTGTGTCGGTTCGACTCTCGAATTCAGCCAATGTTGGTATTTGAGATAGCTTGCCAGTTGCTTTTCGTGGGTCAGTGGTTCTTTCCAGAGTTTCCCGGGTTCATCCTCCACCATTAATATTGGTCGCCATGTATAGCCCTTCGTTTGCTGAAAAATGGCGTTAAACCCAACAACAACAACTACCGTCACAGGATATCCTTGTTCAGAATATAGTTTGTAAATACAGTCAACATTCCTGGTTTGGAATTGTTAATCAACTATATTGTTGAGAGCTAAAACGATATTATGGTATGAACAATAAAGCCGGCAACAGCATCGCTGGTATAAAAAACGAAGAATACTATCTAGCTAGATTTGTATGGCTGACAATAAAATAATAATTTAGACAAATATTATTATCATATAAAGAAAGCAAAATGATTTTTTGAAGTATCCCATCACCAAGGATTATGAGGCGTATCGTGTAATTAGATATTTGGTCACAGATATATGGTTGAATGTTTTCGCGGAGTAATCGATGATGGACATGTAATATATCAAATCAGCGACAGAAAACGCGATCATTTTGTGATTAATTTGCTGAATATAACGCAACGTCAAAGTGTAAATTTGGAAGAACCGGAGAAAATGATACCAGCGCAAATCAGCTATATAAGTAAATGTAGAGACATGCGAAGAAGTAGAATTTGATTCGATATATGCAGCTGCCAAATATTTCAATAGTTACTGTGCTTCAGTAAAACATGTCCCAGATATAAAAAAATAAAATCAACATTTTCAAACAAATACTAACAGTGAATATTATTTAATTACGCTGCCATTCCAGAATATTGGGGAAAAAATAGTTTGATGTTGTTTGTAGTCGTCTTGCAAAAACACTCTGGACGAAGATAAATAACTCTGTCAGGTGGGATAATAATAGAGCGATTAAAGAGTTATCTCGCTTAAATTTCACAATATTATTCGGTTATAAAGGAATTATAATTTTTAGTTAATTTTTTCCCAACGGGTTCCAAATAATATAACCTAATTGGTATTTTCAAAAACATTATCTTACGTCTGAAGTATAACTCTATTGCAAGACAGAGAAATTGACCGTACAATGACTAAGACAATGAGTTTGTCAATGGACAAAATTTAAGGTTATGTCTCTGTGAAGTCAAGGTAGTGACTATATCTTATAAAGACTTTTTTTTATTTACTAATGAATAATGATACGCTTGGTGTGTATTTTACTAAGCATTATCTTTATTTTTCTGAACCTGTCTTGTTTCTTGCTTCCTCTAGATTTTGTCAGGGATAAGAATTAAGAAAAAAGAAAAATACGTACGGTCAATAAACCAAGCCCTGGTGGAGTGTCGTTTGTTAACTGGAGGTTGTGTATCTTTGCAAGTTGTGCCGTCCCTATAATTAATATTATATATACTGTAAATATATATAAATAATTCGAATTAACCTCTGGACCTGATAGAATCATATTATATATTATATGATGAAGGTATGAAAAGTTACGATAAACCTGACCCTGACAAAAATATGTCTGATTTTGAATCACTGCTGGAACAAAGATAACAGGGTAAAGATACATTACCAGCCGAGTATTGGTTCATTAAATTACTCCAACAGTCAATGACACAGTCCTTGGTGACCATCGCCGATACACAACTTAACGATTGAGAAAATTAGATCAGGATTATCCCACGAACACGAGAAAAGAAAGATTGTGAATGCGCGTGTAAGACAGTTGAGAAAGATTATGTCTGATTGTAAAACACTTGAATCTGTAAAGGACGAATCTAAGGTCAAAATCAATGACAAAGTCAATGGGTGAAAGTTAAAGCGGTGACAAAGTCACTGGTAACATTTAAACAAAGTGAAAGTTATAACGGATAGTGAAAGTCAAAGTTGTGAGAACGTCACTGGCAACAGGTAAACAATATGAAAGTTGTAACGGATTGTGAAAGTGAAAGTCACTAATAAGAGCTAAATAAAGTGAAAGTGTGAAACACGGGAAATTTATTCATTTTTGTTCTGAACCAGAAATGATTTAAGCTTATCAAATTTAAGACAAGAATGTGCATAATTCAGAATTTGATATCTGTCGCACACAATGGTAATAATATGTCCTCGTTGTAGTTCAATTAACTGTTCCCGCGTTAACACATATTTTTCATCGCCGTTTCCATCAATAAGTATCTTAACACTAATTATTTCTGTGTGGGAGATGTTTCAAGTTCTGACGCCACTTTCAAGTACATCTTTGTTGCATAAAAAAACTCTCGTCTGTGTGTACCATCATAGACTATCGACTCAGAAACAGATATTTCAACATCCTCTACGATGGAGATCCATGATCTCACATACAGATCTCTGTTTAATATTTATACACTTTAATCAAGCAGGTATCTGAGCTGGTCAGTAAGTTTGAAATACATCCGTGATAATAACGGTTTATAACATCGCAGATAAACTAGATTATCGAGTTCTAATAAATCGAAAATCCAGGATGTGTTTTAGGTGTGAATGACGTATATAAATTGTATCCCTGCTGTGCCTGACTGGATTTTTCAAGATGTACTTCACAACTGCCATCAGTTGCATCAATTGCATCACATACAAGATTGAACGTGATCGTTGATGTAATGTTAACAATACCTGGGGATATATTGACGACCTCCCCCATATGGATCATTGTCGTAACTGCTGATATTTGTCGGTGAAGCTATTTTTCTCCACGCTTTAACAACATGTGGATAGTATTTATCAATGATATCAACGATATATGGTAGTGGCGACAAAGACAATGTCGTCATGGAAACATTTCAGTCGGGTATGAAAAATTTGCTTTGTAATATCTCTTCGGTTGCTTTATAAGGTCTTACAAACCTTCACCAACAGACGCAGTGAAATAAACCCTTTCATCGTTTACCATGTATTTCCATGGATATTCTTTTGTTGATATTTTGGAAGTTTAAAAATATTCGTTAACGCTGACCTTAGGATTGGTTGATCTTGGTGATATTATGGTGGTTTTCAACGGAGTTGTATTATCGACGATCTGTTGTAGTAAATGTGACGATCATTGATCGTTTGACAACACTGTTATTATTTAAAACCTGGTTCTAAATCTATCGTTTTTCGTACGTTCTGACGGTCATTGCCTCACTGTAAATCTTAATCATTTCTGTGAACTCTTGATTTGATAGTATTCCATCGTTGAGATTTGATGATATCAACGAAGGTAATTTGGAGTATGTGCGTGTTCCCGTGTGCAACTGTATGGTATGCTCTTGTAATTTATTAACCGCGCACGTGGATATTTTTTTGCGATGATATTAAAACTGAAACGCCAATTCCTATTATTTGTGCTATCATGTATGTGGCAGACAATGCGCTGGTGGCCGTTACTGTTCTAACGAAGACCGCAGATGCAGAGTATACAAAAATATCACTAACAAGGATATGTCTGCGGTATTATTTTGTTGTTGTTGTACTGTGTACTCGTCGATGATATTTTTCAGCTTGCATGCCATAAACACACATGCTAGTATCTGAAATGTTGAACGTTCGTTATATTTTAAGAATGAGGTAGTTTATCGATTAATTTAAGGCACCAATAGTACAACACGGGGGCTCATTTTGAAGTTTCTGGAGCAGATATTGAGATTAACTAGACAGAATTGAGTTACAATAGTCCAGTCTTGAAAGTACTAATGAATACACAAGTGTTTTAGTGACATCAACTGAAAGATATTTGCGAAATGAGCTGATGGGTCTCAGCTAAAGATACGCAGCCTTGCATATGTTCATGACATGTTGGTGCAATGTGAGAGTACTGTCCAAAGTAACACCTAGGTTTCGTACTGATTGTGTGAATTTAATGTTGGTGCTGCTGATATTTATTGTTTGAGGTAAAGGATGTGAATGAGAAAGTCTTTGTGTTGTGATCAGAATGGCCTCAGTTTTATCATCATTCATCTGCAGCTTGTTACATGTCATCCATGATTTCACATCAGAAATGCACCTCTCTACACCTTGGATGGTAGCATCAACTTCAGTTGGGTGGCTACATTTGTATATCTGGGTGTCATCAGCATACAATTGGTGAGACACTGGATGATGATCCATAACTTTTGAGAGCGACTGAATGTACATACAATCCCTTGTTACATCAATCGTTATTGTTTGATTTCTTAGACACTCACCCCCCCCCCAAAAAAAAAAATCAAAAACAAAAAAAAATAATATAGAATAACACTAAACTCGGAGTTCAAATTCACAAGATCAGTACGGCTTAGTTTTTGTTTTTTTTTTCTTTGAAATTTAAAGAACACCTAGGTATTGTTTCCTTTATCACCACTGTAGATCAAACTATATGTCACTTGAACATGCAGGCTAATATTACACACACACACACACACACATATATCTATATATATGGTCCAATAATTGCTCCCTAATAAGTTGCAAAATCTTGTACAAGTTCTACTTAAGCTGCAACATAAGGCTCGACAACAAACTGAAAAAGGCATTATGACTCACCAACCATAACATGACGGGTTACAAAACATACGCCTTTTTGACTCACAAGCCATAAGACACTCTAGTTTGGACGAAAATACACAATTTTCTTTCATCTTCGACCAAAGAGAGTGAGAGAAAGGGAATTGTGCTCCCGGATACAAAGATTTTAGCTTCTTTTGGGTATTCTCGTGTTACGTCATTGAGGACAGTAAAGAGGTGTGAACGTTTCGAAAATAATTCATGAATATTCATGATATATTAATGTTTGTGTATATGTTACAGTACGTGCCTTCTTATCATTGGTGAGACGATACAAGTCCAGTATTTTGTTCATTGTTGGGTTTAGTGTGCATTGATGGGTTGATAGATGGAGATTGATTAATTTCTCCTGCTTTGTTACATACACCCTACAAATACAACAAAATACATTTACTACACTAATAAATAAAATCTTCATCAGTGCAGTATTGTTCTGCATGTTTGCATTGTTCTCTTTACAGTACATTCAATACGAATAACTTACAATTCCATATATTTATTACTTATCCATCTAGAAAAATAGTAGATCAACTAAACCTAAACAACAGTCAGTGTTTAGAGCAAAAGTAGGGAACATACAGACAAACAGACAAAGGTATAGACAGAACGATATGCTAATAATAAAATGCAGGTTGATAACCTATTAAAATGTACTAAAATACATCAACATGCATTCCAGAGAAATATGCAGAGTACATATAAAATAAACTGTTACATCAACCATATTATAAATCTATTTACCTTATCATATGGGACAAAGGCCAATTTACATTTTCTTGCAAGCACAAGAATCATCAGGCACTTTAATGCAATGCCATGACAAGCACCCTTCAGCAACTCCAATGGACTGACCACCATTAATATGCTGTTCATACTATGTTGTTTATGCAGACAAGTAGCAAACAAACCAATCAGAAAGTTTTTTACCACTTGTCATGCAATAGAACAACCCAGCATGACCAGCAATCAGGGTAGTTGCATTGCTCAGTGAACACAACTCTAACAGGTAATCCTGGTTCAAGGTTACCTAAATGGCTAAATATGTGCAAAATGAGAATAACACAATAATTGCAACTGATGACTGTATTTCACTCAATAATAAACATTAACTACATAAAATAAAAAAATACCTACTTCTGCCTAATTAAAACATGAATATAAAAATATAAAACATATGCTACTGCTACATATGTGTTTCTTTAGCTTGTGTTACCGTCCGGTCAAATATCGTCACGGTATCGATATGGTGTCCTTAATTACTGATAATCTGTTTTCGATGGACTATCAGCTGAGGAATAATAAGAACAACTACATTGCCAAATGAACCATCATATATCGATGATTAAGCAAATATATATCGACTATTTTACCTAGATTAGTGCTTCTTATATGAAACCTGAAACTTAATTACAGTTAAAACTAGAATAAATAACTTTAGAAATATGCATTTAACATAAATGTGCAGTAAACACACATAATTTACAAACTACCTTTAACTTCTTTTAAATTGAATTTAGATGCTTGACATTGTTAGTTTAAAAAAATAGTGTATTCCTGAGAAATGTTAATCTAATCGTTAGAAAAGAAGCTGTAAATAATAGGTGAAGAACATATTCCCTTTCTAAAACTTTTTAGTGTAATCACAAATAATTGCAGCTTGTAAAATTTACTGTTTTCTTCAGATGGTCAAGTATTGTTTCGCCTTTTCTTACAGGTGAGAGACGCTATTGTACCAACTTTTGAAATATAGATTCTAAATTAAATGCCAATTTATAATCAGTGTAACCTTTTGTCATTTAACACTACAATAACCTTACGAATAGTAGGTACATATATCAATATAGATATATAATAGGCTCTAAAGGCAAATTTGCGTTCCATTTTCCCCTGCAAACGAAAATATATATATATATATATATATATATATATATATATATATATATATATATATATATATATATATATATATATATATATATATATATTAATATGGAAGGTGAAGCGTTGAGTATTAGATAACTTCCACAGGTAATAGCTGCATATTGGAAGCTAAATATTTTAAAATGTAATGGGCATACTTATTGGTTACATGACTTTCTTGTAGTTACAAACTAAGTTCTGGAATAGTTTTGAACAAGCAATATAGTAATCAATATGTGAACATACAACATAACAAGTGATTGCATTTCTCCGTATTAGAAGTTGTTGAGTTACCAAGAAGAAAAGAATTCAACTAGACCCATGTCTTGTGTCGGAGCTTTGGATACAAAGTCACTGCTGGAATGCTGTAAACATCAATAGCAAGAACTAGAGAAAAATAACTTGTTAAACAAAGTAAAAGCTTCATGACTGTATGCTAATGGACGGAATTAATGTGTTGACTGCTTCTGATTGGTCCAATAATTCCTCCCTACTGGGTTGGTAAATCTAGTATAAGTACTACGTCAGCTGGGTCTATGGCTGAGGAAAAAATGAAATAGCTTACGTCTGACCCACCGAAACACGACCGGTCAAGCAAAAATACGATTTTTCACTCGCAAACAATTCGACACTGCTCACCTTCCCTTTTGTAAAGATGCCAGTTTATCCTTTATGAATCACTAGCATATGGTCTTTTTGATTTATGTACACATATTGATGATTATATTCCCTGTTAAAAACTATTCCAGAAGTTTGTGAGTATCTACATAGGAATCCATATAAGTCATTTAAACAATATATATGTCCAATTTATTTTGACATATCTGGCTTCCATGAGTAGTGTGGAGGTGAGGGGGAGTGTCTAAGACTCAGTTCTTCATATTAATATTTTCCCGCCATCTCAAAATATGACTAGCATGAAGAGCACATATACAGATATTGATCATGATTGTTTTATCATTAAACAAAAACCGTACATACATAAGCTATTTATCAATTTGAAGAGGGAAATGTCCTTTCATTAAATATATTTTCCTTTAAAGGGAAAATGAAAAATAATTAAAATATAATTAATACTGACTTCTGTCTACTACTATTTGTAAGGTTATTGTAATGTCAACTGACAAACGCTATGCTGCTTACAAATAGGAATTTAATTTGGTACATGTACAAGTCGAAAGTTGGTACAATACAGACTTCCAGCTGCAAGAAAAGGTGAGAATAAAATACTTTGACCAGCTGATGAAATCTGTTATTTTACATCGTGCTTTTTGTGATTGGACAGAAATATTTCAGTAAGCGAATATATTCTTAACACAGTACTCATTGTTTTTTCGAATTTAACGCCAAATTTTTTTAAGAATAAATTTATTTCTAATAATAACAACGTTTAACATCTAAGGTGAATTTAACAAAAATGTAAGATAGTCTGTAAATTGATGTTATTGCTAAACATTTATGACAATTCCATGTTTCTAACATTATGTAAACGATGTATGTATTTAACTGAGACTTAGTTTTGATATAAGAAGCATTAACATGGGAACAGTCGTAAACATATGTTTGCTTTGCCAAGTTCACCGTTTGAAGACACCATATTGATGATGTGGCGATATTTGACCGGGCGGTAACCCAAGCCAATAAAATATACCCAGGTACAAATGTATCATTAGTATTCATGAATTATTTTCTTACTTTTCACACGTGGAAAGGCGTGTGAGCCAATGAACGTATTTTCGGCGTGACCCAGACGTGACAGGTCAGACTTAAGCAATTGTGTTTAGTTGTCTAGCCTTAGGCCCAGATTATGTTGAACTTATTCTACAGTTTACAGCTCAGAAAGGAGGAATGATTGAACCAATCAGCAACCGACAACGCATTGATATCGTCATCCTTAGGTAGCATTTAAGACTGGAGAAGCTATCACAAACTTGGAAAACACGCACTTACAAGCATGAATCTTTTACTTTGTTTAACAAGTTTTTTTTCGCTAGTATTTGGTGGTGATGTTTTATATTATTCCAGCCGTGACTTTTCGTCCAAGACTCCGACACATGACTTGGCTCTGGTTGAATTCTTCGCACCTTGGTAAGCTCTTATACTTCTTTTAAACATAGCTTGGGTTTCATTTGTCACGCCAAAACGTTATTGCTAAGTCAAACATTTATGCCATTTATCTTTATGCAAAGATATGTAGAATACGGCCGTTATAATGTGTATACATTTATTGGTGACTATAATGGTTGTTCAAAGCTATTCATGAATTGTGTAACCAAGAGGAAACCAGTTCCAGTCATTTAAACAATAAGTATGCCCAATATGTTTTGAAATATCTGGCTTCCATGGGCAATTTGTACCCGTTGGAGTTATCTAAGACACAATACCTTATATTACTATTTTCCGCTGTTTCAATACAAGACCAGCATCAAAACAAATATATAGATATTGAACATGATTGTTTAATAGAACAAAATAATACCCATGTCCATAAGATACATATCAATTTGAAAGACGCGAAATTCTTCCCTTTTCAACAAATTTTCCATTTAAAGGGAAATTTGAAAGCTAATTTTATGTTTTGAGCCTTTTCATTATGATACTGATTTTTGGCACCTACTCGTCGCTGGGTTATTGTAGTTTGGAAACTAACAATGTCAAACGTCTAAGTTCAATTTAAAAGATGTAAAAGGTAGTCTGAAAATTAACTGTATTTGCTAAACATTTATGACAAATTCATATTTCTTAAGTTATTTAAACTGTTTTTGCTTTTGATTAAGTTCTAGTTTTATATAAGAAGAATTAACCTGGGTACAGTTATCGGTATGTGGTTCCTTAGCCAGTGTAGTTTTTCTTATTTTTCCCGGACTGAAAATCCGTCGAACAGAGAATATCATTCATTAAAGACAATATACTGATACTGTGGCGATAAAACAAGCTAAAGTAGCATATACGGAGGCACAAATGTAGCATGAATATTCACACGCAATTACTGCACACAACGATGAACACGACTCTACCAAATCAATCTTAAAATATTGCATCCGGGAACACATTTTCATTGCAAATTAGGATATTCCACTTGTTAACTCTCTCTCTCTCTCCTCCTCCTCCTCCTCCTCCTCCTCCTCCATCTTATGTTTCTATGTTTTCTTCTTCTTCTTCTTCTTCGTCGTCGTCGTCGTCTTCTTCTTCTTCTTCTTCTTCTTCTAGGATTAAAGAAATCTGTGTTTGTTTCTAAACAAGAGAGTGTCGAAAGGCTAGTCAGAAAGCATATTTTAGCGTGACAAGTCGTGCTATCGTAGGTTATATTTAAGCTTTTTAGTTTGTTTTCTCGCCTTAGGCCCAGCTTATACGAGACATTACTCAGTAGGGATGAATTTGTTGACCAATCAGACGCTGCCAACGCAATAATATCTTCCTCGTTAGGTAGACTTTACGTGAATAGAAGCTCTTACAAACTTGGAAACACGTCCACTTTATTTTAGTATTTGCTGATGACGAATTACAGCAATCAAAAGGGTCTTTTGCATCCAAAGCTCAGAAACATGAATGGGCCCAAGTTGAATTCTTCGCACCGTAATATGTTCACACATCTATTGTAAAGATGGGTTTCTTTGGTCTCACGAAAACATTATTGTGAAGTCCATAACCCACATAACCAATTTCAAGACGTGGAAATTCGTCCATTTTTAAAATATTTTCATTTTAAATCAGACATAACTTTAATTTTCGAATCATTAAAGATAATACTGGTTTTTGTTTCCAACTAGTCGTAAGGTTGTTACACAAGTCAAAAGTTCAATGACAAAAAGGTTTATTGATTAAGAACTGACATATCATTTAATATTTGCACACCAGTCAAAAGTTGGCACAGCACAATCTCAAAGCTGCAAGAAAAGGTGTATTTAAAATACTTTGACCAGTTGACGTAATCGATCAATTTTACATGGTGCTGTTATTTGTGATTAGAATGAAAAGTTTCAGTAAGAGAATATATTCTTTACATAGTATTCCTTGTTTATTCAAATAAAAAAAATAATGTCTGCTGAAGAATACACTTACTTTTACAACTAACAATGTAAAACATCCAAGAGCAATTTAAAATAGGTTAAAGGTAATTTGTAAATTAATGGTATTTGCTAAACAGTATTGAAAATCCATATTTCCAACATTAACCTTTTTTGCCTTTAGTTCAATTTAATTTCATATAAAAAGCATCAACATGGGTACAGTCCTCGATATAAGATTGCTTGACCGATGACGTTTAATTCATATCATTGCCGTTGTTTATCATTAGAACACATTTTTAAAAAGTTGAAGATGTTCTTACTGTGTCAATATTCGGCCGGACTGTAACCCAATCAAGATAAACTTATACACAGGCACAAATAAATATGCCATGAATATGCATGAATTAGTTTCAGAACGTTCACACGACATTACTGCCCACAAAGATGTTGCACGTGACTAATCAAATCAAGCTTAAATCTACGCATCGGGAAATACAGTCCGATTGTGAATACAGATATGTCCATTTGTTCTCTCTCTCGCTCTCTCTCTCTCTCTCTCTCTCGCTCTCTCTCTCAGTTTAAACAAGTTTGTATTTTTTCTAAACAAGATAATGTGAGTCTAACAAAACGTATTTTTAGCGTGACCCATCGGTTTATTACTGGTCAGACGTAAGCTTTTTCATTTTCTTGCCGACGAAGCACTGTTAAATTAGTTAGCATTTACGTGTATAGAAGATGTCACAAACCTGGAAACACGCAATGTATAAGTATGCCCAGTGTGTTTTGAAATATTTGGCTTCCATGAGCAGTGTGTATGTTTGGATGTGATGTAAGACTCAGTTCTACATATTACTATTTTTCTTCCATTTCAATACACGATTAGCATGAGTAGCACATATATAGATATGGAACATGGCTGTTTAAGCGAAAAGAAACGAAACCTCGCATCCATAAGATACAGATCAATTTCAAGACGGGACATTATTCCGTTTTCAAGAATTTTTCCTTTTAAAGAGGAGGACGAAACGTAATGTTACATTTTCAGCCTTTGAAAGATAATACTAATTTCTGTCTTCTATTAGTCGTAAGGTTATTTTAGTGTTCAATGACTAAGTTTATATTGATTACAAATTGGTATGTCATTTAGAATTTACACAAGTCACAATTTGGTACCAAACAGTATGTCACATGCAACAACAGGTGAACATAAAATACCAGCGGAATAAATAAATCAACGTTACATGGTACTGTTATGTTTTAGTATAGTGAAAAGATTCGAAAAAGGAATATTATCGTTACATCCTATTCCCGAGTTGTCAAAATTTACAAGCAACATTTTCTCAGGAAAAAAATTTATTTCTGAAACTAACAATGAAAAACTTTTAAGTGCAATTTAAAAGAAGTTAAAGGTAGCCTATATAGTAATGGTACTGCTAAATGTTTATGATAACCTCATATTTCCATTATCATTTAAACTAATTGTACCTTTCATCAAGGTTTATGTTTCATTTAAGTAGCATTAACCTGGGTACAATCTTCGATATATATTTGTTTCCCCAGTGAAGCTTGTTTCATTCTTCGACTGATAATCCATCGACAATGGCTCGTTAATTAAAATCATCATATGTATATTTTGGCGATATTTAACCGAGAGATAACAAAACACTATAGAACATACATAGGCACAAATGTATGATGAATATTCATGTACTATTTTCGTAACTTTTCCACGTCATTGCTGCCCTCAACGACTTACAAAAACCAATCAAAATGAAGCTTAAATAATATCTTCTCATGGACGAACAGTTAATTCACGAATTTGGAGATATCCATTGCTCTCTCTCTCTCTCTCTCTCTCTCTCTCTCTCTCTCTCTCTCTCTCACACACACACACACACATTAATATATAACATCACACAGACTCAATTCCCAAATTCGATGGATTTGTTCTTATCAAGGAGATGCTTACACGCATATCTAGAATGAAACATGTTAAAATGCATTAACATAGCCATATGATATTATGACATTTCAAAAGAGATTTCGAAAATTTTCGTTTCTGTATGACCAATCATTATCGATGGTAAATAATGTTTCACCTCATTTTAAGTTACTCCTTAATGTACGTATTATTTGACAAAATCAAAATGTTGAAATGTACTGCTGCATTCATTATTGTTTGCAGATCAATAACGTTATTGCTGAGTAATCTTCACAACACTTGCTTAAAAATGGCACTGTGTTTCAAGCTAAATACTATTACACAGTATGATGCGACAAAACGGTTGATAACTATTAAGTTGGCACTAATTGCTATCTAGGGAGATTAACTGCGAAATTCAAACTTTAAACGATAGTATTGTTCTCTGTCGAATTCGGTTCTAATCTGAACTGATTGTTTTACTTTCGGTCACTTGCATACATGGTAAATTGAAATATTGTCATTTTGTATTGTTTCTGAATGATTTACAATATGTGAAACATACTTTCTGGCAAGGCCCATTATATAACAGTTTCAAAATATAATTATATAACAATTTGAAACTATTGCTGTTCATTTGACATATGCTGGCCTTGGCAGCTCTTACTATGCATGTGCAACCTGCTTCACTTTCTAAAATCTATTTTGTTCTCTACCATAGGTGTGAGGACTGTAAATTTCTAGATCCAACATACGAAGCAGCCGCAAGACTACTGAAAGACAATGACCCACCGGTTCCCCTCATCAAGGTAAACGATATGTTCCTGAATATAAAAACATTTAATATTTGACCAATGCGACACTTTTCATTGTACTATGTTACATTAAATAACTTTGTTTTGTCATGAGTTGTATGCCTTGTACACCAGCATCACCAATCAGACATGAGGTTTTATCTTCCAACGAAGCACTTAGTTGTGTTCGATTGTAGCGAGGCAAGCTTTTTCGGGGTTTGTGCCTTGTTTTTCTCAAGGTAACTGGTGTCCATGGGGCTCATAGTTACTGAAATTGAACATTTCGTTTACTTTGTTATACAAATAGAAATCTAATAGTTCAACTCTTGTACGTAAATCCATTGTTTTGTTCCTACCATAAGACATAGTATGTTATACAATGATGTTGTCGCTCCTTCTGCCTGTCGCAAGTTAAATGCATGGCTTCGACTGATTGCTTTCTATTACTTTCCTTATTTTTGTCTAACTTTTCCTCATTTCCATTTTCAATAACATGTAATCGAACTTACGGCTTTTGTTTACACTATTAAAAAAAATACATAAAATTAAGATATATTAGATTACTTTGCTAATAAATAAGAAAAACACTCTCAACTACATTTAAAGTTACAATATTGATTTAAAATATTTGCGAGCAATTAATTTCGTTTGTTTTTTTCTTTACTTAAATAAATTAGTGCATATGCAATTATTGTCAATGGCATCTTTGACTTCTATTTCGGATAAGTTATGGCTTGCAATAAATGAACAAATGCCAAAATGTGTCTCATTTTCAAAGGCTACATCACGAAGTATCCTGGACTATCTATAGTATCCTGTACTTTCATTTCGCCTTATGTTCGTTCAGAATTCATTGCTTAGTGTTTCACATATATGCGTTTGATTTTTTCAAACTGAATCTCATCAATTCCTTCGCTTTCAGTTTCCACCACGAATGCATTCATTTTGTATTCCGTTTCCCTCTATTATACTTTACTGTTCCATGCAACAGTAATAGCAATGGAATGTGTATTGCTACTTGTTGCAATACTTAATTTACAAAATTTTCTATACCACCACTAAGATCGATATAGAAATGTTCTTTTCTATGAGTGGTGATGCACGATGCACTTATGGCAAATGTGGCACCAGTAAAATCAGCATTGCGGAGCCACATCAGTAATGTGGAACCACATTTAGCATTTCTGGAGGTTCTGCATTAAGTATTTCCTCAAAACAGTTCAATCTGATCAACATCATTTGCTGTATTCAACTGAATCTTTGGGAAGATTTCATTTCGTGTCTAGCGGTTGTTGCCAGATATGATAGGCTACAAAAATGAATGTTATTGATGATCGGTTATTATGCTTGATAATCTTATGTAAAGATTTGTCTGTAAGGAAATGTGGACCACGTCATTATATTACAAAATGTCACAATGTTCATCTCTCTCTCTCTCTCTCTCTCTCTCTCTCTCTCTCTCTCAATATATATAATCATTGTTCTATTGGTGGATTGTACTGTCCATACATAATACATATCATCACATGTTGAGTTATTGTTCTATAGGTGGACTGTACTGTCGATACATATCATCACATGTTGAAATATTGTTCTGTAGGTGGACTGTACTGTCGATACTGTAACCTGTGTAGAATTTGGTGCACAACACTATCCCACTTTCAAAGTGTTTAGAAATGGTAAAGCAGAAGATTATACCGGTCGAGTTACCACAGGTAAGGAGGTAGAATGTGTTACCGTTTCTCTTATTTGCCTGATTTCAATCCGTCTAGTATTTTGCATTTTGTATTACCAAAACTATTTAAACACTTGCCAGATAGAAGCTGTAATGTTTAAAATAAGTATTTTAACAAGATAATATTATCAAGTTATCAAAGCGTAAATTTGAACTGCAGTAAACAACATCCTGTCAAACAATCTGATAAAAGTAAATTTGGATCAATTGATAAGCGCAGTTATTTCAGCTTTGTGCAATATGTCTTTATATGATTTCTTTAATTTTAGAGATTTATCTCTAGGAAAGATTTGATTTATTTTCGTTGGTACCCATTTTTATCCATAGTTGCTTTGTGAAATTTATTCAGATATAAAATGTTCGAACATACCGTCTTATTGATGACGATATCATTGGTAAAATACTGGACTAAGGACATATTGAGGACTAATCATTAATTTTAAAATTTAAGGCCATACTATTATAAACAGTCTGTTAAGTATTTTCTTTAACATAATTTGGTTAGAATATGTTAATAGTTTCTATCATTTTTGTATGTTCATAGTCTCTCTCTCTCTCTCTTTCTCTCTCTCTCTCTCTCTCTCTCTCAAAATAACTGTCATAATGAGACCTGAAGAATATGGGTTTTTTAAATTCTCCAAATACTTATTTTACGATAGACTGTCTAACATAAAAAGTTTGACAACATTCATGAAGAAAGGGTTTAGATGACTATGCATTTCGATCATGCTATAAATTATGAAAA
Organism: Sinohyriopsis cumingii; assembly: GCA_028554795.2. Lineage (NCBI taxonomy): Eukaryota > Metazoa > Mollusca > Bivalvia > Unionida > Unionidae > Sinohyriopsis > Sinohyriopsis cumingii. The sequence goes on from CM068827.1 coordinate 132,441,313, forward strand.
CAACTTTTACCAACTGGGCTAACTTTTATAGATGACTCAAACATCTCACTTATGTTTGCGTGTGTTCGAGTCTCTGCTCGGACAACGTGGTAATGTAAGACAGCTTGCCAATAGCTTCCCGTGGTTCGGAGATTCTGCCTAGATTTTCAGTATATTTTATCTGCGCATTATCTATAGATTGCTAGGTCGTTCTAACAGTAGTTTATTGCATAATTACAACATTTTATGTCTGCATACTATCATGTATATTTAATTTGCATTTTTGGTAGCTTTTGTATATTTTATTGCATGCTATGGTAATGCAATACTGTATGTTGTACTTGACCTTGTCAAAAATTGAGTTCCTATCAGCCTGACTTGAATTAACTTTTTTTTCGGGAAAGCAACTAATACATAGCTAAATTATTATTATTATTATTATTATTATTATTATTATTATTATTATATGTTTTGGTTTAAAATCAGAATTATTACTGTGAAAAATAAATGTTTGTTTGGATATGGGTCTAGGTTTTGGCATTTGTGTACTGTATTTGCAATAGTCCAGTTTCTGGTTTAGAATAATAACTAATAGTTTTATTTTGTCAGCATCAGGATCATTCTAGAAGGCTAGTTAATGGTGTTATGTTTAACAAATGATAATTGTGACATGAAGTTAAGCAGATAACTATATATTCTTGTGACTGAGATGGTTTTTCGTTCGTGCTTTAAGATCTAGCACCTTCAAATTGTATTAAATGTTGTGTCAGGTATTTCAGTTTTGGATTGGAATTCATTTTCCTCAAATAATTTAATTCAAGTGATTATATTGTCCGGAAATACAAAACTGCTCCGAAAAAAGTCTTGGATACAGACAGTCATTACAATTTATAGTGAATTCAAACCTGGAATTATACTACTGTCATACAACAAAAGACTGGTGACATATCCAGACTCTACGAGCTACCAAAGACACATTATCACCTTCAGATTTCGATATAATTTGGACTAATACTACATTTTATTTAGGACATTAAATTATTAGGTCTCTATATTTGTGCTCTATGATTATTTGGGATTTAGATCGTAATACCGCATGTTCCTAGTTATTATATTTTTATTTTATATTCTAGGAAATAAAGCATTTGTAGAATTTTACAAAGCTTGTTGCTTTTCACCCTTTTATATTACTTATTTTAAGAGCATAATCGTGGCAATATTTTAATGGCTTTTCGTATTCAAGACGAACACTTCGTTTATTATATGATCGTTAGATTATCGTCTAATTACAGTCAATTGCAAATATTTGTACACAGCCTTTTAATTTCAACATATCAGAAAAGGCTGCAATAGTGTGAAATTTACGTTTTATTATCAGATGAGATTGTGAAGAACATGAAACTCAGGGCCGGTCCCGCATCTAAAGAACTGAAAACTGTTGAGGCTGTCGAGAAATTCTTGGAAAATAACGCTTATTCTGTAATAGGTATGTACATAGTTATAGTTGGTATATGTGTAAGTGAATTCCACCTATATTGAAAACAAAACAGGTGCTATATAGGAGACTGTTAACTGCATCAGATTCTAAATGACATAATCATACGCACCAGTTCCCATAAAGTATAAAGTTTATATTATGATCTGTATAGTCTGTGTATCATAATTTTCTTTGAAGAATAATATCTCTAGCCAATTTATGAACCTTGGGGCACGACAAAATCCTTCAGATTTGTGATCAATAGTGTAAATGTCAAGGTAATTTTTACTTAAAGAACTAGATGGTTTCCACACAATAACACTTGCCTAATTTCACATACCTAGATAAATCTTTGTCATGCTTCCACATACAGTAAGAAAGAAGTTATTGAATTTGGGATGAAAACCTCAAACGTATCGGTCACTGTGCCAAACTGACGAGAAGTGGCTTCAGCTATACAGCTTGAGTTTTCTATACAGATATGGCTAATGAACATGGTCTAGATGGACATAGTGTACCTTTCACGATACGCTTGTTATGCCCCTCTATAAATACGAAAGGTTCATAAAGAGTTACAGTGGCTGTTTATCTCTACATAATTTAGGCTGTTTAAGTTTGGTTTTGAGACAGTTTAACGCGCACAATTGATCGTCATAGAAGAGGTAACCACACTATATTCATCAGCATGAAAATGCAACATAGCACATCACAACGAATTGTCCATGCTTGACAATAATCCTGAGTCATCGAAATTTTTAAGATTTTAAAAGGTCTTGTTTTTTTAAATTTTATGTTGCAGGATTCTTTCGCAATAGTGACAGTGAAATGGCAAAGACCTACCAAAAGGTAGCGGATGCTTTAAGGCTGGACATCCTCTTTGCCCATACCACAGAACAAGCTATCAGGGACAAGTATACTTATAACGAGTAAGTGTAGAACTTTCCACTAAATGATAATTGAACCCTTTTGTCTTCATTAACCATATACCCGTGAATTTATTTATAGTGAAACATATAACCTATGAATCAGAAGGTTAAAAGTGCAAAATAACAGAACTGTGTCCGTCCACATAGTGCCAGAAAGCATTTAATTCAGTTGCAAGCATAGCTTATCACCTCAAGCTGGTTGCATTACAGATCTTGATATAAGTATATACTGGATATCTGCAAGCCTTCAGCGTCTCCTCTCAAAACACTCACCTGGTACCATCAGTTTTCTTTCGAAATTCTAGTCCTGTTGATGACCATTTTCAAGTTATCATGAACAGGTCTTTGATAAACAGTTAAGCCAATTGACAGGAAACAAAATTCATATTACAGTGCATTTGGTAATAAAGATACTGAAAAGTCTATACTGTAACCAGGGTATAATTATATCAAATCATTGTATTCTAATAAAATTGTTATTTCTTTTAAATAAAGGTTTCCTGACCACTGATGTATTCATTTTTATCCTTCTTCAAATACGTCAACCGATCATAATACCTAACGCGATCTGCTACCACCTCGCAATCCAGACAACTCAGGCTATAACGTTCGTCTAATATGCTTAAAGTTATCTGCCCAAGTAGGTGGTAGTTAGATAGAGTCATCCCTCCCTAATATATTGACTTATGCCAAATCGTAAAAGCATCAATTAATGCTTCGTTCAAGCTCTGTACACATGGAGGCCTCAGAATTCACATCCAAGTATTTTGAACGTGTTCGACCTTAAAGTATGTTGAGGGAGTGTTCTCTTGGAAGAGAAATATACTCTATTTATATATTTCCAACTTTTCCTTCTTTTTTTCTTTATTTGAAAGCAGTCTATCTGCCATTTCAGTTTTATCATTTTGACGTCCTCGCACACTTGTCTCGGTTTGGAAGCATATGCTCCAATACATCTGTTTTTGAACGTGATACAGAAGATACGAGAACTGGAGAATCGCCATATCATGATTGATTGCTCAAGTGGCAAAATTTGAGTCTCAACGACCTCATCAATATAGCAGCCGAAATTCAAAGGAAAAAAGAGACATTTCCTCGTCGGCTCAAACACCCACTATGGAAAGCGTTCCATTCCTGTCCAAATTAATTTAACTGACACATATTGGTTATATTAAACTAGTCCTCACGATAAAATGGTTCTCTTATCAAGGGGTGAGAAAATCGATAGAGCATCGTGAGAGGACACACAAGTACTATCAATAAGTACCTAGGGTGACTAATTTTATAAATAGCGTCAACTTACCAGGCGATCAAGTCCGGGGTAGTGAGACGACAATAGGAAACATGCAATCTACTTGGAGTCAATAGATCAGACTGTGTCCTGTCCCAGAGGGAACATATGCGAATTAAACACGAGTGACGAATCGACCATTATGCTTGTATTCTTTGATTCGTCTGGAATAGCGTGTCTACTAATACTTGTAGTGGGCCTGGACACTGACGAACTTGTCCATGGATTTTTCGTTGTAGACATTGCTTTAGAAGTTTGCAATGAAGAACGCAAAGCTATGGGACGTTTCTCCCCTTACCTGCATATATTTGTCGCAACAGTGGAGAGGTCGCACAGAATAAGAATGCTCTTCCAAGTAGGTTCTCTTGACAACAAAGGAATGATGTCCGTACGACTTTAATTTCCAGGATATTGGTATTAAATATACGATCCTGAGTAAGGTAATATCCACTGGCCATATGTAATGATGGAAGGAAAGTGCGCCCATCTCGCTGTGTTTGTCTCCGTACAAATTATTAGTTCGAAGGTTGTACCTGCAAAGTATCACCCGACGTAAACCTTTATGAAATGTGACCTCATTCCTTTGTTTGTTTCAAATTTCGGCGCCCATACAGACACAATTATTATTTTAATAGCCTCCAAAATAGGAGACCAAGGACAGTGATTTCGCATTTAGTAACCTTCAGACGCCGAAAGACTGTCAGGCACAGAGACAGCTTACAGAACAATCAACTATCCTAGCACAAGGGTGCTAACGGGAATTCTATTGACATGGAACCATTATGGTAACAGTATGTATATCTTCACCAAATGGATATGTACGCTTACTGCACAGTGATACTGAATCATTCAGACTGGGTTCGGTATTGACCGTGATAGATCAATATGTTATGGTATGGAGATAAATTGTGGTGAACGATCCTCTTCTTTGTGCTGCTATCCAAAATGATTCTGGAAAACATAAATTTTAACTTTAATTAATCTTCAGAGCTGTTTTCCTTAGAAGCAGATAATGTGGCACAACTGGTCAACTGGTCAAGAAGCCCCACTGGGTTGATTTGTATCACACTTGGTAGACTGAGTCTTAAGAGTGCTATTGCGCTGATGTAAACACTGCGTTAGGGATGACGATGTGCGTACTCTGGACCGAAATTCAATATAATACTCGGGACTGCCGTTGTTGTTGACTTCATGCGTTCTGATTCAGATGCCAGAATCCAATAATGACGGAAACGGGTCATTGTATTTTCCATAACACTGTCAACTTCCTTATGTTGGTCGCTGATTATAGAATATATGCTCAACAAAACTGGTCCCTACTGTACAATGCAAGACCGTATATGAGGTAATTACGAGAGATTCACCCTGTCTATGGCTGATGTTTGACCCGATTGCGAAAACATTTGAATGCGCGTGGTCATTGCTGATCAGTATGATGAAGGTTTAAAACACGTAAGTCTTTTCATGACTGCACAGACAATAACGGCACTGGATAGGCTGATAACTATCTGGAAAAATAACACCATTACCCTCTGTTCAAGATCAAGCTTATGCGCTCTAGTTTCATGTTTCCATTCCTGTATGCATGTTAGACACGGACCCTGAAAACAGAAGCAGGGAGAATAATATATGCTTTAAAGATGAGCTGTTATCGACAGATCCTAAAATTCTCACACTTAGAATACATCTCTGATGAGAGGTGTACATTGGAATAAAAGGTGCAATTGGACCCAATGAAGACATGCTCACCACTGTAGAGAAACACAGACTAAGGTGGTATGTTCACGTCTCACTCTCATATGGCATGGCATAAACAATCTAACACACGTTGAAAGGAGACTAACTGTCAGAAGGCGGAACCCTCTCTTGTCAGTGAGATATATATCAAAGAGGATTGAGCTTGTAAACATACTTCGTGGTATCTGTGTGAAAGTTGCAACGATGACGTCTCCTTTGCAATCACAGATAACACCTGAAAGGTTTCTGTTAAGGAGCGGCGCACCAAGTTCGTAGAACGTGCTCAAAGGAATTTGATCGTAAAGTGAATGTTCCCTTTGAGTGACAAAGACATGAGAACTCGCTGACTCTATATCCTGGTGTCGTGGGGAACTAAACCGGTCACCGGATGCATTGAGTAACCTGTGGCTGATTGGTAAATATGCCTTATGGTGTGGTGTGGACAAAATGCATAGAAACCTTTCGTCATTTAGCTTATATGATAAGATCGACTTGAGTATTAATGATCCACGAAAATGCCTATATTACGTTGGTTTTGCAAACTGGAAACAGATAATTCGTCCGGTGAATTCATAGTGCGAACTGATGACGTAGTCGTTCTTCAAATGTACTACTGCGCATTCCACTTTACCTTCATCCCATTAATTTTCTGCACCAACCACAACTTTAGATTTACAGTGACAGCAAAATATACATGTATAGTGGGTGTCTGTACCGTATTTTCAGTGCCTAGATATATTTCAATTGATCATCTAAATGGTCTAAATATATGCTACGAAATAACGTGGATACGTGGATATTACATGACAGGGTAGTGCGGCCGATATCGGGCTTTCAGAACTCAGTGTACGTGCAGCGATGCATCCAATGGCAATTGATTTTAAAAGGGCGTATGTTGCAGCCAATACAGTTATAATATTGGAGCCTCGCTATCGACACATACGAAGTGAACCTTAAAATATTATGTATAATAAACGTTACCTGCAGCAAAGGCCTATTAACTGATTATGCCAGTAAAAGTACCTAAGCGTCGCTTACATTTACTATGAAATGTATCCTAAAGCAAAGCTTTGTATAAAAAACTTGCCGTTAGGTACTGAACAGAGTCGGAAACCATAAAACAATAAGTGGTTGTTTCCTTTACGAAAATAAGAAAAAGCCATCAAGTAATCTTTTCCTGTTGCACCGGTTGCTGTCCTTAGAATATTTTTTGCATCCATTACATTTTCCTGGTTGCAATGTTTCAAGTACCATCGTCATGTATCAAAGCTGAAATACATGTATCATTCATAACAATATAAAGAAAAATCAAGTCATCCATCCCTGCTTACTTTATGTCTTTAAACAACAAAACCGACTAAGGGATATGTATGGAAAAATAAATAATACATTTAGTTGATCTATTATTACACTCGGATAATGAAAGCACTTAAAATCAGTGTAGTTGTAATTATTATAGTAAATAAGACTCACATATCAAATCCAAGACGAAAGTCAAATAAAAAAGTATAACCTTCGACACAGATTTGGATTTCAAATTGGCTGAACGAAAGAAACAAAACAGTATTACTCTATCACTAAATCGCCTGAAATCAAATATTACAAAGAGTGACATATATATTCTTGAAAGGTAAATTGTTGTCGACCGCTACTTCTCCCACTCTGTCAAATGATCCGAGGCACCTAAAGTAAAGACTGTTATGAATTGTATTTACAAATTAAATCGGAAATAGACAGTGTAAGCATTTCTAACTGAAGAATCAAAATTTCCAATGTCGAATACCCTCGCTTTGCTCTTATATGATAATTGTATGGTAGGTAATCAACAATTCCAGTCTATCCTCGTTTGACTGGAGTGAATATTATTTGGAGACTATAAATGGCTCTTTAATAAAGAAGCCCGTATAAAAAGATTAAGTTAGTAACAAAGTGGAATTATGGGGACAACTGCAAGATGCCATGTTACAGAACGGTCACATAAACTATTAGAGTGTCATCGGTATCAGCATGGAGAACTTGCTTGAACAACAGTGGTGGTTTAAAAAGAAAGACAGATACAATGGAGCAAGCGTTAAGCAGACATTTTATATTATTCTTGGTAATGTAGTGAAACAAACTTGAAAGCTGAATTAGGATTTATTATTACTTTAATTAAACTGTTTCAGTGAGACGAGTTGAATCAAACTTGTTTTAAAAGTCCAAGATTGTGTTTAAAGTACTTGAACTTTTACGAGCTCGACTTGATGTGGCGAGTGAAACATTTTTGCAATCAAATTACATTTTCAATCATTCGTTCTTTCAGGCGTGTCCTGTTTCAAGGCTGGTCTCAGCTTCTCCCTACTTAACATTGTGGGTGATAATATTGCCAACGTTTTTCATTAAAGTCTAATCTTTCTTCCTTTATTCTTTTTGTTTTTCCGCTACATTTGTAGCTCGTGCGAGTGACTAGCTTTCACTATTTACTGATCAGCAGATTGGCGTATTGTAACAACTACGTATAACTAGTACTGAGTAAGAAATCATAATTGTCAGCAAACATATTTTAGTACTTACCTGACTAAATAGTGGATTCATATGCATTTTGATCGATCACGGAATTGGTAACGTTTTGGTCTCAGATCGAAACGTAATTCTTACCTTGAAGCTTTGGCTTCCGTTGAATATTTTCGACAATACTTCAATCGACTGCATTATCACTTTTTGAGATATATCTTTAACTTGCATATTCAAACAACCCATTACATTTTGTAACTGACATTACTCTGTTTTTCAGTGATATTGTATTGTTCCAGCCAAAGATTTACCAAAATTTATTTGAAGAACCTGCCAGAAAATATGATGATGCTGCATCTGTGCAAAAGATTACAGCTTGGATTAAAAAACACAGGTATTCAGGTGTAAATAACCACTTTCTTAGCAAACGCAAAATATATCATATACATTTTTACAGTGTTTGTCCTCCAAAAATTTGCAAAAGAGTCAAGCAACATCATACCTTTGATTAATAGACACTACAACACAGTTGCCCATGTCATTTTTATTTATTCGTATCGTTGTACGGGAGAAATGATCTAGCCCGCTCTCGAGTACGTACTCCCTTAAGGGAATTTGTACCTACTCCTTTAAGGGACGCGTGTACCTAGTCCGGGCGGGGTTGGGGGGCGCTATAGCTCTCCATCTCAAAAGAACTTATAGATGTTTAGGGATGGGATACAATTTCTTATTTGAACTTTTATAAGATTGATGCTGTTCCCTTATATTTAAGAAAATTTATCTTTTAATCTCTTCGAGTATATTTATTTATTTGTTTATTTGCTATATAATATCATATGTATTGTTGATTGTACCGGTTTAGCCGGTACCTCTTAGGTATTATGTTTTGTTATCTTGGTGTTAATTGGCAGCATTGAAGATTCCACTGCCTTTTAACTCTTCTTTCATTCTCCTAATTTTAATTTTACTTATTCATCATTTTCGTTTACTTATTTGCTCCTGCTATTTTCTTTACATTTTCCTTAACAACATTGTCCCTGCCATTTTGTTCTCTTTCATATTTCTTGCTCCTTCTTCTATTTTCTTTCTTGTTCTACTGTTTATTTTGCTTTATTTTCTTCTGCCATTATGACAGCATTCTTACATGTCCTTCTCTGTCTTCTATTTCTGCATTTTCCTTTGCTATATTTTGTCTATATTATGAGATGCTTGCATAGACGTTTTCTCAGTATAAGTGCACACGCAGGAGTAAGAGTTTCTAAAGGAAATATAGATGCGGTCTAACAATGAATATTTAGATGGTAGATGGTTTTAACAGGAATCGTTGCTAATTACACTCCTAGAGTCCGTAAAACTGAGATACTAATAATTGTACCCGAAGTATGTATGTATATGTGTTTGTGTGTGTGATTGTGTGATGTTAGAATGGCATGTTGTGTGATGATATTCATGCTTCTGTGTTGTGTTTGTTTTTGTATATTAAGATCGGGAGACAATCTAATACTTTTAATGTATGAATATCATTATTTATAATTAACATCATGGTAACATATTGTTTAAGCAAACCATTCCTGCATTTGCCCATTGAAAATGGATACCTAACTGTGAGCAGCATAAATCCAGACAGGCTACCACATTGTATCAACAAATCGTCTTACATAGCATAAACAATCATTTGACCAGAGATTCATTTTTATTCCCCAAATTTCGTAAGTAAATTGATGTTAGATCTTATTCTACTTATGACACTCAATGTCAATATCTTTACGATATTGGAAGAGCATTCTCGAAAATCCAAGTGTCGTCGATCCACTTGTAATACCCTGGATATGTAGTTAGCTTAACGAGTATATACCTCTTTGCTATCTGATTAGATGGAAAACTATCAAATTCACAGTTGGTTAACGCAAGCTAAATGTAGAAATTAATCAAACGGCTGAAGGAAACAAATTATAGCAAGTGATACACTTTCTTCATATTACTCATATGACCCGATCTGACACTGGACCCAGTCGATCATCCTAAAAGAATCCCTTATTTACAGATTCTGCCTACCAATCTTTATCAATGGGTTATTGATTTTACTTGGTCCTAAATACGCACGAATCCACTTGTTAAACATACACGTGCGACAAGTTGATGTGGAATGAATTGGATTGGTAAACGTTAGCTACCCAGAAATGGTGAAAAGAATGCAAAGTCAGATTCATTTGTACACTACTACCCACGGAAATCTTTTCATTCTTCGCGAACGTTCTCAGTATTGACGAAATGCCCAAACTTTCTGCAACGTTTTTTTTTTGGATATGTTTTCACATTTGTACCCTCATGTCTATGTTTTAATTCTTAGGATAAATTTCACAATTTAGTACTTCATGTTTCAATTTTACTTCGAAGTTTTATCTTATCTCAACTTTAGAAAGTGCGGTCAATCTTGTAAATTGACTGAATATCATCATAATATCAACATATTTGATACAGTTTGGAAATGGCATATCTCAGACCAGTCAGCATGGATCGAAGATAGCCTGAATATTGTCCCGTAGACTTCCAATCACCTTGTATGTGTTTTGTCATTACATCATTACCGAAAAGACATGGAAATGTAAAAGTAACTTACCTATTTGCAACTTACCTTATTGTGAACTAAATCAAAAATGTCTGAAAGGTTCTATCATCAGTACAAATGAATGGAGTGTTCCGAATTAAGTCCATATCCAGAATGTGCTGATGCAGCAATAGTCTTGATGTATCACATTGACACTATACGAAATGTCTCCAAATGAATTTACAATATAGATATATAAAACAACTTCAATGTATTATGATGACTTTGGTAACAGCATCGCCTCTGAGACCTATCTGTCTTGTATGGTTTTATGGTTTTATCTCATTTACTTCTTTATGGACGTAGCTATTGTCCCCGGCAACCTCAGTAAGCAATATCTGTTTTGATGTACTAACTCTAGTTTATTTACTTCTTGCAGCCTTGGTCTATGCTCTGAGCGTACTGAGGAAAATGCTGAAAAGTTTAAGAAACCTCTTGTTGTGGTATATTATGATGTGAACTTCTTTCAGAATAGAAAGCAAACTATCTATTGGAGAAACAGGTGTGTATAAATGTTTGTTTGCTGTCTATAATGCTATTGCTCATATACTTTGCAATGTTTAAGCAACAAAATGTTTAATGTCTGAAATATTATTGTTAAAACTGATATTAGACTATTGTTATGTTTCGAAACATTATTTCAATAATTAGCCAGTCCTTCTTTGGCATTAAAGTTTCTCCCCAAACGAAATTGAAAGGCTTCATTTCCATAACGAATTTAACCTTTTGATTTAACAAATAGAGTTCTTTAAACAAGTGATTCAACAATTTATCTTTTCCATCGATATATAATGAAAGCTATAATAATAGTATATATAAAAATCTAGCCACCGATCTGAGATTGTCGGGCTAAATATAATCTAATATCAGAAGTGTTTCTCCACGCTGATGTATGTATTGTGAGCTACACGATATGTAGAAACGACAATCCAAAAGCAGTGGTGCAGTCAAAAGGTCAGTACGCATTTATGATTCCAGGTTATAATTAATTTAGACATATAATTCCTCTCCATTACTGAATACAACTAAATATGAGGACACAGACAGATCGTAAGGTATGAACAAAATCTTTGTATAATAAGACCCTGCTTATATACAAATAATCACATGACCTAGCTATTAGTCATTCTAAGGGAAATTTGCATCAAATTGTAAATACATTTTCTCCAAGCACATTAAGATTTCAAAAAACAGTGTCAACATATTGTTTAAAAATTATCATTATCTTACATTACAATCTACGATCAAAGACAAAAGTGAAGAACAGAATATGTATATATACATATACATACATGCATACATACATACATACATACATACATATCAAAATAAATATCCATTGTTTATAACTTGCAATTAATTTATTACAACATTCAAACAGGTCTAAAATACAACTGACTTTACCATCATCATATTTGTTCTTTTGAACTTCTGACCATATAAGTATATTTCAAAAAGGTTTTAAAATGTTTTTTTTTCTGGACTTAAAGGGTACTGAAAGTGGCCAAGAAGTTCCAGGATGCAGGGAAAGAGGTTACTTTTGCCATCAGCAGCCACAAAATTTGGATCCATGAGCTTGGAACGTTTGGTCTCGCCGAATTTATAGACAACAGACCGGTGTTTACTCCCAAAGATAAACCAGTTGTTACTGCCAGAGACACAAGGGACAGAAAATATGTTATGTCTGATGAATTTTCGTAAGCATTTTACTTACCATGATTACCTGATTTTTAGAGTCTAAAGGTTGAATTTGACGATTGATTGTGTTTAATACAACTGAACACTGATTATCCAGATATTAAATTTCCAGGTCATTCATTCGTATGAACATCCTTATACATACCCTTCTATATATAAAACTAATTGTCTCGACAATGTTTGTGAATTTAGATTCGATTGATGACACAGTAACACGTGTAGCTTACATCATATCTAGGCAAACTATTAAAATACCTGCTCATGGACACATCATAGTAGTCAAACGCATTATTCCAGTTGAGTGGAACAAGAACAGACCTGACAATGATATTTTAGTTATATTTGTATTTAGGGCTCTGCATCAAAACCCGAAATCTATATAGTATTATATATTCATGTCCCTCCATCTGCCCATTTCGTTACACGTATTTTACCGTGCACATCATAACCGGACTTACAAATAACTGGGTATCGTTTAGTAAGTGAATTGTCGGTGATACTTAGATGTCCCTTTTAACGATCTTATCTTGTAATGTCCGATTATGACAGAGCTACTGCACTTTTATAACCAAATTTAAATCTTCACTAAAGAAGATCCTTGTGACCAGTATAGCTCATGAGCATTACTATGCTTTGACGCAACTTGATATGTAGGTTATCTCATTGCGCGAGATGTGATTTTTAATTGTTTTTTCTCTCACCTCTATTTTGCATATAATTTCGACACGTGAAAATTAACCTTATTGTGTTCATATGGTTCACGCATTCATTTAACATGAATTATTTCAGAAATGGGTATCATTTCTTTTAGAATCTCATTATACATAATTTAAATGTCAATTATTTACTTTATTTGAATCCTCATACATCCATGTTCATTTGGAAGGTAGTTGTTTACACGCATCGAGATGTACATACGGCAGATCATAATTAAAGTATTTTGACATGTTTGGACGATATCAACTAAAATGTGTGACCAGTAACTTCCCGATTTAATGATGCACGCTGTGATGTCGCAGTGAAAGATACACATGTTGATAATCAAGTTGGCATTTCCTATATTGTGACCATTAAACTCGGCGTGTTCTCTTCTTTACTCAGTTCAGTCCCTGGGTAATATTGCAAAAGCACATAGCAATCGATACTTTTTTCTGGAAGTTTATTAACGGCATTTAACGTGCAGAGCATTTATTAATCAGGACTAACTTTACATTGGTTCAACAAATTTAGTATTATTTTCCATTTAATTAAGGTACGTATGCATGATTTTTACCATATATAATGTTATTTGTTATGAATAATGTGTGTCGAATGTGTTTTGAGGATGGTATTTGTTATGATTACTGTCATGAATACAATCATAAGACCCAAAGAGGTCCGGCAGTACTAAATTGACCCCAGGCAGAAGAAATGTATGATAACCACATTCATCGTGAATAAATAGAAATTACTATTAGATCACTAAACAAGGGAAAGTCAGCTGGCGCTGACAACATACCAGCAGAGCTCATTCAATCAGGAGGAGAAGATATATTCGCATACCCGACCACAATCTGCAACAAGATATGGCAAACAGGAGAACGGCCCACCACATGGACTCAATCCTTGGTCATCGTTCTCCCCCATAAAGGAAAACTGCAGCTATGCCAAACTACAGAACCATCGGTCTGATCAGTCACCCAAGCCAAGTCATGCTGAAGATAATTCTCAACAGACTAAAGCGTCATGCAGAGAAAAGTATTCCTGAAGAGCAGGCAGGCTTCCAAGCAGGATGGAGAACAACATAATAATCTTCAATATCAGGCTCCTTTGCGAGATATACCTTCAGCATCAGCATAATCTATAACATATCTTTATAGATTTCAAGAAGGCCTTTACCAGAACGTGGCATGCGGCCTTGTGGGCAACTATGAGGTAGTACAATATCATCTCAGACCTGGTGCAGGTTATTGAGCACCTCTATGACAAAGCCACCAATGCTGTCCTAATCAATAGCAGTGGAGGACATTGTTTTCGAACATCAGAGGATGCCTTCATGACAACAAGGGCACTGTCAGTATCGGAGGAAGAACAATCACCAACCTACGCTTCGCAAATGTTACTGATGGTTTAGCATGAGAGGAAAAAGAACTGGCTGACTTAGTGCCGAGAAAACCAAACACTGATGACAAAAACACCAACCGCATCAGTGCAGAAATAAAGGTCAATGTACAGAAAATGGAAAGAATCACAAGCTTCAAGTACTTGGGATCAGTTATCACAGATGAGGGTTCCAAACAAGAATTAATTTGCAGGACTGCCCAGACACCAGCAACAATAACAATGTTGAGACCAAAATGGGAAGATAACAACATTGCTTTTGGTTCCAAAATCAGGCTAATGCGCTCGATTGTCATAACCATCATTATGTATGCTTGTGAAACATGGACGCTCACATCAGAACTACAAAGAAGGATTCAAACCTTTTTATATATGATGCCACCGCAAGATGTTGGGCATCTCATACATTGACCATGTAACCAACGAAGAAATCCGCAACAAGATCCAATGAGCCATCGGATTCTATGAAGACCTCTTGATTACTGTGAAAAGGCGAAAACTTAAGTGGCACGGTCATGTTTCATAATCTTCTGGACTGGCAAAACAATGTTGCAAGGCACAGTGCGAGGGTGCAGCAGAAGAGGCAGACAGAAAAATATGTGGGAAGGCAACTGTAAGGAGTGGACAGGCATGGGATTTGAAAAAGTAGAGAACAGGAAAGATGGAGATAATTGGTTGTAAAGTCAACTATGGTGTCCTAACAACCTCATACGTGAAAAAATTGATGATGATGATGATGATGTTAATGATGTTGATAATGTTGATTATCGAATGTGCTTAGATGATGTTAATTGGTATGAATACTGTTTGTTGAATATGCTTCGATGATCTTATCTGGTATGAATTCATTTTGTCGAAAGTGCCTAGACGATGTTATTTGGTATGAATAATGTTTGACGAATGTGCTTAGATGATGTTATTTAGTATGAATACTGTCTAAATATTTTAATTGGTTTTGACATAGTTTGGACATACGTATGCCTTTCGCTAGGCAAATTGTGTGTTCAGGTGGGAACTCAAAATAATGCTTACATTAAGTATAGCTCAAGAACAATTCAAACTATTGTCATGAAATTCGGAAATAAAATTGTATTTTAGATCTGCAAATGGTTTTATGAGGTTTGTATCGACTACAACATTTTGAATACGTTATGACATTGTGAATCAACTTTATATTTTCGGAGGGGATGCGTTGCTTTAATTAGCATGGCTCATGAACCATGGATCATATTTCAATGAAATTTTATGTGAACATAGCTTTTCGAACCGTGATGCACTAATGGCTAGTAGTTCTTATATTTCATTGAAATTAATATTGAATAGCCATTTTGTCACATTTTCAAAATGATTATTCAAATTTTATTTGACTTTTTTTAAAATAGTACCTGATTTCTTGAGAATTTTAGTATTCTATCTGATTACCGAGATATAGTTCCCTATTTTTGGCAGATAAAGCGTCTTGAACATTTTAATATTCTGTGTTAAGCCTTTTAGACAGTCACGTAATTTCTACATCAGCATCCATACTGACTTTGAACTAAGGTTTATTATCTCATTGGTGACCAAAGTCTGCAGCCTGATTAGCTAAGGATACTCTCATTACTGTATTGGCAGAACTATATGTTATTAGAATGTATTACGTGTGAAAAGAAACTATGCATAATATATACATATGGGCAATCAGTAAAACTAAGGCATTTTCTGCTGAGCTTTTAAGAGCAAATTGACAAGTTTAAACGATTAGCTTACACATTTATTATTCTACACAATGTCACATAAAGCTATATTTATTTGAATGATCGATACTATAGAAAAGGAAAGATCGTTGAGTTTTTAGCTCAAGAATCACTCAAATATTTGTTGTTTTTAGTGTTGGTCTTCAATAATAGTAGTTATGTTATTACCATTATTATTGATAGTATTATTATTATTATTATTATTATTATTATTATTATTATTATTATTATTACAGAGAGGATAATCTGGAAAAGTTTGTAAACGACCTGCTGGATGATAAGTTAGAACAATACTTGAAATCTGGACCTATCCCTGTTTCAAATGATGAACCTGTCAAGGTACAAAACAAAACAAACTCGAAATCAAGCTCAGTACTCTAAAATCATATTGCGTTTCTTACAGGTTTATAGTATATTATTTGTATTGAGTTCAAAAGTTTCGCCTGTTGAATTCCAACCGCTCCCAGCTGTTATACGTTCATACATTTTGAACAAACAATGTCTAACTTTCGATGGACATGACATGGTGTGATTGATATGTAATAACAGAGGAGCTACAAACTTCTCAATGAGCCCATACGAAACCTTAGTTTTTCCGATTTATCACGCATGCAAAATCCAGATTGTCATGACTGCAAGATTTCCAATCCGGTTTCACACAATTTACGGTATATAATGATATCAGGTTGTGCTTTAATTTAACTTTCTTGCAAGATTTAAGATTTTACTCGCATTAGTGATGTGAAAGTGCATTTGTTTCTCCAACGGTGATCCATAAATCGTCGTCACTTCTTTTCAGACGTGTTGTTCAGATCTCGTTCAAAGAAATTTTCAGAACTTTGAATTCTCGTTCATAATCAGCTTGATAACATTAGAGACAATTATACAATTTTGTCCAACCATGGTATATAATGCAGCTTCGTTTTGATGTGGCATCGAACGAACTTTTTCGGGCTCTAGAATAATAGTTTGATGCATTATGTAGCCTGATGTGCCCATCGTACTAATGTTTTTCTTCATCCTATCTTTAGCAATGATTTTTAGATTTGAAACAAACTTGTTCTGAAGCTCAAATACTGAGATTAGGTTTCAACTTTTCCGAATAACAGTTACACAAATTTTGCCATCTCAGTTGCAAATATTCATTATTTGGGTAATCTAACTTTACCAGTGATGTTTTAATTTAAACCATATCTGAGATGCCGCTTTATGTTAATGTGACCTTGAATTGTATGGGTTTGATTTCCAGCATTTCATGAAATTTACAGAAATTATTTATGCTGATTTAATTTTAAGGCATTTGGCATCACAACTTTACCAATGATCCTAGACAACATGGCTCATAGTTTGAATATCTTCTTCCCATGATGGCATTACTGTACAACAATAGCGTAGACTCGTTTCAACGCAATATATAGCGGTCATAATATACATTAATCCTTCCATTATAAATGTTTGCTCAAAGGATTTGTAAAGAGAAGTATCTCATCTCGTCATCAGAGGATCACCATCGGAGTTTGATTTCTACAGAAGTGATGGAATATCACTAGACAATGAAGGTCAAACAGCTATAGGACTCACGGTGCTAATTCAGTTTCCATAGTAAACTTATGCAAACACCATATCAACAATTCAATGAATTTAAATGTATGATTGCTTATATATATGTTTATGTGTATGTGTGTGTGTGTGTGTGTGTGTGTTCCCCCATTTACACGCTGGTTTCCATTTGTCCATACAACTAGTACCGTGCTTCCCTTAATATCGATATCAGAGGCAGCAATTGTTTATTGTGTTAGGTAGATGGTTATTACTCCGTTTATTCGTACCAGGCAGTGCTATCTTTTTATGCCATGTATAAATCTACTAAAGATACGTGCAAGGGTGCTTAACAAATTATATAATTATTCTTATAGGTGTGGAGGTAAAAAAATGTTAAGATCATGTAAGTGGTTTCGTAATTTATTATTTAATTTGGATAAACAAAATAGTGTATTATGAAGCTTTGGAAAGAGGTTAGTCATTTAACGTTTTTTACCCTACAAACATTGCATATCATTAGGGATCATGATAGGTTGAATTGTTGTTTACCGTTTCGGTACTGGTTGTGTTTAAATCAGGATGAAGGGTCATATTTTTTATTTCACTGAATATATATGCCTTACATTGGTTACACATTAGCTGAGTAATGTGGTGGTTTAAAACATATGATGTCAATTCATAGAGGTCGTTCACTCATAATAATGGGGCTGCATAGCATGCAAGATGCTACGTTAACAAACTTTAAATTAAACTATCAATGTCTTTACTTTGATTGTTCAACAAATTCAATTAAACATGGCAATTGTATATGCACAGTACTTACGTCTTTGTAGCGGAGTAAATGTCGATTCACAGACGGACTGAAATTTGGATGATAGAAATCACTATAGGGTCCATCGTAACAGAATGTTAAGGCGTGTAATTAGACCTTCTGCTGAAATATTTTAATCCTTTTGAAGATTTTAAATTTTGAAGGTAAAGTTTTATCAGCACACAACATCAAAACGTATTACTAAATTTAAATACGTAAATTCTAGCTGAAGTTTTGAAAATCCTAATTGTTAAATATAAATCCAAAGTTTGCTGGACTTTGCGGGACTTTAATGCTTGAGCGTCAGGTTGAGATTTTGGAAACGAAAACCTGTGGTCGGAACGGACCCAAAAGCCGTACAATGCACACCTTCATAAACATTTTAAGCATTGTCGCCAAATGTACAGGGGCCCCGAGTGGCCGAGTGGTCTAAAGCGCTCTCCGTTACGGATCACTGCCATCTCACCTCTGCCTGCGTGGGTTTGAGTCTCGGGTTCGGCCAGGGTGTGTATGTGAGAAAGCTTGCCAGTAGCTTCTCGTGGGTCGGTGGTTCTTTCCGGGGTTTTCCCAGATTCTTCCTCCACCATTATTACTGGCCGCCATGTATAGCCTATCGTGTGCTGAAAAATTACGTTAAATCCAACAACAACAACAACAACAACACTAACAACCAAATGTACTACATTGCTCTCTTATCTAGTACTCAATATTTTCCCTTGGCTGTAAATATAAAAAGGTCTTAATGATGTAGACCACTTCATATGTATTAGGTTTATTGGTGTGAGTGTCTCATCAGGTTACTGCTTGGTATTATTTAATTATCTGAAATCAATTTTAGTGTCGCCCTTCTCTTATTTTGGATATAAGAAAACCCCAAAAGTTAAGAAACAAATCCTATCGTTCTTGATTGGTCGAAAAATTTTGGATGTAACAATTTCCTGAGTATGATGGAAGTGGGCGTTAAAATGGAGGTAAAATCATAACCTAACCGCATTCGAGAGGTACTTGTGTGAGTTTTATGGGTGGTCGACTGTAATTGTATGTCGTTTTTAAAATAAGTGGACATGAATTTTGCTTTAACATGAATTGCTTATCTCTTCTCTTAAATTAGCATTTTAAAGATTTTTCACCTTTGCCAGAATACAATAATCCTTCACAAGCGAGATGGAAGGTTGAGCTTTCTACACACTAGTTAAAAAGACATATGCAAACATTAGGCTATTAAGAAATTATGAATTTGCATATGGCACAATATTCTTCATCTCTTTGGTTTTATTTCCAGGTGGCAGTTGCTAAAAACTTTGATGAAATAGTCAATAATGAGGACAAGGATGTTCTGATAGAGTTTTATGCCCCATGGTGTCCGCATTGCACGTCCTTCGAACCTAAATACAAGGAATTGGCTGACATGGTATGAAGATATTGAATACACAATAACTACAGAATTTTCGACAAGCCGACATTCTTTCAATTTTTGCTTTGGATAGTTTAAATGTCGGTACACGTTAAGGTCGTCATCTAAATATTACATATTGACAGATCTTTGTGTTCCCATGTTTTTGAAGTTGGTGCTTTTTTACACGTGACTGGATGCAATATATTACAGAATTTTCTGAACCCAACTGCTCGTGCTGTAATTAGTGACTTGCTGTAACATATAGTACATACTGTGGTTATCATTAGACAGCATAATAACAAATCATTGTACTGCCTATATTTCTACAAGAGTTGAAGAATTTTATAGGTTACCTGGTCGCAAGGTGAAGTGAAAAGGAAACTGTACTAAATAATAAACATATTGTTATATGACAGATTTGTGTAACGTGATGTCCATGTTATAGTTTAGACTATATTACAGTACATATCAATTAATTAAATTTTTCTTACAGTTGAAAGATGAACCAGAGTTGACCATTGCCAAAATGGATGCCACTGCTAATGAGCTGCCCAAACCATATGAATACTCAAAGTGAGTATCATTTTCTGAGAACAGAAAATATGATTAGATAACGAGATAACAAATATGCAAACATCATACAATTTAAGTGGATTTAGAGAATAAATTATATTAAGCAAAACATTCTGGTTCCTGATTAACAATATGTACGTCATGTGGACTGTGTTGCACTATACATTATATGGCTGATAGAGTTGTTTCCAAAGTGCCGTCAAATAAAACTGTCATTGCTACAAAATATAAACGTCTTCAAGAATAGTCTTTAAGTCCTGCTCAACATGAATGCACCAAATTAAGGAATTTACTTTACTCTTTAAAGGAGATTTAGTTTACTCTGTATATGTTGTACGACATTTTGTGAATATTTATCTCTTTCTAAATCGTCTTTAATAATGAAATTTGGAATCTGAAACGTTATATATTTCTTATTCTTACATTGAAATAATATAATGGATATTTTTCTTCTACAATGTAGGTCCTGTAATAAACAGTTGATTACAGACAAAACCAATCTGGCTCGGCTGCCAAAATTAAAGAATATGGTATCCAGATTGTATGAGTGCCTCATGCTTCTGTAAGGTGTATTATACATTCAGGTGTCATATTTGTTGTTCTGCGGGGCTTTACGTGTTAACCGTGAATCCGAAGGAACTATGAAATCTTTTATCGCAAAGGTTTCACTTTATTTCAAAATTGAAATTATTGTTTACGTTTTGCATGGTTTCAACATCTCTCATCTCTATCCTATTTCAGGTTCCCAATCATATATTTTGTTCCTAAGGGAAATAAGAGAAATCCAAAGCTTTACACTGTAAGTATAATTAATTC
The DNA here is from genome assembly GCA_028554795.2 of Sinohyriopsis cumingii. Classification (NCBI taxonomy): domain Eukaryota; kingdom Metazoa; phylum Mollusca; class Bivalvia; order Unionida; family Unionidae; genus Sinohyriopsis; species Sinohyriopsis cumingii. Next base: position 132,462,496 of record CM068827.1, read on the forward strand.
AGAACGTATTAATATGTGACCTCTTTTGCCCATCACGTGCAGCATTCCTTCGTTATTGTCATTAGTTTAGGCGTCCACATTAATGCTTGCATTAAGTTCAGTGTGTGTGACACAGTTACATAATACAGTCAAGAAACGTTTACGACACTGTTAAATAATAACGTTATGAAACTGTTTGTGACAATATAACATAATACAGTCATGAAACATTGTGTGACACTGTTATATAAAACCATCATGAAGCCTTGTGTGACATTGTTACATAAATACAGTCATAAAACCGTTCTTGACACTGTTACAAAATACAGTTATAAAATCTCATGCGTCTGTTTGTTATAGAGGGTACTACACATCACATACGTGATGTTATACTAACGTTGTTTTTTTTCAAACTCCAATGACGTATTCTAAGTGCACATAGGCGGAAAAGACATACCAGTCTATGGAATTTCTGTTTCGTGTAAAAAGCTTAAGAAAAATACCATACCCTTCCTTATTGTTGTTAAGCCCGTTATAGTACACGGTTTAATGGTTGGTTTTCAATTATATTTATGGGTGGGATGGAAGGTACATAATGGGAAGGCAGATCCAGAAATATCCTTTAGTATTGGGTTGAGAGGAATGATAACACATATTCAATGGGTCTGTGAGATGGAACCCCATACAAGTTTTGAAACATTATTTCTTCAGTGTCAGTTGCTTGTATACGCGGTTTGCAAGTAGCATTCTTTCCACATTCGTGCCAAATTTGGCTTCAGATTTAAACTCCACTGGTAACAGACTTGAAGACCTTATGTAATGTTCCTATGTCTGGCATTTGGCATCCGGTGTTCATTAGCATATGTTTGATATTGCTACTGCTATAACATTTGGAGGAATATTCTTTTAGGTCATTTATGTACTGGCACTGTACTTAGGTATGTAGATGGATGTATGGGTTACTGGATAGGCAGATATGTTCGAAGTTTCGAAAATCGTTCGTTTTAAAGCTAAACTCACTATAGTGTGAACTTAGTGTGAATATTGCTTAAAACGGTTACTGAAAAGAACTGATAGTAGAGGTGACTATTGTAATCATTGATACGGTTCATAAGCATTATGCTAAACTGAGCTAAAACATGCCTCATTGGCGACTATCTTACAAGTTGTAACACAACGTTTCACCTTGAACATAATGTCATATAAATTTAAAGTTTTCATTCATTCGTTATAAATTAAAAACTTTCGATAGGTTCACAATCTTGAAACAAAATCTCATTATGGCGACGCCAATTTAATGCAAACTAGTATAAACATGGGATTTGCTTTGAAAACAAATACCTGCAATATATAACTGGTCCTATATAACTGCATGCCAATCTTCTGGGCCTTGTGGAATGATCTGAGTGGGAGTAGGGTAACCTTATTTAATAGAGTTGTACTGCCAACATTTTGAAAAAACACTATCACTGCCAACATTTTGAAGAAAATCTATCACTGGCAAAATTTTGAAGAATATCTAACATTGACAACAGTTTGAAGAATACGCTATCACTACCAACATTTGAAGAATACGATATCACTGCCAACATTTTAAAGAATATCTATCCGTGGCGACATTTTGAAGAATATCTATCCTTGGCGACATTTTGAAGAATACGCTATCACTGGCAACATTTAGAAGAAAATATATCACTGGCAACATTTTGAAGAATATAAAAGCAGGTTTGCTCTTTAATGTGCCCTTGTGGGAAACTGTATCCCGCTTTAGTTGTTAAAAGGCTACACTGGGTCGCAGATTAGGAATGACTGGAATTCATTAATATGAACTATATTTCAGCCTACAATGGATATCACTGTAAAGTCCGTAAAAGCAAATGTTACAATTTATGATTATATGGTATTTTGTCCAATAAGTAGGATAAATAAAAGCATTAGCAAAATAGTAAATTTTCTTTTTTATGTCAGGATGCACTGGAGGTTGATGCGCTTCTAAAGTTCATAACTAAACAATCAACAAATGGACTCAGTGGATACAACAGAAAAGAAAAGATGAAGAAGACCGAGCTTTAATATGCTGATAGCACACCTACACCTTGCATAGAATTATCTTCACTATCATATGCATTGATTTCACATTCATCTGTTCTATATAACGTTGTTACAGCTCTTCAACGTTGCAATTAGTTTCATCATAATTCGATTCCGGACATAATCAGTTCCGCTCTAGAGCATAAGACAGAAATTCACTCAATTGTACATGAATAATTCAATCAAATGTATCAAAATACAAAACAAAATTCTTTGTATTATATAGCTTTATTCGTTTATAAAGCACTGTTTTCCAGCCCCATGTTCGTCCATATTTGATTATACCTTTTATACTTTTAGTACGTACCCATCTATCTCTCTAACGTGTTTTCACACACACACACACACACACACACACACACACACACACACATACACACACACACACACACACACACACACACACATATATATATATATATATATATATATATATATATATATATATATATATATATATATATATATATATATATATATATCAGTCGACATTGATGGACCACATATTCAATGTTATAATTAGTAAAATGAATACTGTCTATATGTTTTAGTAAAACTATTTTGGAATTGTCTTTACCCTATGTAGTGTAATCACCTGAGACAATTATTTAATCATGCTCAATTCAGGAAAAAATCCTAACAGTGTAAAGGAGGATTCCGTTTTGTTTTATTTCTTCAATGTACTTGTAGTCTTTCTGTCTTTCTGTACTATTTTTTACGTTGAGCACAGAAGTATGTGTGAATGAAGTACATAGTCATCAACGCAAATACAATATCCTTGTATAGATTTTATCAGGGGTACCTACATTTAGACGAAACAGAATTCGTTCATCATCTGTTCATATCGCTGATATATGAATGTGCAGTTGTAGAAATTGTATTGAATGTGTAGCTTTACTAGTAGATTTGAATGTGTAAATAAATCAGAATGACAGAACCGAGTATATCTTTTTATGTGTTCTTAATAAGCCCATATTAATCTTTAGCTCAGAATGTAAATGATCACTTTGTAATTCCAAGAAAATTTAAATATATAATCCTCTACAATTCTATCTTGATACAACTCTATGGTCTTAAGATAAGTAACAAAAAAAAGCGAAACCCTACAAGATTTTTATATCTAAAAGTATAATTTATTTTCCTAAACGCAAAGTGAAAGAAATAAAAATAGCTTAGTGTGGTGAATTGTTGAAAGTATATGCTCTTATAATAAATAACATAAAAGAGTGAAAGACAACAAGGTTTGCAAAATTTAACAAATAAATTTATTTCCCCCAAAAAAAAGTGAAAATAAGAAAAAACAACCTATATTATTACGAATCAAAGTTCAAAAATCCAAGAATTACAGATACAAGACCTAATAATATAAAGTCATACATAAAACCCAGTACAAGTCCAAATGACATCCAAATTTGAAGGCGATGAATTGTCTGTTATAGCTTATGTAGTGCTGATGTGTCACCAGTCTTTTTTGGAATCACAGAAATATAATTACAGGTTTTAATTCAGTATGAATTCCTGTCAATGTCTGTATCATGGAATTTTTTCAGAGCCCTTTTGTATTTTCAGAGAAATTGATCACTTAAATTCAAAAATTTGAACAAAATAAAATTCAGCCCAAACTGTTCACAATATAATACAACTTCAAGCTGTGTGATGTTAAAGCACGACTGATCAGATCCTCACAGTAATAAGATTATATTATCTATTTGACCTCAGGTCACAATTAGCTTTTTTTAATAGAAACCATAACCTAATAGAAAATAACCTTTTGGGATGATCTAATGAGCCTTGTTTATCTACATCGTAATACCATGTAAAATTCACTTAGGAAACTCCAAAACCCTGACCCAAATCAATATATTTACTTTCTCTTGTTTACCTATATCAAGGTCCAGATGAAATGTTCATGCACGTAGAGAATAATGAGGCTATTATTAGTTGTTTACATAAAGTGAACATAGAATGTTAATCAGGTCAAGCAGAAATTAACTCACTTTTGGACAAGGTCAAGTCCAACATACAATGTTATATTACAATAGCATGTACAAAATGTAAAACTAACAAACAATCAATTAAATTAAATACGCAAAGTACTTTCCCTCATAAAGAAGCAGAAAGATTTATGCAATAAAGCTTTCGTTCAACTATACATCATATAGACATGTGGTAAAAAACATAAGATGAAATCTTTTGAAAGACACAAAGTATACATGAAGCAATATATATATATATATATATATATATATATATATATATATATATATATATATATATATATATATATATATATATCTGAAGGTGCATCGGCTATAAAAATGTTTTTTCCCTTGATGTACCTGATGTTAATATTATAGTCATGCAACAACAAACTCCACCTTAATAATATCTGATTTTTGTTTTTCATCTGGCCGATGAAAGTAAGGGGGTTGAGATCACTAAACACAATAATCGAAGAAAGAGCTGAACTATTGTAAACTTCAAAGTGTTGTAATGTCAATATGAAGCCAGACATTACTTCTCGGTTGTGGAATAATGTTTCTGCTGCTTATTTAATTTCTTAGAAAAATAGCACACTGGATGATCAACATTATTTTGGTCTTCTTGAATCAATACTGCTCCAACCACAACATCACTTGCATTAATAGTTTACATGATTCTCTGAAATTTGGAGCTGTAAGAACTGGTGCACTCTTATATATGGCCCACAACTTATTAAAAGGCTCCTAAACCATTTCAAACCAATGGAATTGGTTTCCTTCCTCAAAATAACTTGTCAGGCGTTCAGCAAATATAGAAAAATTGGGACGAACATTCCAATAGTATCCAGCCATACCCGAACATTGCATCAGTTGCTTATTAGTAACAAGCACAGGGAATTCAGAGATAACCTTGACCTTAGCATCGATAAGTTTAACTTGTTCATGTCTCACAAAATGTCCTATTGGATAAATTAATTACAGTTTTCTAGACCAGTTGTAATCATGTTCATTAAACGTTGAAAAGTACTTGGCGAACCTTATCCAGACCTGATGTAAACATGTTCATTAAGTGTTGAAAATTACTTGGCGAACCTTTCATCTCAAATGGCATCACTTTACATTGATAAAGTCCATATGAAGTCAAGAATGTCGAAAGTTCCTTTTCCCCTTCCGTCAGAGGAATTTGCTAAAATCCTTTCAGAAGGTTAAATTTGGTGATATACTTGGTATTTCTAACTGTATCAATACAGTCATCGATTCTTGTTAATGGAAATAAATTTGTTTTAGTCTTACTGTTCACCTTTCTATAATCAGTTCTCATGCGGAAAGTATTGTCGGTTTCGGAACAAGTATACATTGTGAACTCCAGTCAATTGTACTGGGCACAATGAAATCTTTCTCCAGCAAATACTAATTTTCTTTTGTCAAGCATTCATGTTTGAGAGGGTTCATCTTGTATGGGTGTTGTTTCACACTTGTGGAATTTACATTTTCAATGTCATGGTAGATATTATTTGTTCTTGTAGGAACATCTGGAAATAAGCGTTCATGTTCAAGTAATAATTATTTAAGTTCATTCTTTTCTTGTTGTTGCAAATGTGAAAGTTTCTGTTCCAGATTATTCGGAATTTCTGAATTCCGAAGATTTGATACTCCTAAATCAGTAGAGTTCAATTGCATTTTCCTTCGCCTAATTCCTCCATGAGTGGGACAGGTAAAACTAAATTATTGGCAGAATTAACCTGGCTATCCCTCTCGACCTACTAGTACTCCTTTGACTTATTTACATCCCAGGAGTACTATTATTGTAATTTAAGTCATTCATTTTCTTCTTCACTTTGTAAAGGCCATAATATCTAATCTGAAAATAATTTGGAAGAATTAGTAAGAGAGAGAGAGAGAGATCCATTACAAAACTGAAAAATTCTCTCCATTGTAGTTATGTCGGACTTACATTTCAATTTTGACTTGAATTGCTAAATGCCAATTTCAAGCATATCTAGCTGGAAACGTCCAGATATAAATTTTGACCATTCAGCATATTGGACAGGTTTGGAAAGGAAAAAGTGAGTAATAAACTACATCAAAGCTTTTACTGTTGTTTTAGTTTTAATATTCTTCAAAGGATGTGTCTCTTGGAATCTTGTTAACGCACGCATTATCTTCTACAAGTATTGGTTACCTGACTTGGTCTTAGGTATGGGACTAACATAATCTACCAGTATTCTGCTAAATGGTTCTGCAAATCCAGGAATAGGTTGCAGAAAGGCATAGATATCTTCTGAATTTTGGTATGTAGAAGTGATCCAAGATTGTGTGATAAGTCTTATTAATCTCTAAATGACCAGCCAAATGAGTTGCATGGGTCAGACTAAGAATTTCATGTCTGTATGATTTTGAAACTACAATATGATACTTCACAGACCACTCGTCATTTTACAGGTGATCTTTTTGTCATAAGAATCCTATTTTTAACGAAATAACAAACAAGTAGTGCTTTGGCTTCAGCGTCACTAATGATCTATCAAAATACAAATGAGATTTCAGGATTTTTTTTCCTCTTCGACAAGTGATTATCGTGTATCACCCTGATTAAAATAAAGAGAATGAGTTGATAAAAGAGGATCACTGTGATCAATGTCCTTTGATTGATCCACACAAGAAATGAAGGTGACCTCAGCAAAAGCCTAACCAATACATGTGTCAGCTAAAGGAATACTTTCCTGATCATCATCATTCTCACGGAATTTCTTTGCCATAGCTCTAGTATCTGCACAAGCTGGATATAAATCAGGGAATTCTATTCCGATAGGATCGATTTTCTGATCCACACAAGGCTTGTCAGTTACGAGTGTGTTAATCGAAACCTTATCTCCTACTAGGTTGTTGACTAGTAATAAATGAATGCTCTCAACGGGTAAAGCCGACACTGTTCCGACTGTCACGGGTTCTGAGACTAAGTCTCATGACAAAGTTACACAATGGAGAGGAACATTAACAAAGCAGCACTCTACTTCCTGAATAAGAACTCTTTCATTAGATGAAGTCTTCTCAGAAAAAGCAAAGTACCTGACAATAAAAGACTCTGAGAAGTTTCTGTGTCCCTTACAATTTTAATAAGGATTGGGTTGGCAAAATCACCCGAGAATGATATAGAACCCTTCGCATGAATGACACAATAATTCTCCGTAACACAATCAGACGGGTTTATTAGACCCGACAAATTTAATGCTTTTAGTGCATGAACGTGAACTTGACCTCTTATAAATAAGATCATTCGGAAAAGGTCTGTCAGGTTTAATTCGTATCAATCAGAAACAACGTGTCCATTCTTCGTGCAGTAGGTATAAGTAGGATGAGATAAAGCCTTCTCATCGATATTAACAGAAACTTGGTTTCTAAAATTTATGCCAGATTGAGATTTGGAAGGGCTCGTATTAGGCTGAAATACTTTATTACCAGACGACTGCTGAGTGGAAGACTTGCTAAGAAAAGAAATTGTATGAGCTACGGAATATTCGTCAGCAGTACGAGCAGCATTATCTAAAGTTTCAAAATTATGCTCATTAAGTTAAGTCTCAACGTCACTATGGACGCAGTTCTTCTGAGATTTTCGTAATCTTTATTAACCTTTTTGGAAGAGCACCACCTACCAAATTGTCGTGCTTTCTCCCATGTAAATTTGACATATGTCTGGTCAGTTTATTTTCAATACTTCCTGAACTTTTGCCGATAAGCTCAGGCACTAAATCATAACCTTTTAAGATGCATTCTTTAACCAGTTCATTGTCAGCACGTTGCTGTACGGACATAGAAGCATACATTTATCGGGCTCTGGTAAAAGTGCACGTTGTAGTAATAGACCACAATGCTGTATTGACCCTTTTGAAATTTTCATCAATTTTTTCAAAATGAAGAAAATATTTGCCTACGTTTTTTTCTCTAATGTGGGCACTAACCTAATATTCTTAGTAACATCAAAACTTGACTGGTATTTAAAACGGGGATGTGCGTGCAATTGCAAGCTCTAATCATTTTAATCTAAATCGAAATTCTCTTTCTTTCTTTTCTTTTTGCATTAGGAATTGTACTTCTCTCTTTTCTCTCTCCAATTACATTTGCATTTGTTTTTCTTCTTTCTGTAACTATATTGTCCTCTCTCTTTTCTCTTTATCTCACCGCATCTGTCTTTCTTGAAGCTCAAGCTTTCTTAATACCGATTCCATCTTGTATTTTAATTTTAATTCCTTTTCTTTTAAGTTAGAGTCTCATACTTCCATGCTAATCAAATCCAAAGCACCTTTATCCAAAAAATTCTTTTCCACCAAATATTCGATCAAAATAGTTTTCATTTCTTGCTTCGTTAAAGACGCATTTGCCTCTGAACGATCAGATTTTCTGGCAAGATGTAGCATTCAAATTTTTCAAGTAATCTAACAATTTCTGGGAAGGATTTGAAATGAAAATCACCACTTTTGATAACATTGTAAAATGTTTGCTGATTTCACTAAAGATTTCTAAAATGTGAAATAATATTTGAGATTTTAAAAATTCCAAAACTACTGGAATTTAAATTTCAAAAAGAACGTATTTTGAAATATTTTTGCAAACTTTGTATCCCAAGGACGAGCACCAGATTGTCTGTTACTAGTATATGCTCTTAAGATAAGTAACATAATAGTGAAAGACATCAAACGTTGTAAAGTTTAACAAATACATTTTTCCCTAGAATAAAAAAGTTAAAATGAGAGAAAACAACTTACGGTTATGCGAATTAAATCCCAAAATAATCCAAGAATTACAGACACAAGTCCTAATAATAGAAAGTCCTAAATAAAACTCAGTACAAGTCTCAATGAAATCCAAAACTGAAGGCGATGACGTGCTTGTTGCAACCTATGGAGTACTGATGTGAAAGCAATAATTTGTTGAGTCCCAGAAACATAATTCCAGGTTTTAATTCAGCATGAATTACAGTAAATGTCTGTATCCAAGAATTTTATCAGAGTCCGTTTGTGTTTCCCGAGAAACTAATCACTTGCATTCAGTAATTTGAACAAGATATAATTCAGCCCAAACTGTTCACAACATAATACAATTAAAAAATGTGTAAGATGTCAAAGCACGAATCACCAAATCATCACAATCACAACATGATATAGTTCTCTACTCGACTTCAGGTCACGATTAACATTTTCTACCAAAAAAAAATATTTTTCAATGGAAAATAACCTTCTGGAATGATCTAACGAGCCTTGTGTATTTACAACACAATAACCTGTAAAATGCACTTAGGAAACTCTAACACCTTGGCCCAAATCAACATATTTCAAACTTCTTGTCTATCTGAATAAAACTTCTGATATTAAGTTCATACACATAGATAATAATGAAGCCATTATCAGTTGTTTACATAAATAAAAATAATAACATGAAGTCAGTCAGGTCAAGTGGAAATCAGTTCAGTTTTGAAGAAGGTCAACTCCATCATGCAATGTTGCATTACAATAACATGTACAAAATGAAACTAACAACAAACAATTAAATTAAATATACATAACAGAATGAATTCCTAAAGTCTTAAATGTCCTATCAATTCCAAACGTTTGGAGTAAGGGGTTCCCAAGGTATACCAGTAATAGTCTATGTTGTAATGTTGTATCAACAATACAGACCTAACACTATAGTACACTCCTAAATGACTTTAAATGAAATCTCAGTAATTTTGTTCATTTGTTATATATCCAGATCGTCTTTAATGAATGTTGTAGCACTGTAATTACAGCGAATGATTACATTGAATAAATGCACCAATCACCTCAATATGATTTAATCGCTTCCATTACTATATGTATATGTAGGTGTTATGTGTTTATGCTCGAAAAAACAGTAACACAGAAAGAGTGAAAACAACAAGCTTTTTAAAATTTAACAAATAATTTATTTTTCTGGAAAAATTCTGGAAAAATGAAAAAAAGGACAAGAACTTACGGTTTCAGGAATCAAATCCAAAAATAATCTACGAATAATCCACGAAGTAAATTTCAAAAGTCCTAGTAATAAATGTTCTAATAATTTCAAGTTCGAATCCTGATGGAAATTCCAAAATGGATGACGATGACATATGCTGTAGTCAGTACTGTGCTTATCTACAGTTCCTTGTAGAAATACAAATAATGGCACTCCGGTGTTGGAAATCCAAATTAAATGTGTAATCAATGTCTTTCCAAAAGTTCTATATGAGCTCTCTTCAAATATTTCCAGAGAATAAAGAATTAATCCTTTTGAAATCCAAATGATCTGAAAAAAGATTATGGCTCAAGATCTGGCTACAACAAAATAACTTGACATCAGTAAAAAAAAGCACAAAACTGAGAGATCTCTCTCTCTAAACCAAAGGTTATATTGTATCATAACGCGCAGTTTCGAAATTCCCCCAAGTTGAGAAATCTGAAGGGGTCACGTGATCTTGTTTATTTCACGTACACATAATATGGCCTTGATTAGACCAATGATTTTATTCCCAGAATAAAAATTAAAAAGTGTTTACTTCTTAACCCACGTAGTCCCATCATGACCCTGACAACATCCAATCATTTTAAAATAATAAAAAAAAATCTTTGTTTACTAATTTTGAATCAAGGTCAGCATCCAGGCCAACACCTGGTGCTTATGAAAAGAATGATTCAGGTCAACCAATGTTCTGAAAAAATATCATCTCCAGTGAATAAATTTACATTACAATAACATGTAAGAAAAAAATAGGCTTAAAAGTTGTATCACAAAACCCAAAGTATAGTGTTCCGAATGAATCACAGTGATGTTAAGAATTAATTCAATTCTTCAGTGTGACGATGTGCAATAACTTTGAATGTACTTAAGCGTAACAACTGGCATGTATCACAATGATATAATCCAAAATGTTATTGAATGAATTCACAATAATTCTAAAATAGTGATTTAGTCACCAATTAAATGCGTAATCTGTTATTGTAATCAATATATTTAAATGTATGAATAATCTCAAATTAATACTGAACGTAACAAAGAGACTAATCCCACTCGACAGATATTAAAATGGGAATGAATTATTATAAGTAAAAAAAAGTTTGTGTAAAAATCTAAGACACATTACCAGGATGAGGGTCACAAGTTATTATCCATAACATTCTAATTTGTAAACAGTTCGTTTACTTAATATTAGTAAAAAAAACAACATCAAAATCACATATTAATCTTTAGATAAATGTTTGAGATATTTCGAACAAGAATTGAAACACCTCTATTATATATATATATATATATATATATATATATATATATATATATATATATATATATATATATATATATATATATATATATATATATATATATATATATATATATATATATATATATATATATATATATATATATATATATATATATATATATATGTCTAGAAGCGAACAAACTTTCATTCTGTCTCTGAATGTGTTTTCCTTTTCAAATCTGGGCAGTATCATATGTTGCTTGTATACATACATACATATATATATATATATATATATATATATATATATATATATATATATATATATATATATATATATATATATAAGCTTTTATGTATTTGAAAACAGCAGACGCATTGTATGCAAATGACATGTGCATGATAAAAACCCACTCTAAAACCTAATGCAATATTCAAATCGAAAATACTGAAAAGAAAAAATGTTTTCTCAGACTTGGAAACCAGACACAGTATTTTCTTTACAGAATGCATATGCGTTCGTTAAAAGATTTCAATAAGTAGAATTACACCAAAAAAATGCTATCAAGAGCTATACACAAACCATGTCGAATTGGAAGTACCCAAATTTCACAGGATTATCTTGTGTCAAAATAATGCGTGTTGTATGATCAATGATATTGAAGTTCTCACCAGTTACTCCTGATCTTTTGAATTAATCATGAGATAAGTGTATGAGATTTTAAAAGACTTTAAATGATACACATTAGTCATTTAAACAAGCATAATTACACAAACTAATCATATTTTATAAATACAGTTGGACAAAACACACAGAACATAACTCGAACCATGAGCAAGCAAAGCAGTTTAAAAGACGTTAATTAAAAGTGTAACTGATATCAACGTAACTTTAATCAACACTTCATGATAATTTCAGCCAAAAGTAAATAATTATTATTAAAAATGTCAATTTAAATTAAATGCAGTAAGACAAGAACATCTAAACAAAAGAAAATATTGTTCGTCGTTATCATACCGGGAGTGGGTACTATTTGCAAATATTTCATTGATAGTCTTTGCCATTCAAGCATAAATTAAAGATCTAAGTGAATTAAAATGTGCATGTACTCTAAACTGATCTGGTAGTTTATTCCACAGAATGGACACTGCATATATAAAAAAAAAATGTTTTCCAAATGGTGAGCTTGTAATTCTTGAGACATCTAAAATATCAAAACAATATTGTGTTTAAAACATATTAAATTAACCAAACACCTGGGAGCACGCTTATTCAGAATTATGAAAGTCTCTAGAGCCATTAACCGAAGTCGGCGTACCTTTAAGGCTGGCATTTGTAAGACAAGGAAGAGTTTATTTTATGATAGTTGCTAACAATGGACAAAAACATTGCAGCAGTCAAAATGAAAATTACTTTCTTTTATAAGATGCCTAAAATAGTTTTGTATGCCACCGGCAAGTTGGCGAGAAGCTGACTGCTGCTTCTTCTATGCTACATTTGGCCTCTCTAGCTATTTGTCAACTGGGTGACAACACTTGTAGTGATCATACATGGGAGCCATGTTTCGCATTGCCAATGTAATTAATAATCATGCATCATATGATGGTGTCAGCTAATTTTCATCTTGTGAACCGGAATGTCAACCTGTGATCAGTCACCCGAAAGCCAAAACATGCAGTTTTTTGTCACATCATTGCTTTCTGGTGAGGAATTGGGTAAGTGTGAAATCAAGCATCTCATTAACTGTCGCTTTAACACTATTTGCCCCTGCTCCAGCTTTTCAGACAGAAACAGTTTCAGCCTCAGTGTAGAGACAACATCCAGGAAATGCTTAAAATCAACAAATTTGTTCTCAGTCCAATTTCAGGTGGCAACAAAATGTTTACTTTAACAGGCAGTTTGGCTATCGGGACTCTCATTCTATAAACCTTCAATATAAACTTAGTTTTCTCATGCTTATGTCACCATGATCACGCTTTGTAGAGATAAGAACTGAATCTGTTAGATGGAGCCCAGATCATCATCTGACTGGCGTACAGTTTTATCAAGGACAAATATTTCGCTGGATTCTTGTTGAACATGGTAGAAGTAGGATGCTCAGTATTGTCTCCTTCTCCTATTACTTATTTTCCCAATGTGATTGTAATCATTGAACATATGCTAAAAAGAAAGCAATCTTTTCGTAAGTTATGCTTTTTTAAGAATACTTACCAAATCATATTACTAATAAGCCCTCCCACACCTTTTTACAAATATGATGATCCTTAATACGTTACAGCAATAAACAAGACCAATAAGGTTTTTTCAAAACGTAACAATCAATTTAATGATAAACTCTACAAGTGTCAAAAGGAATCAACAGTTCTGTATTCATTTCAATACTGCAAATGTACTAGTCCGCTAATAGTTCCGACAACAGCATAAGATTTGCACAAAACGTAAAGGGTGTTACGACTCACCGCCACAGCTGAAGATTGCTCCAATGAAGAGGACAGTTTCTTGACAAAACTGGTTTTATTGTGATTATAAAGCGAGAATTTATTATATAAATACTCTAGTTGTGGGGAAATCTCAAAGCAAGAGAACTTTAGGCGATCGGATTCTTTGCGCATGCGGTGATGGGTAACCGAACGCGGTATTTTGAAATAACCACTGCTAAATATAAACACCCTCGCAGAACTCAGTACGCGGCTACGAAACCCGAGTAAATGTTGTTCATATACAATACATAAATATTTTACTGAACACAACTCTGTAACAACAAACATAACAGCTTTTCTCACTGTTATCAATGGATTAATAGTATTTAGGCTGTCCAAATATCCTGATCAATTTCTCGTATTTTTAATCACTTTCTGTAAATTCTTTTGTTAGAAATGTGAGGTTTCGTGGTTCTTCCGTGTGCATGTGTTAAATTTGAAACTAAATGAGCGTATACTCTACGTATGTTCTTTAAAGAGAGAGAATGTGAGAGACGTACTGGTCAAATCAGACTTTACTAGGCTGACATTATAAAACCAGAAACATAGTGACCACAACGTTATGTATCATGTAATACTATAAGTGTTACAGCACTTACCTTCTGCTCCCAGAACAGTAAAGACAAATGCAGTTTAGTTGGGGGAAAAATGGGTATGTTGTGCATAGGATTGGTGACTAATGACAAATCTTCTATTTCTCCTTCATTTTTCCTTGCAAATGCAATACAATACATGAAATACAAGTATACATAAAAATACTGTCATCAACGCATTACTGTTTTCCATGTACATATTGATTCATCTCCCAAGTTGGTTCAATATGAATGACTTGCTATCTATGATATGTATTAATTATCCACATAAAGAGATAGTGAACCACACAAATTTAAACACAAGTGTACAAATTGCAGGTTTAATGCTGTGTGTAGAGCCAAATATATTGCAGACAGACAGACAGACAGACAAGCATATGGACAGATCGAAAGGCCCACAAAAGAATATGCAGATTGAAAACCTATTAGGTGTACTAAAATTCATCAACATACAGTTCATTTGTAATATACATGCTCATGTTATCACATACATTTCAGAGAGAAATATATAGAGTACATACAAAATCTGATACATCAACTATATATCATAATATTCTGGGTACCTTATCATGTGGGAGAAAGGTCAAGGTCACATTTTTCTTGTATCAAAATCATCAGGCACAGTTCCATGAATACAAAGGAATTTAAACATAAATAATTAGCATAGATCTAAATACATTTGGTATTGAAACTTACTGACATAAATACTGAAAGTGTGATTAAATATATAAGAAAAGAGACATTTTTCGCTCTAAAAGGGTTTGTACTGCCCAAATGCAAGACGTAGATTTTAAGATTACCATGCGATCAAATACTTTGCAAGATATAGGTATTTATATTCCATCTTATTCCTATTGTGAAATTCTCCACAAGATATGACCTTGGAAGATTATCATGAAAACAATATCACAATTGGCAATTTAAGGTGTTCATCCCTGCAGGCTTCTAGCTGAAATATTTTTTTTAAACATGAGATGAGAAAAATTTACAATTTATAAAATGAAACATTAACATTGACATAATAATAAATGAGAAAAGTAAAACTACTAACCTTACTGCAATAATACCACCAGCACACTTCTGAAAGACTCTATTGAACTGGCTGTTTATCACTAACATGCATTTCATGCAATATCGTTTATACTAACAAGTTGTAAAATGACAATTCGGGAAGTTACTTATAACTTGTCCTATAATACAAAAATTAGCGTTATAAAAAAGAAATACCTAATTAAACATGAATTTATTTTAAAAAAATATAATTATATGATCCTGATACAATAGAAGCTTGTAAGAAGTTCTCACGAAGCAATTATGAAGAGGAAATTATCGATCTAGTATAATACCTTCCCTTCCTCCCCTTCTTCCACCTCCTCCAACCCAAGGCAGACAGAGCAAAGTTCGTCGAAAAGAAAAAATTGTTTGGTGGCCCCTGAGGATATTTTTACGCATTGAAGCCGCTTGCAAAGTAACTTCTAGAAAACTGTCAACAACCAATTAGACTCACCCGTTGAAATTTAAAAATGTCAACTACCGATTAGACTTAAACTTCAAATACCATGCCCCTGTATAAAAAGAGACCACAACGAGTGGTGTCTGTGTTCTTTCTAGTTGAAACGACAGTTTCAAACCAAAACGAGTGGCATGTTTCTTTCCAGTTTTGTAGATAATACTATATAAATAGTAAATGTGCCCGCAAATCAATCTTCAAAGTATAACGCAGATGAAGAGAAAATTAAACAATATTTTTACGGGGGGGGGGTACAACATTATGAATTTTTTTTAACTTGCTGTTGCCAAATTTTACGTCAACAACATTTCAATTTAAAACATTTTGAAACGGATATCATTCTTTCAGAAGCTAATAGAAAAGGAATTTGCTCAATGGTGTTTTTCCTGCGCCAGATCCTACGGATTTCCCATTTCTTGACAGATAATTAAAAAATCATTGCAAAACTCTCTCTCTCTCTCTCTCTCTCTCTCTCTCTCATACACACACATATTTGAATGGGATAAAGTCTAACAGGAAAGCGCAGCAAGAAAGAAGCACAAACTAGTGAATTAGAAAACAAATTATGGAATTATGGACACAACTGTAACACCATTGCTTTAATGACCAGTAATTTTCTGCGAAAATATTTAAGGCATTGCTGCCATATTTAGTACCAAATGGCAGACACTTCTGTAGGTTATTATCAGAAGAGTACAAAACATGGTAATAAGTAAACAAGTAAACTTAAGTTCAAGCAGTAACAAGTATGATCTCTAGATAAATTAGGAAAACAGTCAAATAAATTTTGCAATTAATATAATATTAGACTTGTTTGGTGGTAAATATAACAGAATATCAATTATATACACCACACATGTCAATGACAGCAATTAGGATATGATATGCATGCTAGATTCAACTCTTATTTCAAACAAAAGCAAACTTTGTATGTGTCATAATGCCAATATTGAAATAGTTTATAAATGCACTCTTAACTGTATGACTTCTTACTGAAGAGTATATTTGGTCTATTGTACAAATTTCTTCTTTTATTTCAAATCCAAAGGATAAATATATTACATCTCATCACAGCTCAGTGTTGACTAACAAAATACAACACATTCAAACTATCTGAATTTTGACCAACCTAGTATGCATACGCAGATAAACGACATACACTTTCATCAACGGTATATGTCGCATTAAAAATAATAGTTTATTACCATGTTAGGGTATTTATTGCATTAAATACAGTAGATTATAGCCATTTAAATATAAAAGCATAGTACAAAATTTAGTCTGTTGGCTACAAATTTCGTGTGTTACAATATCAACTTAAATTTTCGTTTTATCTTTAATCCATCGGAATGAGCGATATTTTCTCCTATTATTTACAGGAAGCAGCATGCCCATGACAGTACAGCAAAATAACCGAAAGTTATAAGACTTTCATACAGTTCAGCTTGCAACTTACATGAGAATTTGAACCAGGCCCGTTCCTAGGATATGCAGGGTCCAAATCAGCAAGGGATGAGCGCGGGGCCCCAAACAAAACAATTGCATTTCCTGAAAGCGCGGGATCCAATGAGGTCGTCTCGTTTGCCTTGCCCCAGGGTCGGGCCTGATTTGAACGTCACCTAAGAAATGTCATGGAAATTTCTGCTTGGCGTTCGTTTGGCGACTCGTATTGTTAGATACACTCCATGCTAACGCCATTCGTACTTGAAACAATTTTTATGCAACAATCTTTGCAAAAGAGCTAATTAATTTCAGTTACGGATACAATGTTTTTGTTATTTTCTAGGGGAATCCGTTCAATGGAACGTTCACTTGTGCATATTGCTTAATCCATCTCCATTTCTTTTAATGTCGCTTTCGAGTTGAAAGGACGATACCCATCGTCTTTTGTACCACCTGTTGTTATCTTCCTTTCAAAGCAGTCTGTATCGGTGTTGAGTATTTGAAATTGTGTCTTCGAAGAGTTCTTTTGCATGAAGTCGTAGAAAATAATTTAGCTAGGTCCAGAAAGAAACATTTGATCATTCACGTGACTGAGTTTGACTTTCGACTTGTTTAATGCTCACTCCTACTAAAGCTTTGATGAACATCCTGCAAGGATCATTTTTACTCTTTTTTAATTTAATAACAATAGCGCTATTCATTAATTTAATTAATTGCAGGTGTCACCTTAAGGTTGTGTAACGAACAAATGTTTCGCCCTAACTATGAAAACTGAACAAATTATATTCGACTTCAAAATGCCCTACCTGACATATTCCATCTCTTTGCAATACATGTGTTGACAATACATTAATTATTGGATCTAGGTTTTCTATTGCTTCCTACCAACTCATATAAGCTTATAGAAAACGCCTGGAATTTCAGGTTATAACGAAAGATAACATATTTTCTTTCAAGTATCTAATATTTTTATCAACAACAATATTTAGTACAGTATTGTAAAATATCATACATCTATGCATTCACTCAAATAACCGCAACCATGCCGATAACAAATAACAATACACATATACAACAGCCATGAAACAGTGGAATCCAATCGTAGTTCGACACAGTCTTGTGTCCTGAGTATTACTCATTAGAGAGATTGAAGGTAATGCAAATGTTGAAACATCATTAGACTTTTTAAAATATTCTGACGATTTGTCTTGTCATAGGAATATATGTTTTTATTAGTATTGCTATGGGTAAGAGTCAAAACAAAACGGCCGACTCTGCTCTGCAAAGAACTTGCAAAAATTTAATTCAGCTCTTGTGATATGGTGTAGTTAATTGTTTAAATATACTAGTTACTCTTTAGGCCGTCCTCTACATTCGTACATTGCGGCTACGTTCGGTGGTGTTGCTACGTCGACAGATGTTGCGTGGTCTTGAAAGACTAGGTCGATATAGCGTTAGATGTATGTGCAAAATATAAAATATTTCAATTTGCTTCTGTGTGTCAGAACATCAAACTCCGTCAACCAGGACTTTTGTTTTTTTTTTTTTTGGTGTTGTTTTATATTATTTTTTTTATGGACTTTGCTCCCTTTGCGAAATGACCCATTCTTCGTTGAATCACAGGTGAATTTGATATAGGAGTTAATACTTTCTATCATAAAAACGTTTCCGCTTATAATAAACTTGCCAACAATCTTTAAACATGTATGATAAACTTTCTTCTTTAACACGCTCGTATTTGAATTAGCTTATTCAATCGTATTGCGTTCTTTCGCCTAGTTTTACTTTACCTGCAAAATAGCCATAATGGTTATCCAATGAAGTCCTAAAAAAAACACGACATTAATCCTAGCCATTGTCAGCCTATAAAGTAAATGTGAATTGGAGTTTATTTATCTTTCTCTGACCACTCTGCCTTTTAATTTCCTCTTTGACAATCAACTGTATAAATTACCTTGAGGATAGTTTTACAAAAGCACAAACCGGTGTTATTCACTGCTTAATACAGCTTATAGATTAGTGGCATATATGCGGTGATAAATACCAGAAACTTTCAATTCTCTCTCTCTCTCTCTCTCTCTCTCTCTCTCTCTCTCTCTCTCTCATTTCTAAGCATACGAAAAGTAACCTTTGTCAAAGGAAGAATACCTTGGGGGAGAGAAAGATTAAAAAGTTGTTTTTAGCGTAACGCATTGTATAACTGCAGGCATGGCTTAACTTATTTTTCTTTTGTCTTTCTTCTTTGATCCAGCTGATGTAATACTCATTCAAGGCTTTCAGAATCAATAGAAAATAATTATTTTGCTAACGCGTGGACCAATCATAAGCCGACAACGCACTGGTATGGCCACGCAGGGTCCCTTTTTTGTGAGCTGTCGCAAAGATCAAGGTAACGACATACAAGAATGACTCGTTTACTGTAACAAGACTTATGTCGCTAGTATTTGCTAGTGATATTTTACAGTATTCCAACCGTGACTTTGAATTCGAAGTTGCAACACATGACTTGGTGCTAGTTGTATTCTACGAACCTGGGTAAGCTCGCCACTAAAACTGTAACTTTATGTTTTTCTTAATTTATTTCACCGCCAAAACGTTATCCTTAATGTTAAATAGTTACGTCATTATATATTTATATGATCATGTATTGAACAGAATCTGGATAATTGATTGGTGACAATATTGGTTGCTAAGACTATTCCAGGATTATTTGAAATAATAGGCTTTCTACTGAATATTTCTCGATCTATTGAAACATCGATATTATTATTATTATTATTATTAGCCAGTAGCTTCTCGTGGGTCGGTGGTTCTTTCCGGGCTTTTCCGGGTTCTTCCTCCACCATTAATACTGGCCGCCATGTATAGCCTATTGTATGCTGAAAAATGGCGTTAAACCCTACAACAACAACAAAAACAACAACAATTATTATTATTATTATTATTATTATTATTATTATTATGTGTTTCCAAATATCTCATCTATATACAGGATGAGGAACACATAAGCAGATTTTGGTTTTGTTTGGTTCTTTACGGCACAGCAAAACAAGTTAGTTATTTAGTGCAGAGTAAAGTGACTCGCCCAAGAATAAACTGAACAAGGCTGGTCAAGCTTGTTATATGATTTGAACCCGCACCTTTTCTTGTGTGAGCCCGGTACACTAACCACTGAACAGGTATTGAACATAACTTTACAAAAATAAAACAATGTATAGAAACAATATACCAATCTGAAGGCCAGACAATGACAGGTTTATTTGTACGAGCTCTAAGTCTTTCCCAGCATATACGGCTAGTTGGAGCTTTCGAGCTTCCCCTTAAATACATTATAAATACAAGAAGGCTTATTACTTAAATGAAAACTTTATTTTCATTGAGGTTCTTGTTTCTATTTCACGCATAAAAGACACGTTTTATTGGGATGGGGTATGCAGGTCGATACGCACCTACAGACCGATATTTTCTATCTCTCAGCATTTCCATCCCCGCTCCTACCATTTTCCAGCATTAGATAGCGTGACCTCAGTCGTAAGAGCATGTATTTTTTTATTATTTAGTTTTGACAGTTGTATGTGTTGGTGTATTGACTGTATCTATTTTTTTGTATTGTGTATCTTTGCGGTACACTCACGCTCCTCTTTCACTGTACCTGTACCTTGTTTTCTTGTGGGTGAGTGTGTTGTTTTTTCTTCTTTTCTTCAATATATATGTAATCTGATAGTGACTTTGTTATAGTAGTTTCTATCTCATTTGATTGTTTCTTATATAGTGTAGCATCTCCGGCTTCATCTCCTTCGTTAGTACTTATTTTCCTATACGAGCTTCAGAGTTTGAGTATTTTGTTGTATGAACTTCAATAGTTGACATAGTGATGTTATATTCTTGTAGCGTTTTCAGTGATCTATCGTCTGTCGATGGTATTTATTTATTTTATTTTTTTTTTTTTTTTTTTTGCTGCACTGGGTGCAAGTGTTGTTCCAGATTGTCTGAGAAATTTCCTTCTTTGGGGCGTTGTGGTTTTTTGGGGTTTTTTTTGTTTGCATTTTATTACGACTCTGTGGCCTTAAAATTAGAAACAGAAAAGAGTGCGAAGTAACAAACCTTATAAACTTCAAGAAGTGATTTTTTTCTTTCTTTGAATACCAAGTGAAAATGTAAACAAAGGAACTTGCGATATTGCAAATTACATACCAGAAACCCTTGATTTACAGACAAGTCCTAATGATTAAAGTTCTGAACAAACTTTAGTGGAAA
This sequence comes from Sinohyriopsis cumingii, assembly GCA_028554795.2. Classification (NCBI taxonomy): domain Eukaryota; kingdom Metazoa; phylum Mollusca; class Bivalvia; order Unionida; family Unionidae; genus Sinohyriopsis; species Sinohyriopsis cumingii. The sequence continues at coordinate 132,484,087 of CM068827.1, forward strand.
TCCAAATTACACCCAACGCTGGAAATTTTGACGTGCCCGTGTAGTGCTGAGGTATTAACATTATTTGGTTGGGTGACAATAATACGATCCAAGAATATATTCGTATTTGAACTTTCACTTTAAATTAAAGTCTCTATTTCCATGAACGTTATTTTTTAAGAGCACTTTGAATAAAATTTCAACTCAGATGAACTACTGGACACAATTGTAACCCTAAACTACCTGATACAACAATAATACAAATGATTCTGCTCAAATCTTAAAGCATGAATGAATAATTTTCTAGAAAAACAAGATTATATGTTCCTCTACTTGACCTAAAATGATATTAATTAATGAAAACTAACGATCTACAAGGTTTCTAATATTTGCACGATATTTATAATTAGAATATAAAATACGGTAAAAACAATGTTCTTGACTCAGGCAAAATTAATAATCCTAATAGTTAAACATAGGGAAACTATTCAGCTATATAGTAATTGTCTACAGAATACAATAATAATAGGATTTAGGTCCAGTAGAAAATGAACTTGATTTTGGACAAGGTCAAGTCAAACATACAATTTTCCATAGCATACGATACAATCAAAAACAATAAAATACAAAAGTACAAATTAAATATTCCTAACAATTTCCTTGTTGCATGAACCGTCTGTCCACATTGGTTGCATTTTTTGTGCTATAAGCATCCTTTATACCAACTTTAACTAAAACAATTTCACGAGTACAGAACCCAGTTTTGATTTGTGTTTAATTTTCCCGATTTCTAGTACGTGAACCCCTGTTATCACATCGTTCCATTTATATTATACATTGTCACTCCGTATTCTTTTATTTTGAATTTCTCGTGAAATCTAGCACTTGTCACTTACAGGGATATTCTATTGGAACTCCCATTATGTGCATTTCCAATAGTTTTTAGTTATTTTCTTTTACAAATGGACATCTCCACAATGTACACTGTGCAGTAGCTCATAAATAATGATCCAAGCGGTAGGAGAGGCTCCTTTTTCTTAGCTTATATATATACATATATATATATATATATATATATATATATATATATATATATATATATATATATATATATATATTCAAAGGCAAATATTAAACAGCGACAAGACAAACAGTAAGCCCCAAAAAACGCTGATTTACAAAGTTTTCAATCACTATTTCCACAGGAATACAAGTTTGAAAGTTTTTATGTTTCAAGTAGTGGGATTCAATTTTGATGCTGATGCTGAAAAAATGTCTTATATGGAATTCAATCGCCATTTGTTTTGTACATAAATTTGCGTACTGCAAATCATATCCCGGGCATTTCGCTATTTTAGTAGTAATTATAGGTTATTGGGTGACTAATAAAGAGATTAGAATAATTATTTAAATGAAAATGCGCTCGCTGAAAAAAGATGATTATTTTATTTATGCGTGGATGTTTTTTTATATAAATTTTCCTGGTTTTAACCGCTTGATTTCGATGTTCTTAGGCGGCTTATCCAGTAAGATACCTTTTCTTTCCTGGTTTCGAAACTCCGGTTGGGGTTGCGAGCAATTGCAATAAGTGTCACATCACTAAATTGTGACCACGGGAAGAGAAGTGTTTTGTAACTGACTTCTAAACAGCTTCATTGTCATCCAGTCAGATCCGTGAAGATTGGTCCTTTCGTGTAACTTTTCAGCTTCTGATCTTTGTGTGGCTCCGAAAGTCTTCCTGAATCCTTTCCATATTTGTCTCGAAAACGTTTTCCAGCACTGACAATGTGAAAATTTCTGCTTTACTTGTAATTCAATTATATGTTCACTTATAATCGGTAATTTTGCGGTCAACATTCCACGGATTCATTATACTGTCATAATAAAAGAAACTCACCCAGCACATTTGCACAGCCTGTGTGCATACCAAGGTATCTAATCCAGGCTGGTCAGGTTCATTGTAGAATTTGATCCTGCACACACTCTCGGTCGTGGGCCAAACACACTAACCACTGAGCCACCACTGCTCACTTTCGTAAGTAGGTAATGAACATGACTTTATAAAAACAAAACAAATAATGGTAAAAATAGTATATCAATCTGAATGCAAAATAATGCTTTTAAAAATGCTTTGCTATTTAACATGTTTTCATTTTTAAAGAATAAAATGGTTCAAACCTTCTTAACATTTAAAAAATATCTCTCCTCTAATTTTTACATGATTAATGTGCTAAAGTTACTAGAAAACTATATCGATGAACAATCTCCATTAATTTTAGTATTTGCATAGGTAAAAACTTATATAGTAAAATTTTTAGATGTAGAAATGTATATAATACTTGATCAGTTGATAAAATGCATTGTACAAGGCGCTGCAATTATATGATTGCAACGACAGAGTTGAGTAAGGGGAGGGGGTACTCTTTATTTAATCTAAATTTGTAAAACTATAAGAGTCGTATTTCCTCCATTAATACCTTTCTTATTTTGAAAATGATAATAACATAACAATTAAGATCATTTTTTAAAATATTATATGTAATATGTAAATTTAAGGCATATGCTAAATGTTAACTATACTTAATATTTATAATAATATCTACATTATTTTTACCTTCGATTCAGCATTAGCTTATTGTATAAACAAATAAATTATGAGTATTCATGCATTATTTACGGGAAAAACAAATACGTCATTGCTGCTCGCAAGATCGTTCTGCTTTTTCATAGAATAATTTACATTTCTTTTAATACAATACATTTTTTCTTAGTGATACCTGTACATGTATAGGGAGATTAACCGCCTTCTAAAGTAAATAAATTGCTTTCAAGGTTGAGGGAATCAAAATAGTGGTGTGCGACCTGCGTAATGAAGAAAACTCAGCCTAAGAGATTATCATGGAGCAAGAAGTAGGGATATCTCACAGCCAGCCCAAGGGAATAAAAATAAGTACCTATTTTAGAACGCAAGTTATCGACAAACAGTTGATGGCATATCATCCGAAAGGATGCCAGATACTAGATTTTGGTGTAACACCAAACATCCTCAGGCAGGGTGAAATACTGTCGATCTTGAACGCGAGAGGGATAGACATAGGGAAGACTGAGGGCTTACAGAATGCGGGGTACAATAAGTTTTGTTTATACCCCCGAGAGCATGACACACCTCTACTAACAATGGATTACTGTATATAGAATTCAAAGGGGTGAGGGCCCCAATTAGAGAGGCCCCTCCTTTCACCTGGTCAATAGAGGACAAACTGCTTGAGGTGCACATTATGGGACTTCCTCTAGAGATAGGGACGAAAGAAATTATTAGGAAAGTGAAACAAAAATTAAAGGCAAAAATAAATACGCACAAAATGGCCACGATTTGGGGTTTTGGCCCTATAAAGTCAGGTGTATGTATTTTATTAATGACAAAGAAGAGGCAAAAAAGATACCCATCTTCTTGTATGTCATGGGCTTCCGAATGAAAAGTTGGTACAAGGGGAGTGAACAGGATAGAAAATGCCCGACATGCAATCAAATAGGGTACGCCCCCAAACATTGCACAAATCAGCCAATACAACAACAACAACAACAAATAATTAAAGATACAGAGACATATGCTAGCAAGGCTACACCCACAAATACTGCACCATCCCAAGCTGATATTGAAAACTTACTTGCACAAGTAAGAGTGGAACACACACAGACAGTACCAACAATAACAACACAGCAGGACCATAATGAGACTCCTGTAGAAGAACAACAAACAGCCCAGGGGTGGGGTGAACTTTTAAGCCCTAATAGAACAGGGAAAATGAAGACACCAGGCAAAGAGGTGGTAACAATAAACAATAAATATGCCCCCTTCAAGAAGAAGGAGAATCCTTACAAGAAGAGGAGGGGGAGGGACATGAAGGGGAAAAGACAGATATCTCTGGGCTAGCCTCACTTATATGCTCCACACCCCTCCCACACAAAAAACTGAAAACAAGGAAAGCGGTGTCTGGATCACCCTTGTCGGGTGAGGGTACCCTCAATGAAACCAATGAGGACACCCCATATACACAACACGAGAAAAATGTAGGTGACAGTAGGGAACTTAAAATGAAAAAAAAGGACGGAACAGAACCAAGAGACTGACAGTTTAAGTGTAGACGGGAACGAAACGGATGGGAGTGACGAAAGTGACGATGACACTAACAATGAAGGTTTCGAAACAGGAACAGAATATGATAGCGCGACTGATGACACGAAACCCACAAATGGAAAAGGACTAGGATCAGAGATTGAAACAGACATGGAAACTGAGCACTCAAACGACCCAACAGACAAGACGGACGAAGAAAGCTTAAGAACACCAACTGAAAGTATAGTGGGGGGGGGGGACCCAGTTTCCCCACCCTCAAATAACTGTAACTAAAATATGATTACTTAATACATTAGACTTACCAAATTAAATAAGATTTTATACAACCAAAATGCGACAACCTGGAGAAATTGCAAAAATGGAAGGAAAAAACATCCGTCTTCTGTCAATAAACGTTAACGGAATTAATAGGGAGAAAATTATTAATTTAAGTAATATAAATAATTATGGTTTAATTTTTATACAAGAAACACATAATGGTTTTACAAAGGATTTAATAGCTCTGTGTGAAGAAAAAATGAATGGGATTGTTCTTGTTAATAACTATATAGGGAAAGACACAAGAGGAGGGGTTGCGATAGTGATAAATGGGAAAGAAGAGAGGAGGGAGAATTTTTTAAAGGAAGACTAATGCATATAACTATTCAAGGCATACATTTTATAAACGTCTATGTACCAGCCAACAAATATCAAAATCAACAATTCCTAGAAAAGCTATCGTAACATCTGGAAAAATACACTATGGAGGATTTGGTTTTAGGAGGGGTCTTTAACTGGGTGGTAGATTATATTGACAGAACAGGGCCTTTGACAACAAATGATTTCTATTCAAAACTGAGATGGATTTTTATTTAAACAATCATAAACTTACTGACATTAATAGGAAACTAAACTTACTCAGAAGAGAATTCACTTACGAGTATAAAATAGGGAGTGGAAGCAGGTTAGACAAATTTTATGGAACAAATTTTTGTAAAAATATATCTAAAGAGGCAGGTATTCTTAATGCAAAAATATCAGATCATAAATTTATTTATTTAGAAGCGCATTATAATCACTACCCGCATACGATATTTAATTTATAAACATCACAGTCCAATTAAAATTTGTAGAGAATTACATACATAAAAGGAAAATATTTGTTTCTGGTCTCCTTTAAGCATTATTTAAATTTGAATCAGACGCCAGAAAGAGAAAAGATTTTAAAAGGTAAATTAAATAAGATACTGGAGGAGGAAAGGAAAGGGAAAGAAATAAAGGCGGGGAAACTTACTTAAATATATATTTAAAAAAAGGGGATGGATTATATAAAAGAGAAGAATTGAGGAGAGGAGGGGAAAAAACTTTAGACAGTTTAAAATTAGAAAACAATGAGAAAACTTCTGACAAAGAGAAAATCTTAAGCGATAATAAGGATTACTACACTATATTATATCAATCACAAGAGATAGATAATAAAAAAGTAGATAAATATTTAGAAGGAATTAAATGTGAGATGATACCGTCAGAACATAAAAACTTATGTGATGATTTCATCTCGACACAAGAAATTGCAAGTGCAATTAGAAAACTATATAAAGGGAAATCTCCAGGGGGAGATGGCCTTACTGCAGAATTCTATATTAAATTCTGCGGCGAGTTGTCGCCCGTACTAGAATGGTTGTATAACAACGTAATACTACGAAATTATAAAATGACAGACAATATGAGGGAGGGAAAAATTACTTTGATATATAAAGGGAAAGGAGATAGGGAAGATTTAAAAAACTGGAGACCGATCTCCCTCCTAAATACAGACTACAAGATATTAAGTAAGATACTAGCAGAACGTGTTGAACTAGGTATGGATAAAATATATTAACATAAATCAAACAAGCGGTGCAAAAGAAAAAGATATCCAAAATAATATCTTAAGTATTGAACAATAATTGATGATATATATATTTTTGGGCAGAAGGGCGCCATGGTGCTCTTCAATCAGGAAAAAGCCTATGACAGGTTAGAGTACAACTATATCCAGAAGGTTTTGGAAATAATTTTAAAAAATGGACCAAAATTCTGTACAGCAGGATAACTTCAAGAGTACAGGTGAATGGAACCCAAGCAGGAAAATTTGATATTAAAAGATCGGCGAGGCAAGGGTGCCCCCTATCAATGCTATTATATGTAATAGCAATATAAATCTTAAGTATAAAAATAAGACTAAACAACAAAATTGAGGGCATTAAAGTTCCTAATATAAAAGAAGAGGTGAAAATGTTACAGCATGCTGATGATTGCACAAACTTTATCAGGGATCCTAACTCTTTCAAATACCTTGTGAAGGAATTTGAAGAATTTGGTAAGGCATCAATATCCCAAATCAATCAAGACAAAACGGAAATCTTAAAAATAGGAAACTGGCAAGGGTACCACTATGGGTTACCATCACAACAGATTAAGGAAAATGTTAAAGCTTTAGGGATATATTTTGGAAAAAAATGAAGAAAAGGACATTTGTAACCAAATGAGAATTAAAATAAATGAAAATGTTATCTGGGCGCTAACGCCGCTATGCCTCATGGAACGAGCCCAAGTGGCTAAAACATATTTGTACGCCAATATCAATTATATAATAAAATCTATAGATATTAAAAATGAAATATTACATAAAATTGACAGTTGCATTGTTGACTATATTTGGGATTTTAAAACCCACTATGTGAATAAAGAAACAATATATATAGAGCAAGGGAAAGAGGGGGTTTAGCTATACCTAGCCCATTAATAATCAAATGCACCAATATTATTAAAAGTTTTTTAAAGATTGCAAGCTGAGCCAAAAACACCGTGGGAGGGAATATATATCTATCTACTTGTTTGGGTTCTCAATGAGTCATAGGAAAGAGATATACCATAATAATAACTTATCAAAACAATTAGAAATACCCAGGAAACTTCGAAATATTAAAGATTTACTAATTAAATATAGAGATAAGAAAGAGTTATGGGAACTTGATAGTAAAAATACCTATAAGTGCATAAGAGAAGAGATCACCAGTAAAATAAAAACTAAAGTAGAGAAAGACAATGTACATATTAATTTGAAAAGAGCGTGGGGGAACTGGGCTAAACTAGGTTCCCTCAAAATACAAAGCCTCTGCTTCAAATACATGCATGATGCATGGTTGACAAAAGAGGTAGCAGTGAGGCGGCATATAGTCAGAGTACCGCCGCTATGCCCACTGTGCCAAACAACCACCTACACTAAGGTCCATACTATAATCCATTGTGTTCATAGGAAAAACCCAAGACTACAAATAATTACAGAAATAAAAAAGAAAGAGATATACAAACCCCAAACTATTTTATATCTAGACGGGAACTACGACAAAAAAAAAAAAAAAAAAAAACTATATCAAATTACTGACTTTATAGTGGACACCATGATAGCGCGTGAACAAATAATCACTATTGGACGGTACTAAAAAAAATAAAAATAAAAAAAATAATTTCATAAATCTATGTTATCCATGTTTTATACTTTCACTACAAAAGAAATATAACCTTTTCTTTCTGAATAATAACATTCCATAAATTCATGCTATCCTTTCTCTACACCTTAACTAACACAGAGGCTTCTAGAGGGAAAGACAGGGAATCTGTATGGAGAAATACAGGTCGATGACGTAATGGGGCTATGTCACAAGGCGCTACGCGAAGTGAACAGGCCCATGGAAGAGAATGGAAAACACTCCATATAGAACACTTAGCACACACACATGAAAACAAAGGCTTAAATACTTAATATCTTCTATCCCTTTCACCGTCTTCTAATATACAGCTACCGAACTGTATATTCATATCTATCTAAATTTTGCATTTTGGCTGTTAAATAAACAAGAGAAGACCTGTTCGAGATGGGAGAAGTACTTGCAAATAAAGAAAGTACGAACCCCACCTGGAGTACAGTCTATCTCACTACAACAAGCGAGAAGCGACACAGATTAAGCACACACATAAACCACTTGGGTTTTTTCCTTCTTAGTATCAGTCAGTACACCGCTTCATTCACTAATTCAAAATTCTAAATAAAAAGTTAAATATGAAACATTGGGAATTGTACCCAATAAAATAATCATAGGACAACTGGGTTAAATATTTGATATCTAACGCTGTCCCTACATGAAAACAATATATAGCATACATGCATAAAGCATACACACATAGCACACATGGGACGTAGGCGACCTCTAGCGAAGGTCACTATGGAAACTAGGAATGGAATTCCGAGTAGGTGAGAGAAACCTGGCCCGGATGAACAACCCTATAAAAACACAAGGGAACTTTAGAAATACCCCAGCTAAAATATTTCTAAAATAAAAACATTTTCATTCAAAATCCTTTTCATAAAATTAAAACAAACAACACACCTTTGAGGGTTACAAAACCACATAAACATATTTATTTTTTGGTGGTGGGGGGGGGACATCTGTTTGGTGCCCCCCCCCCCCACCAAAAAAAAGATCGTCTTGTTCTCGTCACATGATGAGGACGAAGTGCTCGTTATTGTAATGAGAAGTAAAGTCTCCAATGGCACGTACGAAGCAAACCGCGAGAAAGTCAACAGGAGGAAAGGCTCCTCGAAAACAATTGGCAACCAAGGCTGCTCGTAAGAGTGCACAATAAGATGAAAAGGAAATTTAGAATTGTATTTCATTTTTCATTTACATTTTTGTTTTTTAGATCACCGTTGTGATATTTTTTTCATTTAGTTATCATTTTGCATAAATTTGAATTTTCTTATTTCCATTTATTGCAATCAAGTGCGGTCAGAAATCTTTTGTTTCAAAATGCTTTTGATAAATTAATGATTTAATGTTTTTGTGAATATACAAATAGTACATTGTCTTACGCATTAGCGTGAGACAGTCAGCGAAAATCACATCGCCTAGTGAGCTTAATATATGTGACTGGTAGATCATCTTTGTGGTCTTTTGTTAAATTAACAATCACTGTAATTAATTTAATGGTTTCATTTGATGCACTTTATTATTTTTGGAATAATTTTGCTTATTAATTTTGCTTATTAATTTTTAGCTTTTCAAACATTATATAGTTTACGCAGTGGCGTGAGTTTTAGTGTGATAAAGTTATAATACTACGAGACATTTAAATCATAAACACTGTAACTATCCTTAAACAGACAACATGGATATCGGTACAAAGAAAACATACAGAGGTGCAAGATTAGAACAGTACTTAGAGACAAGAATAGAGAAGGGGGATGGTAGAGACATGCTAGTAGCTTCCCACCCCCAAGGATGTCAAATGTTAGACTTCGGGACAGTAAATGGCTGTCTCAGACAGTCTGACATAATTACGACTCTCAAAGTAAAGTTAATCCCAATAGAGAAAATAGAGGGGATACAAAACGGGGGACGAAATAAATTCATAATATATCTGAAATATTTTGATACCCCTCTGCTAGTAGCCACCCAAATAGAAGTGAAGGGGCTAACGGCATACGTGTCTGATGCACCACCCATCACCAGAGGGGTTTAGCCCAAAACAAGAGATATCATGATCTCGGGGCTCCCTCTCGAAGTGGACACCGAAGTGCTGGTGGAAAAACTACTACACAAATTCCAAGTTAAAATACAGAGCTAAAAAATGGCAAGAGTATGGGGTTATCAGGAAATAAAAACTGGAATCAGAATTATCAGGGTGGCCAAGCAAGATGCAGTAAAAATACCGATCTTTTTTTATGTGCTGGGGTTCTTGGTAAAGTCATGGTATAGAGGCTGTGAGCAGGAAAGACCGTGCTCAAGATGAAAGATGGTGGGGCATGCACCTGGAGATTACAAGAACCCAGGCGCACAGAAGACACACGCAAGTGCAGCCGCGACAAATAATAATAAAATTGATGAGGAAAGGGCAAAAGAACTAGATATAGAGACCCAAAATGAGATCGAAACTGAAAAGAACCCCAATCAATCCAAAGAAAATGTAACAAATACAAATTCGGTGAATGAATCTACAGCACCAACAATCAATACAATAGATGGCAAGGACTTGGAGTGGGAAGATTTCGTGACCCCCATGAAAACTTGTCACCCAGAGCCCCTAGAATACGTAGGAGAAACATTGGAATCTAACCCGTATTTCCTCCTACATATAGAGGACGAGGACGAAAATGATCAAGAGAATGAGAAAAAGCTGGAGGAGGTGGGACCTGTAAATCCACTGGGGATCCAACCCCTGACTTCAACGCCGGCCCAGAAAAAAAAAAAAAAAACATGGGATGTCATCTCACAGCCCCACCCCTGAAGGGGAGTTGAGCTTTGACGACCATGGACAAAATCTAACCTTACAAACCATAATCCCACCGGTAAAACCAACAATCATGTCAAAAAAAAAAAATAAGTAAAAAAAAAAGGAGACAAACGAGACAGAAAACGATCAAGACACCAACACTGACATCACAATAGACATGGACACGGAAACGAATAACGGAGACGATATAACTGAAGACGAAAATGAATAACAAATAACTGATATATAGTGGTCAGTCAAATGAAACTCTGGAAATTACCCAGAGCTCCACACCAACAATTAGTAGTCAGCCAGAATCCCACACACATATAAAATATTATATTATAAATTTGAATAATATTTTAACCAAAATAATATTATAAATAAACGTGATGCGGCACCTGGAGTGAAGCAAAAAAAATGGAATGAATAAACTTCCGAATCGCTACCATTAATAGTAATATAACAGACAAAACGAAAGCAGACAAAATAACCAAAGAAATAAACTTTCATGTAATTTTGATACAAGAAACACATAATGGAATTACGCCGGAACTCAAATACTTAATAGAGGACAAACTAAATGCAGTAATTATATGTAATGATTTTAAAAATAATGACACTATGGTGGAGGGTTGCAACAATTATAAAAAAGATAAACAGGGAACAAGTTGCGAAAGGTTTGATGAAGGAGTCTTTTTAAGGGACGCCTACTACACGTAAAAATACAAAACTGGCACATAATACATGTATATATGCCCACAAATAGAAACAAGAAACGTAATTTTAATAATAATTTATTGAAGTATCTACAAGAATTTTAAATGGTAAACTTAATTGTAAGAGACGATTTTAACTGGGTAGGGGATGAAATCGACAGAAGGACTGGTCTAACAACAAGTGACAAGATATATAAGACAGAAATGATAAATCTACATGGCATATATAGAAAACTCAACATTTTAAAAAGGGAATTTACTTTCGACTATAAACAAGAACATTCAAGTAGATATGATAGCTTTTATGGTAATTATTATGATCCTTTAACTTATATAAATGCAACCATAACAGATATAAAACTATCCGACCATAAAATGGTTACTTTGGACTTAAAAATAAAATAGAGGTAAATGTGACTCAGAACAATGGAAACTGAACAACAACATACTAAATATATAGACATAATAAAAACGAAATCGAAGCTTTTAAAAACGAAGAAACCATTAATATAATAAATGAGTGGGATGCACTAAAATATATAATAAAAGAAAATATATTGAATATTCGAACAGAAGGGCGGGAACAAAAGATAGAAATGAAATTAAACTAATCTTAAGTAAGATAAGAGATGAGGAAGATAAACAACTTATAAATTAAATAAAAATCTTCGAATAAGACGAAAATCGGGGCAAAGTAATAAGGGCTGGAAAATCCACAGAAATCTATTAAAAGGCGAACAATTTATATAAACGGGAAGAATTTAGGAAAGGGGTGAAAAACTATTAAATAAAATAAAGATAAACAATGCAACTCATACGGCAAAAGAAGAAATGTTAAATAGTATGTATGTCACAAAGAGTTATACACCAAACAAAATATAGATCCCAATATAATCGATAACTATCTAAAACATATTGACTGCGAGATGATATCAACAGAACACAGAGACCTGTGTGACGATGTCATCTCAGATGAAGAGATTAAAGAAAACATTGCTACACTTACGAAAAGAAAATCGCCAGGGAAAGATGAACTCACCGTGGAATTCTACCAAAACTTCTACGGTGAATTAACGCCGATCTTGAATGCTCTAAACAATAACATATTTTTAAGTAAGAAACAAATGTCAAAATCCATGAGAGAACGAATCATTATTATTATTATTATTATTTACAAAGGGAAATGTGACAAGGATGACATTAAAAATTGGAGACCAATATCACTTTTGAATATGGATTACAACATTTTGAGTAGGATTTTAACAAATAGGGTAATGGGTGGGATAAATAAAATAATTAATGAAAATCAAACTTGTGGGGGAAAAGGGCGGAATATTCAAAGCAACATTTTAAATATTAAAACAATAATAGATTACATAAATGAAACAGGCACGAAGTGTGCTATGGTACTCTTCGACCAGGAAAAAGCTTTCGATTGATTAGAACAAAAACTACATGCAGAATGTACTAAAATAAAGATTGGGCTTCGGACCGAACTTCCGAAAATGGACCGAAATAATATACACAGGAATAACCTCGTATCTTCAGGTAAATGGAAAATTCAAGAAAGAATTCGACAAACAACGATCAGTGAGGCAAGGGTGCCCACTATCAATGATATTATACGTAATGGCAATTGCAAATCTAAGTCATAAGATAAGAAACAACTCAGAAATACAAGTCTTACAAATACCAAACTTAAACGAATTTAAAATGATCCAACATGCCAACGATTGTACTAACTTTATTAGAACGGGAAAATCTTATGAACACCTAGAAGAAAAATCTGAAAAATTTGGAAAAGCATCGGGTTAAAAAATAAACCACGAGAAGACTGAAATTCTTAAAATAGGCAACTGAAGAGGCAACCATACGGGTTTTCCTCCTCACCTACTGAAGGCACTGTATATCTACTGGTTCGGCTTCACTATGGGAAGCCAACCGGAGACATACAGAAACAAAACAAATTACTTTTAAAAAAATCTAGAAGTGCCACGTAAATTTAGATATATAAGGGTAATACTTTTAAAATATAGGGACATGACATAGTTATGGCAGACAGATAAAAAGAGAGTGATGATTTGATCAGAGAAGATGTAACTAAAAGAATAAGATGTAGAGTAGAACAAGATAACTGGGGGTTATCTAGGCAAGAACTTGGAAAAACTGGGAGAAAATAAGATCTGTAAATACACAAAGTAATATTTTTAATTATCTACACAACGCCTGGCGTACAGGCGATGAAGCTGTCAAACGTTGTATGATTAGGATAATACCGAAATGCCCTTTATGTAAAATATCAAATTTTACCAAACAACATACGACTGCCCAATGTGATAAAACAAAGAACAGTAGGATACTATTAATTATGGAAATATTTTTAAAAAAATACAAATACCATAGAAACAATATGTTATGTATAGATGTGGATTATGAAAATAAAGTGGTTTTAAAAATATTTGATTATATAATAACAACAAGGTTTTCCTGTGGCCAGGTGATAAAAATGATCAAATAATGGATGCTATTACAAATCGTTTTTGTCTAAACGACTTTTTAAACAAAAAAGGGTGAAGCTTCGATACGGAGGGGGAGATAGGAGAAGAATTTTCGATATTACCGCCCGTTAGAGGCGAGTAACGCAAAAGCGAGCCGGAGCCCGGCTACCATATCTCACCTCACAGTGTCAAAATATGAAACTCAAATACACAACTGTATAAAAAAAAGTCAAATATATAACATAGATTAGGGCAAAAGGGAACCACCATATTGGTGAAGTAAGTTGCACAGACTTAGCAGGGCTATGTCACAAGGCGCTACGCGAAGTGAATAGGCCTGCTAAAGAGCAACAAAAAAATCCATATGGTAGAAATGGACAAACAGAACAAAAAAAAAACAAGGGGTAAAACTTACAATAAATAAGAACCTACCCATACTTACCTGTAGGACTAACACCTTGCCAAATTCCACAGAAGTGTCGAAAGATCCAAGAGGAAGGCAAACAGCAAGTTTATGTCTCGGAAATGGTTGTCTCCCCTAACCAAAAACAGCAAGAACAACAGAATATCAAAAACGGACAGAATATACAGGAACAAAAGCAGACACAAAAAACAACAGATAAGGTTTTCTAACCAAAAGGAACAAAACCAGCAGCAAGAACAACGGAACATCAAAAAGGAACAGCAACAACAAAACCAAAACCATCCGGAGTTACAGGCACAACAGCAGAAACAACAGCACCAGCAGCTAGAACAAGAACAACAACACAATGTAGAAAAAACAACAGAGACAACATAAAAAAATTAACAAGAATTATTTGCAGCAGCAACAGCAACAAAACATCAAACTGGAACAACAGAAACATAAAAAGCACCCGACCACAGAAACAAACGTGGCAACAGCAAGCGCAGATGAACAACGGAGACAACAACAAAATGCTAATCAAGAACTATTTGCAAAATGGAACCAAGAGAAAGAAACGAAAATGAGAAGACCCAAAATGAGAGCAAGAAGGAAGCCAACAAATCAGGAAAACGAAGCAAACAGGAAGATATACTGCCTATTGAACACCGATGAAGATTTGGAAGAGTCTGAATGAACTCAACCTTTTGAAAGAAAAAAATCCAGACAAACCTGTCAATATATAACTAATAACAAATTACCAATACAAATATAAATACAAACCTTCACAAAAACATAACATAAAGCCTTTAAGTAAACAATAACAGTAGGGCAGTGGGCCTCCCTAAAAAGGTCCGAAAAGAAGGATTGTTTTACTGACACTCATCCCCGTGAAGTGAGGTCTTCGAATATTGATCTGCCATGCCACGAACGAAATAAATAAGTCCCCAGAATTATAGAATAGGAGAATGTTTCCAGAAACAAAGCAAAGGATAAATATAAAATGTAATACAGAAAATACTACAAAACATGAGAAGCTTTCTCAACAGCAAAAAAAAACTTGCAAGATGGCATACTGTAAGGAATTCACAGAACTGGAAAAGTGCTTGAAAAGAAGAATAGAAACAGTAAAAGGATCATTCTTAGAGTGCACATACAACAAGGAGGGAACCCAAGAAATAGATTTACCAGGGATTCTTTTATAAATAACACCAGTGGCAACAAATATACCAGCTCTTATACCCGTAAATAAAAATGATTCTATCAAGCTAACCGACGTACTAAACATAAATGGAATAAAAGGCTACATTCTAAGACCTATGGGAAACCAGCCGATAACCCCTTACAGCGAAACGAAAATTGGAGAGGAAACAGCAGTTATAAGTAAACCCAGAACCAATCTTAAGAAATGTTATTACAAAGACGCGAGAACTTCACTTACAGACATGCCGTTGGAAATATCCTTACAAGCAACAGCAGAAAATTTTTTTTAAAAAAATCCAGTTATAAGTAGCATGTGCTTGAATGGACACATAGCCTTGTATCCCAGTTAAAAAATGG
Source organism: Sinohyriopsis cumingii (assembly GCA_028554795.2). Taxonomy (NCBI): domain Eukaryota; kingdom Metazoa; phylum Mollusca; class Bivalvia; order Unionida; family Unionidae; genus Sinohyriopsis; species Sinohyriopsis cumingii. Next base: position 132,499,678 of record CM068827.1, read on the forward strand.
GATAAGGATTCTGGCAATTGAAAAAGCAGAACCTCAGAAAATGAAACCAGTCTTTTTCATGCACGGGTTTCCAATAAAATCATGGTACAAGGGGTGCATAAACCACCGTAAATGCAGTATTTGTGGAAATACAGGGTGTCACGGAAATGTATGGATATATATCGTTTATTTATTATTTGGATTAAATACATGTACTCGGGTTTCGTTTCTGTGTACAGCGTTACCCCAGGGTGGTTTATGCATTTGGTATTTTATTTATTATCATTCTGAGGTTCTGACCGTGTACAAAAAGTAAAGGGATCGTACCTGAATAAATTCTAGGGAACATACGCTACTCGACATCCTAACGGTACAAACTTACAAAGTAAACGTATATTTTCTGTCTCATTCTGCTCTCAACTCAAGAATCTAATTACAATAAAAAATAAAAGTACTCAAAAAGAATTTTGTTGTTATTAATGAACGAGAGAGTCTTATTTTACGTGTTTAGGCTCGAATAAACAGTAACACAAGAAACAATGAAAACAACAAGCCTTGAAAAATATGATAATTTATTTTCACTGGAAAATTCTGTAAAAATTTAAAATATATGAACTTACGGTTTTATAGAATCAAATCCTAAAATAATCCAAGAATAATCCACAAATAAAATTTTAGAAGTCCTAATAACAAAATGTTCTAATGATTTCATGTTCGAGTCCCGACGAAGAATCCAAGATGGAAGACGAAAACGTGTGCTGTAACATGTAGTGCTGATGTATACAGTTCCTTGTAGAAACAAGAAATACCACTTTGTTCAGGAATTTCACTTGAGCACACGTTTTTTTTTTCTTCAGGAAAAAAAGAATTAATCATTTTGATTCCAAGTAATTTGAAATAGCTCCAAACGGCACAACATACACCTTCCAGTGTAAAGAAAAAGCCCAACTACTGAGAATATCTCTCCAAAACAAAGGTGATATCGTATTCTAAAACGTAAAAAGGGGTCACGTGATTATGTTCCAGAACCTCGTCGAAATTATTACTCGTTAGTGAGCACGTACACCCGCTGTGGCCATGACGAAAAGCAGTCATTTTACTCTAAGAAATAAAAGAAAATATTGTTTACATCTTAAACACGTAGTCCCATCATGACCTCGACAACAACCAATCATTTTAAAATAAAAAAAGAACTTATTTACGTGATTGCTACTAATTTTGAATCAATGTCAGGATCTAGGTCAAGACCTGGTGTTTACAAAACGAACATTCAAGGTCAAACTATTTTCTGGAAACAGGATCATCTCCGGTGAATAAATTTCCATTACAATAGCATGTAATGAAGAATAAAAATGTTTGAAACTGACAAACAAACAAATATATATATATATATATATATATATATATATATATATATATATATATATATATATATATATATATATATATATATATATATATATATATTAAATCAGAGATAATTAAATCAAATAAACATAATAAGAGAGAGAGAGAGAGAGTGATGATTATTTCTCAGTGTGAAAGCTCGTCTGCATTTAGAGCATATGTAGCTGTTATGTTGTGTAATGTTGGCAAAATGATAGTCCTACATGCAAGACGTATCACATGTTATTATGTTTTAGTGCGAACAAAAGTCAAAACATAAATATCAGCATCTAGGTCATACATGTAGGACTAGCAAAATGATTAAGATGGTTTGAACATGTATTAGTCAAGGGTATTATTTATTGGTAAATTGGACGCAACGATACTAGTCCACATTGGCATGAAATTAAATGCGACTTGTATTTTTACAACAGCAATAATCACATTATCAAATTGCAATAAAAAAATAAAAAAACTTAAAATCACGTTTTAGTTGATGCGCTTTAGCGCGTTTTTTCTGTCCGCGCGCGCGAGAGAGAGAGATGGAAAAAATATTGTCCGTGTACAAGACGGTATATATTCAGGGTGGTTTTTACTTTTAGCTTTTGCAAAGAGAATAAAAGACTGTATTTGAGTTACCTGATGATTGTGATAATCCTCATGTATTACGACCCGACTATATTCCATTATCAATAAACACCACTAAATCAACAATTCATTCTTGTTTTAATTACGATGTACATTGTCACAACAACCAATATGGCTATGCAGTGTTATTTACACGGTAATTAAACATGTTTAGCGCTTTGGTTATTCCAGCTGAAACCAAATTGAGGGCAAGAATCGACAGAATGTCAAATCAGCGAGGATGACAGTAAGGAAATGAGGCTTGATCATACGCATTACGCATTACTGGTTATTCGAACTCGCCAAGAAATATAATAGAGGGGTATCGTTGAATAGACTTGCAATAAAATGTTAATTATATCCAAGTCGAAACAGAACAAAGACTTAAAAGATAGTTTATGTATATAAACGAATCGGCTTAACGGAGTCCGTGAGTTTCAATTTACGATGGAAAATGACAAGGGTTTTATATTTTACGTTTGTATGACTATAATGAAACAACAAGACTAGTTTACCAAGGGTCTGTGGTCTTTACTTTAGTATGTACTAAGATGTAATTTTTGTTGTATAAGAAAATATAAAAAAGCTTCCGGACTAATTTTAAAATGAAAGTGGTGTTTTGTTACGGTGACGGACTTTATAAGGAGAACTAGTTAACGACAATATTTAAAGGTATGTTCTATGTAATCCTTTGTCCATTTGTTAATAAAAGAAACACTAGTAGATGTTGTAATGACAATAAGAGAGCTTATGCATCAATGATTGTATTTTCTCACCAACAATTAATTGTTAATTTTTGTAAAATCAAAATTGCAATACGCTATTATCGACTTTTTTGCATTTTTCCTTTTTAAGAAGTCTCTCATCATTATGGATTTTATGCGTGCACACATCAGTGATCAGTGCCGAGACAAATGTGAAGCCTGAAACCAAGAAGACATCGTAAGGCATCGTCCCAGGTGGTATGACAAGTCATTACAACCATTAGACATGTCCGTTAATCGCTGTTTCAAAGCTGAGCTTCGGAAGGTGTGATAACATTGGATGACGGCATGCGAGCACAGCTTCACAAACACGGCACGTATGCGGCGCGCTATATATTCCCATGTTGCACATTGGGTAAAGGCTGCATGGGACAGGGTTCCTGAATCGCCTATTGTGAATGGCTTTGCTAAAGCAAAAATTGTCAGTGGGATAGAGAAGCCAAATGAGGATGATGAGATGGAGATATACGTTGTTGATAACGTTTCCAGTTATTTGAGCCCTGAGATAGCCGCCATGTTTCATTCCAAACGGAAGACGAAGACTTTGAGGGATTTTGAAATACTGGAGATGATTAAGTGAAGTCTTGATCATTATTTTCTTAATTAGAATGTGGAACAGTTCTACTACATGTAATCAAATGAATTACAACATCGATGTGCTTTCAATTATAATTGACATGTTAAATAGCATGTGTTATAAAACTGTTCATCTGTGTAAATTTGATACAGCATTGCATAGATATGTTAAAGTATAACAAAAAGTGTTATTTAGTTTTTGTTTGCAACTTTTGTGTTTTCTGTCTCTAAATTTTCTTCACATTTCTGATTTCCCTTGGAAAGCATCATTTCCCTATTGTTAGCCTCACTGAGTTTATCTCCTGTGTTGAATCTTGCACTCCAGACTGGTTTCAACTGGAATAATCAGGTTAAAGCTTTAGACATTCAATTAACATGTACATAGCATGCACAGACATGTGGCTCTTGTTGCAATGGATATCATAATTAAAACAAGCATGGTCTGTTTGTTCAGGTGTGTCATTTGATAACGGAATAGAGCAAAGCCTTGTACAGGTGTAAATCACAAGCATGTTAGCATCGGTGATGCAATTTCAAGATTGCCGGTAATATTGAATACCATAGTGTTACCTTTAATATTCATGAAACCGGAAGTTACTAGTGCAAGTTATTGGCCTGGCCTCGTCTTATACTCCGAATCGACTTATATATGGACGAAGGATGGAAAATTAACACAGTTAGTGAATTCGACTTATACTCCGCATCGACTAATAGGCCGTAAAATAAGGTAAATTAAATGTACAGAGCAGTATCAATGACATTCTTGTCACCATTTAAAACGAATAGCCCAAAGATCACTCATTTTAACCAAAAAATGTTTTGATAGTTATACCATTTTGAATTGCTCGTGGGCATTGGAGGATGAAGTGACAGGGATCAGTGCAACTCTATTTAACATAGTGGTGCTGCTAAGATTTTGAAGACCACATCTTAATATAAGCAGTCATATTGATGACTAAAGAGAAGCCATACAACATTATACGAGTAACAAGTGTTGTTTCATGTAAGAAATGGGATGGAGACACATCCTGCCATTTGTAGATTTTACCATGTTGTCCTGATTATGAAATAGTTCAAAGTCATCCATAGAGCTTTAAGCTTGTTATTTTTAGTAACTCATCATTTTGTTGATATCATTTATATTCTTTCAAAGAATGCATTTCTGTTTATAAAAAAATGGATGGAATTTATTCATGTATAATTCTTCTACGACAAAAAAAAAAAAAAAAAAAAAACGATACTAAAAACAAAGTGCTACAGTTTGTGCCTAAATAATTGTCAGGTTTGTACTAGAATATGCCCCCATAGAGAAACTGCATCCTATCTTCTTAAACTAGAAAGGGACAACATTTTATACCATATAACAAACCATCTGCGTCCAAGAGGTTTCATTTGGAATTCGTTAATATAGTTTATATTCCATCTACAATGTACATCATTGTTATGTCATTAAAGAAGGTAAATACAAAATTTTAAAATTAGGCATTCCTTATGTCTGTTAAGTAGGAGAAAGAAGTATGCCTGCTTATATGAGCAAAATACCAGATTTGTTTGTTTCTAACAGGGTAGACTGGAGGTAGACGATCTTCTAATGTTCTTAGCGAAGGAATCAACAAATGGACTGAAGTCATACAGCATAAGCGGACAGAAGAAAACAACAGCTTTAATATGCTGATACAGCCTATTTATTTGCATGGAATCAAATTCATTTACATGTACATCGTTCTGTTTATCTGGTTAATTTAAGCTAGTGACAGCTCTTCATTGTATTAATATGCTTTGTTATAAATCCGGGTATAACTCAATACCTTTTATGGACCCATGAGCACAAATCAACCAATGCACACAGATATGTTTACTAGATAACAGTATACACCACCAAACTTAGTGTTATAGTTATGTTACATATTAAAAGAATTGCTCCCACCCCACAGTACACAGCAATTTTTCGTAATCATTCTTGCTATACCACTTTCCACAATTCTGGGGTTGTCGTTATACTACGGTTTAATACATGTTGGGTTTCTCACTATAGCATCATTTGCTACATAACATAGTAGTCATAAATGAACCCAAACTAGCACGTTTTAACAAGACTGAACTCTTCTCTTTTTCTTTTCTTTATTTGTTGTAACAATAATTTGAGCTAATATGTATCATCTGAGAAAATTGCTTCATTAGTTTTAATTCGGGTTGCCAGCCAAACCTGAATATATGGCTTAAATATATATTTCTCTAACGTACATGTAAATATTCGTTGCTACTATTTATGTATTTTTTATCATATGTAATCATGGACGAAGTTACAGGTCATGAATGAGGAGATCTTTCCTTAAATTATGTTTGTTATCCTGCTCATTACAGTACAGAAGTAAAATGATAGCGCATTCCTAATGGAATTCTTGTACGCGATAAACATATAAATAAATGCAAATCATTTGCTTTCTCTTCCTTTAAATTTGCATTCATTAAATCGGATTTTCTGGTGATTATTGAAACTTGACTCAGAATTTTACAAATGCCACTTAGCACAATATTTGTTAAGGAGTCCAGACTCTATGTTTACGCTGCTGTTGTTATAAAATATTTAAAAAATATTTAAAAAAATCTTTCCCTCATCCACCCTCTCTCTCTGTCTCTCAAATGGAAAATGATGCATAAGATTACAACATATTTTAGTTTAGTATTCTACAAACTGTTATAGCTTTTGTAAGTGTCCATTTTATCTCAAACATAAAATATTACATTTTTCCCGTTTCTTTTTTTGAGTATTAAAGATCACATTTGTACAGTTGGCTAGCAAATGTTAGAACCTATTGTGATACAAATTCTACCACTGATGAGAGCTTTTTTCTTTGCTTCTAATGCATGGGTAACATCTTGCCAAAATTTATTGCTAATACATCTACCAATACCTAATGTTTGTAAAAGGATGATTCCAAATTCTTATCTCATCAGTTATGTAACTATGTTCTGCATAGATCATTCCACTGGTCAGTTTAATCAAAGTTACTATATGTGTCCATACCTAGACAACATTTTGTGTGGGCTTTATGTATCCTTTTATCCACTCGGTTTTACCACACCAACTAAATTCTATCAAATATTGTGTGTGTGTGTGTGTGTGTGTGTGTGTGTGTGTGTGTGTTGTTCTGCATATTGAATTTGCTTTGTGTCATTAACTTCTGTCAGTATTTGAAGGCAGGAGTTTAGGCCTATCCGACTAATGCCATTTTTAACATATTTTCTTGGATCTCAGTTCAGGACATTTGCTTTCCCCTTGGAACTTCCTGGTCTACCTGATATTTTATGCATTCACTGCTAAAATTAAAGTAAAAGACCCAACCTTGTTCACAACTTCGAATCTTCTGAAACTTAACTTTTGACCCTCATCCTGGTCCTCTTATTATGTTTTGGGTTTTTATATTACGGTTATTTACACAAGAAGTATTAATTTTTATCTTAACATCTATAGTGGAATCAATCTTTTATTGTGTTCAGACACAATTTCAGAGAACTTTTCAAATTTACATTATTCATTAGAATTACAAATTACTCATTGACATTAGGACTAAATCACATTTTGAATCATTGTGTACTCATTCAAGGACATTTTGGATTATACTTTTGTGATACATCGTGACTGTTGGTACATTAGCATATTTAAGACTAGTGGCATTATTAGTACATTCAAGATTAGTATTGACTGATACGGTGGCCAAGTGGTTAGAGCGTCCGACTCGGATGCGGGAAGTCGTGGGTTTGATCCCCTGCCGAGTCATACCATAGACTAACAGCTGCCTCACTTGACACTCAGCAATAGGAGGTTAGTGTTAGGACTGGTGTCAGAACAATGTGACTGGGCGGGACATCATATTACTTGTCTGTGGCATGACGCTCAAGATTAGTATTTATTCTGAATACCACTGGAATTCATTCAGAACGCTATATTTTAAACTTGTGATAGGATCATTTGGTAATTATTTCAAAATACTGTAAACTCTCTTTAAATGTTCACTTTGTATTCTTGGGAAATTATTTTGTTAACTTTCGCTCAGCTTGTTGGTTTTCGCTCTGTACTGTTACTTTGTTTAATACCATAGAGTAGCAACAGATAAATAGAGGTTAATCTGGGATACAAATTCACTTAAAATATTCCAGAGAAATCAAAAATGCTTTTTACATTTAAATTCAGTTTTCTGTCACAAGTCAAAATGAATAGAGTTCCAATTAAAGTCCACTGGTACTTTTAACAAGTACCAGTGATGAATGTGTTGATGTGTTTGTTGTCTCGAATTTACTAATAACCAGTGACCTGGAACATGGAGATAAGATGACAGTTTTTGATGTATCACAATAATATAATTAAAGATGTACTTGTCTATATTCACTATAATTAGCCAAAAATGTTAGTTCATGAATGTTTTTGAGCACTTTGTAATTCCAGTGAATAATATTTTGAATAAACAAATCCACCCAAATCAAAACCTGAATGCAACAATAAGAATCATTTTGCTTTAGATGGTAAGGCATGAAATAAGCCATTTTCTCAATTAAAAAACATTATATAATAAAACATGGACATAATAAGAGAACTAGGATGATTGTAAAAATTTCATTTGTAGAACATTCTAAGTTGTCAACAAGATAAGGACTAATTAAGTTTTTCTCATTTCTCCCATAACCTGGCTGGTATTACGGGTACCACAGATGACTCTGCGGCAATATTTCTCTCTCTCTCTCTCTCCATTTTGTACTGGTCCCCACTGCTCTTTGGGAGTCCATGCCTGCCCACTCATTAACATCTTTCAGTCTCTTCTTCTTTCTGTCTTGTTTTCTCCTTCTTCTCCTCCTGTAAGATTATCTTTGACAGGCCAGATGAGCATGAGATGTGACCATACCATGTTAGCTTGCATTTCTTTACAGTGGTGAGCAGATCTTCATCGAGTCCAATTACACCTTGGATTATAATGTGCACCTCCTCATTGGAGACCTGAGTATGAGGTTTAGCAGCAGAGAGGGTGAACAGACCATAGAATTCCGACAAAACAAATAAAACAAACAAATAAATCATCTCGTAGAAAGGTCAAGATTTTACAAATGAACTTTCCTTGAGATGTTTATTTTTGCAATGACCGATTGTGCTAATAAAACCTCAGTTTGAAATAGTATCTGAAAAAATAAAGTACTCTACGTGTTTATTTATTTCTTGTTTATTTTTTTGACGACCAACGTTGGTAGGTACCCTCTCTGCTGCTATTAATTTACCACCATACCAAGTTTGATGAATATTTTTCAACGCGTTCTCGCTGTCGTTTTTCCTCATCTGTTACATCTTCATCTGAATCTTCGGAATTTGTTCTATGTTTCAAGTAATATTCAAGTTCTGATGGTGGTTTTTCTATTTTGGGATTTATGTTCTTTCTTTTTCTGTAATAGTTCATCAAACTTCTGTATCGATCTCCACCGCAATTTTTGCAAATCTGATATAATCCTCTAACGCCGTTGTTACATCCAACACATCTTCGTGGACCAGCATGAGGGTTTTTCTTTATAAGATAATTATGTTTCTTGCAATATTCTCCACGGCACCTTTTGTTGCATTTATCTGTTGTTCCTTGACGCAGCCACGCACAGTTGTTCATTATATTAATGATATCTGTTTAATTAAATTTAATTTTATCATCACCCCTGTTACCCAAATATTTTATCAATACCCACACGATATCTTGTTCTTGGATCATGTAAATTTATTGTTATAAATCCATGCGGGGTAGCTTGCGCTCGTGAGAAGAAATTTTTGAATTTAATTATATCCATGTCACCACCACACCAAGTTTGATGAATATTTCGCAACGTGTGTGTGTCTACGCCATTAAACACAACTAAAATGTTGCAGTTGTCCCTGATCACTTTTGGTATTTGTGTATATCGTTGAGTAACATAAATCACGTCTGTATTTTTGTGTCTCCCTCGGGAAAATATTCTGGCTGGATTTGATTGTTTATCTAGCATCACATCGTCGTATACAACTAAATTATTAATAAATCCATCTATGGAATCTACGGATGGTGCTTCATCAATATCGGTTATAAACTCTATAACATCATTATCTTCATCCAGTAATCGCGCGTTTTCATTGAAATCTTTAAGTACATCATAACATCGCTGATCATCAACGGATGGTGCTACTAAATACAACTTATCCCATTTCAACCATCTCATTATCAGATTAAGTAATAATTGCGTCTTACCCGATCCAGATGGTCCTATGATAATCATTCTGATGGAGTTCGGTAGCGCAGGATAATGCTTAACTGGCTCTCGCTGCCGAGTTGCTGAGAAATCAATTATATCCATATATATTATAACATGAATTTATATTGTTTACGCTGTAAAGTTAAAACTCCAACTATTGATTTAGCTACAGTTACAACAAAAAATAAAAAAATAGCGTAAGGTGGAAAATGTTCTGTATGCGGTAGAAAGAAATTTTCATTTTTACCTAATAAGCGCGGTGGTGATATTGCTAATTTGATGTCAAAGTTTCCAGGTGCTCCATGGGCTAAATATAGTGGAGAAAAACATCTACCAGGATATAATTATTGCGGTCCTGGTACCAGACTTGACATCAGGCTCGATAATCAAGATCAACCAAAACCAGGCGAGGAACCAATAAATGCTATTGATCGAGCTTGTCATGCTCATGATGTAGCTTATAAAAGTCAAAATCTACAAGATAGGCATATTGCAGATGTAAAATTAATTCATTCATTAAATTCTATAAAAAATAAAAATATTAGAGAATCATTAGCTAATTGGTTAGTAAGATCCTCGATGAAAGGTAAATTAGCGATTGGGGCTGGTAATTAATAATGGAATCAATTTATTATTCACCGAGAGGATACTGGAGAGGCAAAGCAGCAATTGGTAAACTTGCTGATGCAGCATCGGTTAAACATTCTACTGCTAGCGCGTGGTTGTCCAGGCAGGCAATATGGCAAATTTACCTACCACGTCCTAAACAAATTCAGTACGCGTATTTCGATGTCAGTGTTCCTAATGAAGTTCATCAAGCTGATATTCTGTTTTTACCGCATGATACTGTGCGTGGAAAAACGTACAAGTACGCGTTAACCGTAGTTGATGTTGCAAGTAGATATAAAGAAGCAGAGCCGCTATCAGCGAAAACATCATCTGAAGTAGCCGATGCGTTTGAACGAATTTATCAACGAGGTGGTGGACCACGAGGTGGTCTACGATGGCCACAGCTACTACAGGTTGATCCTGGCAAGGAATTTCTTGGTCCAGTATCATCGCTGATGAAACAACATAATACCAAAATACGACGAGGACATACTGCAATTCATCGTGATCAAGCAATTGTTGAGCGATTTAATCGAACACTTGCTGAACGGTTATTTGGATATCAATACGCGAGGGAATTTATTCAGGATAAAAGATCTCGCGAATGGGTTGCAAGATTACCAGGCGTGATAGCTGCATTAAATAATGAAATCACACGAACAACCAACATGAAACCCATTAGCGCGGTCACAAAAAAAAATATACCAACACAACGAAAAGATGCTGGAAAACAAAAAATATTAGGTGATGTTACAGTCAGATATTTATATGAGCCTGGTGAACTTGAAGGTGGTAAAGCGAGAGCGACCGATCCTATTTGGAGTGTTACCACACACAAAATGTCTACCGTGACAAGGTCCACTGGAAGAAATGTAGGCGTTTCCAGACCTGCAATCTACAGATTAGATTCGGCCGCTCCTCAACGTGGATTTACACGTGAACAACTACAAATAATTCCCGAGGATACACAACTACCGCCGCGATCACTTCGGTGATTTCGATCACTTAACTAGCACCCAAGGCGCCAGCGCCAAGGGTGCCATCACCCCGACGTCGATTACACTCAAGACAGGTTAACATGGTATTTTCTCGTATATGACCGCGACTATTATCTTTTCTATCTACGGTAAATTGTCTTGAATCATTACTCGAATACCGCCATAACATTATACAATTACAACATGCGCAATGATTGTTCTGCTGCTGTTTTAACTCAATAATAAATTCAACATCAAGATCAAAGTCACGTTTATTTTTTTTTGTCAGATTGTTTGTATCCGATTAATTTTTTTCTTATTATATCATCATCGATGATGTTAAATTTATCAACGATTTCAGGAATTATGATTCTACGTAATTGAGATATATTTCTGACCCTCGATACCGCTAAATAAACTAAATTTGACCACTCGATGCGATCGTCTACAATCCAGACTCGTGTATCAGAAATAGTTAATCCCTGAGACGAGTGGATTGTCATGGCATATCCCAACACCCATGGAGATTTGTCAGCGCGTAATGCATCTTCGACCACACTGATATCAACGGTGACAATATCATTTAATACGAGAATCTGTTTCCTTGACTCTGTCAAGGGTCCTGGAATATCAACATTAATATTCTGTTTTCGTGTATCTGATGGTCTATAACATAACGGAACGGGTAGTTCTGAATATTGTTCTTTATGTAGTTGAAATAACTGTTGTTGTAAAGCGTCTCTGATTATCTTTCTACTTGCTACGATCAAATCGTTGGGTCTCCATGAGTTCAAAAAATCACTCATTGATGTCTCTGAGATCACTCCACGTATTATTTCACACTGAATTTTGTTTGATTGTAATCCGATTAATTTTTTAAACTCCCTCAAATTTGCATCAAGAGCTCTATGATCATCATCTATTTCTTCGTAATAATCAACGAAATTTTTTAACCAATCATGTGGAGATGGTCCAACAAAAGGCGGAGGTTGACCATGATCGCCACACATTATTATGGCGGTATTTTTCGTCAACAACCAATCAAGAAACATTTTTAATGTATCCAATGACACCGTGCATATCTCATCCCAAATAATTATTTTAGGTATATATTTTTCTCCCATCCGTTCAGGAGTCCATGTATCCCCGCGCCACCGAAAGAAACTATGATACGTACACGATTGTACTTGCCGCTGTTTCATCTCACGTGCAAGTCTATGTGTGGGTGTCAGCACGATTATATCTGAATTTCTAAAAACATTAATCGTTCGAGTTGTTTTGCCGCATCCACCAGGTCCATTGAGATATACTGTCTTATATCTCGTTATTGGATCACTCAACGATGGTGCCTTCGACATTTCTGATATTTTATTACCCTCACGATAAAAATCTCTCATTGGAACATCTGCTGATTCTGTATAATTGTGTAATAGTTCCTTTTTTATTCTCCACGAACCCCATCGTTCATCATTACTTGTAAATTTCTTAACAGGTTCTAAATATTTACTTGAAATATAAAACGAGTCCGTTGCGACTCTGACTGCGGTCTCAGGAAATCTATTAATCATCGATAATAAATTTATAGAAACATAAGCCAACATGGAAGATCTTAGATGAGTATATTGCGGGGATACGTCATTTATGTAACTAACGATCGTACCTAATTTTGTTCCGTCGGATAAATAAACACTCTCTCGATTTACAAATGTATTTTTCGCCGTTGTATCAGCGATTATAAAATCGTACTCGGCATCATCTAAAATTAATCGTGCGTGATGTCTTTTATAATCATATGCACCACCTTGAGTAAATTTACCTATAATTTTTCTACCGAGATCTTTTGCGGTTTTGAGTCTATTAGGAATATCATCCTTAAACTCGCTAATAACTTCAGAATCTGACATGGGCAACCAAACTTTGGTCTGTGCATGATATGATATAATTGCCTCACTGACCACCAACGATGTCAGTATCGCACAATCTAGCATATATCGCAACAAAACTATAGGTGCCCAACGTTTTTCACAAAAATGTCTGCCAAACCAAACATAACAAATCTTGTGAAGATTTTCGTTAAACTCGAATGATTCAATACAGGCGAATCCAGTCAGATCAAAATCAGGTAATGGTCCATTAATTGCCACTCGCGTCATCTCGTTTGTAGGGTGACCAAATCTTTCAAAGTACGTAGAACAATCTCCGTATCCCAGAAAACTTCCTGGATAACATGCAACCATATCAACCGAAATAACATCATTGTAATTGTATTTGGTATTCCATAATCCGCCATGTCCATATTCGACGCAACTTGCATGTACGTCCTCGAGTAAATCAAATCGTGTTGGTTTCCATGAATTTCGTTCTCTGGCGAAATGAGCCGCAACAGATGGAACGGTAAAACAATTAGTTAGTAATTTGTCAGTATTTTCCGCGTTCTTGCACTGTAAAAACGTCGCAAGATTTTTCATCTCGTCATGGAGGGATTCTGTGCGATATATTTCACCGTTCGGTTTGACAAACTGATCAAATTCACCCTCCTCATTACTTTTAAATAACCATACCGATACAGGATCGGTTTTACTTATTTCGTTGATAAAATCAAACATACTCATATCTGAGGGGTAAAATCTAACAGTTCGATCACGTGGAAATATTGTTACCGCGTTAGTCCATGCGTGCGCGTTATGATCGATAATATTTATTGGAGCTCCTTTCGATTTATATTTCGACTGGTACAGTACTTCTCCCGTTATTGTCGCTACGGCTATTGGAAATTTTAATATTTTTCCTAACTCAGCAACATCTTTTATTGTAGCACCGGTATCCTTAACTGAATCAGCCCACGAGTTTATTTTTTCACGCCTTAAATCAGTTAATCCATTTCCACGCATCGCGTTTGTAAAGTGTTCTATTACTCGTTCGGCCACACAATTTAACCTTGAAAATTTCATCGGCGCTAGTTTATCAACGTTGGGTTTTTTATTTATCTCATAAATTCCATAAATAACCGCTGTTACAGGATACGCTCGTTCATAATACGGTTTATCAATACCAGTCAATAGACCCGGTCTGGAATTTTTACTTAATATGATAGTTTTATTATTACGAAGGACAGGATCATATTTGTCACGGATAATCCAACTATCTGTTTCTGTTAATACAATAAATTTTACTCTGAAGAAATATTTTTGATTGCCCTCGTATTCAGCGATGTAGTTAATGATAGTTGCCGCTCGTTTGTCATTCATTGTGGCGTCCGTGACAGCTTTCTTGACTCCGTCAAGGCGTATGATCTTGAACGTTGACCATGTATGAGATGCACCATCCGTGTAAAATTCTTTCTTGGCGTCGTGAATTTTCGAGATCAAACTTTTATTTTTCGGATCAACCAGATCTCGTACTGGCAAGTCAGAAGATAATCTGTCAAGGTTGAATTTATACTTAACAGGCCTAGTTTGGGATAATCTCTCAAACTCGTTCATATAATTAAAACAAATATTTAAATAAAGAAAATTATATATATATATACAATGTCCCAATGCAGATGGTTGATGATCGGCTCAGTAAATCGATGCAACAAATCCTGTAGAAAGGAATTTTGTTGGATGCACTCACAAAACATACGACGAGGAAGTCTAGGACCAATACCATGTCTGCGGTGTGGTATTGGAGTGCGAGGAAAGACAGAATTATGTGGGAAGTGCGGCGGGAAACGGTTCAGAGAGCTTAAAAGATATTATGACAAAAAAAATAATAGCGGTGAAAACGCTATAAAATCCGTGAGGGATTATATATCAAGATTTCAGACAAACAATGATTTAAACATATAATATTATTATAATGGAGCAAAATATATTTGTCCCACATCCTGTCATAACAAACTATGAATCAAATATTAATGGTATCATCAGACACTGCAAGTTGAAGAGACCAGTTGGCGTTGTTTCTAATACTGGCTATCTAAGGTTCACATGCGAGGGGGGGAAGAAACATTATTTGTGTCATAGATTTACATACGAGTGTCACAAGGGTTTGATCAATGACGGTCTTGTTATTGATCATATTGACGGGGATACTCAAAACAATAATTTATCCAACCTTCGTGTTGTCACATACAGCGAGAATAATACACGTGGAAATACAGGAAGATATAAGACAATCGGAAAGAGGGCGGTAATTTCCACAAACATAGAAACCGGCAAAGAAATTATGTTTCAGTCTATGAACGCGGCTGCGACATATTTTGATATTAACTCGCGTGTGGTAAAATACGTCGCAGATAATATAACCAGATCTACTTTCTCGAAAAAATATAAGCAGAAAATTATCTTTAAGTATCAATAACTATCATCACCACATTATTAACTATCATCACCACATTATTAACTATCATCACCACATTATTAACTATCATCACCACATTGAATTAATTTTTTTAATTTATGTCACAGTAGGTCCTCCATACACTACTGAATTTTTGATTATATAAGGGGAGATTACTTTGTAATATATAGTTTTCTTCGTAGATGGTTGGTTTTTTATGATCGTAATTAGTCAGTTTAACTAATTACATCGTAACTAATTACATCGTAACTAATTACTCGTAGAAGTATTATTTATGTTTTTTAAATATTTTCCCATCATACAACACATGATAATGTTATTGATCCGTAGGAAGCTGTGTGTGAAACAGAAACCGTTGCTCATTGTAATCGACCTGCAGTTGTGTGTTCACTGAACTTACATTCTGGAAAGTTCTTTGACTGGTGCATTAATGCCACTGTTATTATTGATTTTCAGTCTGCTTAGGAAACCCGCTACAAATACAGAAACTATTATTCAGAAACCGTTATAAATACAGAAACTATTATTCAGAAACTGTTATAAATACAGAAACTGTTATTATTCAGAAACTGTTATAAATACAGAAACTGTTATTATTCAGAAACCGCTACAAATACAGAAACTGTTATTATTCAGAAACCGCTGTTTAGTGTAAATATTGGTTCCTTAGCTATATATTAACTTCCGAAACATATGTTCGTAACAATGTTTGATAGCTCGATCAGTATGGTATTGGACTGTGACGCTCGCGGTCCAGGATCAAACCCCCATGGCTGACAATTTGTCGGTGGTGTACGCATAATTGCGATTTTTATAATAGTGGGGGGAACCGCAAGAACCCACCCGCTCAGCAAATTCCCAACCACAATATTGACTTGTGGTTGATACCTATTTTTCGTATCACCCACTGGATTAATTATTATGGGTGGGTTTTTGCTGAGCGTACCTTAATTAAGTTATATGTTTGTGCTGTCCCAGAAACATCCCGACGAACTCGAAGGGGTTATGGGATATTTTTTTTTTATTTTAAAGATTTATATATTATATAATGAACCATGAAAATATCAATGATGTAATTGTCGCTATTAAAAAATTAAAAAAAGATGGAATTAATATATCTGATGAACTTAATCCTGAAAAAATAGTTTCTGACTTTGAGATTTTACAAGAACGTAAAACCATGGGGACACACACACTATCATCTGAATACAGGCTCATGAAACGGATTCAATCGGCAATGTTTCAGTCGCTAGCTACCGTAGAAGATGATCATGTGAAGGAGTTCGTTCCTCTTTCTACCGCCGTAGAAAGAATTAAGTCGTTATTATCCCACGAGTATGAGGCAAAGAAAACGATTAGTACCCGTATAAGACTATTAAGAAAAATAATGTTAGATCGTGAAACGATCCAAGGTAACTTCGTTACTGGTGAAACGATCCAAAGTAGTAATTTTGAAGATGACTGAGATCTTTGATCAGAAATATTATTTCTGAATTTGATGGGTTAGTAATTTGTTTTTTTTTACTGAAATTTAACAAATTTGTACAAATTTCTTAATTTTGACTACCATTTACCCCATCAAAAGCATAAAATTGTACAAATTTCTTAATTTTGACTACCATTTACCCCATCAAAAGCATAAAATTGTACAAATTTCTTAATTTTGACTACCATTTACCCCATCAAAAGCATAAAATTGTACAAATTTCTTAATTTTGACTACCATTTACCCCATCAAAAACATAAAATTGTACAAATTTCTTAATTTTACAAATTATTTATTTCTGAATTAATTTATTTATTTACTGAATTAATTTTTTTTTTTTTTACTAAAATCAAGAAAAATGCACAAATTACTTGATTTCTGACGGGGTAGTTGGTAGTCAAAATCAAAGAAAAATGCACGAACTACTTGATTTCTGACGGGGTAGTTGGTAGTCAAAATCAGGAAAATTGAGCAATTTCGTTGTATTTTAGTAAAAAAAAAATAAAAATCTCAGTAAAAATAATATTATTATAAATAAAATTAATTTATAATAAATAAAATTTGTTAGGAACAATTTGACAAGGTTAGAACTTTCTTGATTTTGACGGGGTAGTTGGTAGTCAAAATCAAGTAGTTCGTGCATTTTTATGTTTCTGAGGGGGTAGTTGGTAGTCAAAATCAAGTAGTTCGTGCATTTTTATGTTTCTGAGGGGGTAGTTGATAGTCAAAATCAAGTAATTTGTACAATTTCAGTAAAAATCAGGAAAATTAATAAATATTATTTTTTTTGTGATAGAAATTTTAATTTTACTTTCATCGACTAGCTTTTTTAGTTGCCTGGGCCGATTAATTTGTACCAAACACAAATTTGTGCTAGTAATAATAAAATATTTTTTTAAGTTGATCGAATTTGAGTCTGATCTCTGTTACAAATGTTCTTCTAACTGTTAAGAAATCCTCGCGTGTAAAAACCCTCCATTACATAAAGATCTACGACAAAAGTCCTTAGACAGAAATCCTTAAGACAAAAGTCTTTACGACAAAAGTCCTTAGACAGAAATCCTTACGACGGAAGTCCTTAGACAGAAATCCTTAAGACAAAAGTCTTACGACTTTACATACAGATTTATTACAATCTCTTCTTCACGTATGTCAATCAAGCGATTAAGATGGTCTGTGAGTTTAAAATTGATTCGTGTTAACATATTATTGTGACACCGCAAATACACGGGATTAGTTGGTTCTTGCACGATTAAACTTCCAGGGGGAACTTGTGGTGTGAACGTGTACAGGATGTATCCTTGTTGAGCTTGATTTGATCTTCCGAGATCTATTTGATAGCTGCCATCGATTACGTCACAAACCAGATTGACCGCGACCGTCGGTGTTATATTAACGATTCCCGGGGATACGTGTCTTCCGCCGCCGTGTGGATCATTATCATATCTGAGAACGGTTGGATATGGTGCTAGTTTTCTCCATGCATGGAGTATTTTAGGAAAAAACTCATCAATGACATCACTGACAGATTTTCTTAACTCGGTTACACTATACCCGGGAAATTTAAAATTTGGTACATCGGCTTCTGTTAATTTATATTTTTCTGACCATTTATATGCCTCAAATTTTTTAAATGATTCTAAACTAACCATCGCTTGAACTATTCGGCTATTAAAATATTCCATATCTGATATAAGCTGATTTAATATTTCCACACGCGTGATGATTTTTTCACGCGATGACGCTGATATGTCAAACATATGTTCGTTAAAATATTGATTCAGTTGATCTAGTTGTTTTTTACATTCTTGATTGATTTCCTGAAAATATTTAATAATATCACTCCGATCAAAACCCAAAACATGTCCTGTTTCCCCCTCCCGACTTAGAAAAGTCCATGCCTCCATATCGTCGTGAAAGAGAAAATGGCTAAATATTAATTTATTTTTAAAAATACGTAGTTTTTCCCCGTATGATGGATTAATTTCATGATATGATTGTCTATCCGTGACATAATCAGACTTTTTCGGTTCTGGTGGTCCTTCATGCACCGGGGGAACATCCGGCCATCCTAGCACGGATCTGATTGAAGATTGATAAATATCAACGGCATAATCAGGCGAGTTTATTTCAACCGTCGAGGACAACGTCGGCTCATGAACATTAATTGATATTTTTGATTCTTTTCCCGTTATTGATTTTATTCTACGCGCAAATTCCTCACTGATTTGTTCGATCTCGTAACTGCCAGTTGGTATTCCAACAACAACCCAGTCAGGTGTTCCATCGGGTTTGTTCTTGTTAGTAAATACAAGCGAATTATTTGCTGGTGTATCATGAAATGATTTTGATCTGATATTTGGCCAGCTGTAATATACTCGTAATTGTGCTAGTGCTATTTCTTTTACTGGAATTGCAGTAGGAAAATTAACACTAAATTCAGGATTAATTGAACTTACCGAGATCATCGTTATCTTTGGCGGAGTTGTGTTGGTCACGATCTGCTGGAGTAATTCTGTCATTATTGATACTTGTATCTTTAATACCTTCGTCGTATATTTTGGTTATCATTGAAAATTCGAAATCAGATATAATTCCATCACTGAGACTCGCTGATAACAACGAGGATAATTTCGAGTATGCTACCGTCGCTGTATGTAATTTTATTTTGTAATCGGATAACTTTTCGTTCGTACAAGTACATATTTTTTTTGTGATGATACCAAGCACACCTGCAATAGTTGTTGCTGCTGAAATACAGATAGTTACAGCTACTGGTGCCATCGTTGTCAACGCTGATAATATTACACCGGTTCAAGCAACAACAGCGGATACTGAATAAACAATCACATCAACGATAACCAATCGTCGTCGATATTTTTTTACTTTTACTGTATATTGATCGACTTGATCTTTTAGCGCCGCCTGCCATTCACGCGCTTGACTGTATCTGTATTGTGCACCGTCCATATATATTTTTATGCAGTAACCAATTGAGGTGTTTCAGCTACAAATTCCAAACACCACCAGAAGGATGTTGCGGTTAATTTCTTATCAGCTGCGTCCAGAATAAATATTTCTTCGGTTCCGATATTTAATACAACAGATACAACCCCGGAAAACCTGTCGGTGGAATGACGCCATGGAAACGTTGTAAATATTTCAAATTTTGCAGCACTAAACACAGACAGCCTGTACACGCCAGTGCTTGTTGCGGTATATTTGATGGTATTATTTTGTTTTGACCATGTTGCAAATCCCGATGATACCGTGCATACGATGTTTGTGATATGCCCGGGAGTTATTTCAGCTGGAATTTTAATCAGATTGGTTTTATTGATAATCTCAGGAATTCCCGCTACGATGTCTAGTTGTGTTCGTTTGATCGTGTCTAGGTTACTTTTGATATCAACGAGTTTCATGTCAATGACGGAAGGAGTTCCAAAGAACTTATTTATGGCATCATCGGTTTTCTGAAAATTTCTTCGAAGCCTTGTAAAACCGGTTACGTGAACGTCATACTCGGCCCGCAGCGTGGATAGTTTTCCATCCACGTCGTCGACGTATAGTTTGTTTGCGACGTCGTTGTCAGATTTTGGAGCTGTTACAGCTACTATTTTGTTCCCGTTCATGCTAAGTTCACCTGTCATCGTGTCACCGGTGTTTCTCACGCGATTAGCAACACTTTTTGCAATTTCATCTCTGATGGTTTTAAGTGACATACTTGAATCTCTGATTCTACCACCGTCAGTAAACACGGGAATATTATCCGTAACTGCACCAAGTACTCGCCGGACTATATCATTCCATTTGATATTGCTGGTTTTTAGTTTACCATATCGATCTTGAAAAATAACAACTTCATCTGGGTCAACTCCAGCAAGGTTCATAATATCAGCGAGGTCATCTTTAGTCGCATACTTTGACAGATCAACGTCGGATTTTATTTTCTTACTAGTAGAAGATCTTCCGTAGATGTCAACCATTATAATAAGATCCGTTGTTTAAAATGCTTTACGCGCAACAAATCGGTTGCTTGTATAATCGTGCACGACTTTATGTGGCGGCCTGGATGATTTTGATATAGCGTCGAGTACATTAATTACTTCACGGCCGCATATTGGCGGATCTGTCATTGTTTGTGTGGGTAGCGTTGAATACCAAACTTTGGAACCTCTAGTTGTTGCATGGAGTGGTGCGACATACTTGATAAATTCAACAGGTGGAGCTAACCCGTACGAATCAAAATAAACAATTCCACGCGGATCAACCGCGTATGATACCCAATGAGTACCGGGTCCGGAACGTTTGTCAAGATTAATAATACCTGTTTCTAGTTTGTTTGGTTGTTTCGGTAATTGATCTCGCATAAAAACACCTCTAAAGGCGGATATTTTTAATTTTTTAGCAGCATCAAGTAAATCAAAATTTGATGCTGGAACGTCTAACGAAATGACCCTGGAAGCCTTAGGCCTCTCCCCCAACGAGATCCCGGTAATCTTAGACCGCGTCCCTTTTTTTTGTATCCCCGCCCTGTTGCTTTCTTTAGTGCCATTTCAGCGGCTGTTCCAACAGCACCTAACGCGGCCGCTTTTGCTACGGCTGGAGCAGCTGCAGCTATTAATGCCGGAATGGCCGCAAGTAGTGGAAATATACCACCTGTTTTAACCATGTCTTTGATGGCGCTCGGGGAGAGATGGAATTGAACTCCAGTTTTTGATTCTAGGGCTTTATTGAAATGTTTAATCTGATTATTTGTCAACGATAATTTGTTTGGACCACCACTAATATGATCTCGTTTTAGTGATATTTTAGTTCCGCATTTGTTGGCGGTTTTTGATTGAAGCTTTTTTACCTGACCAGGAGTCAGAGTAACATTAACATGACTATACGACATTTTTATATAAAATATATTTTTCTAAATAACACGATTAAAGATTTTCCACCGGTGCATCAACGATCCTCATTCGACCACTGCCACCTTCAAGTAACATGGCCTTGTCGCTAAGTATGACCGCGATCGCTCTGTAAAAGGCACCACCAGCTGGTGGGTTAGTAACATGAGCTCGAAAGTGTATATCAACAACAGATTGTTTGGATAAATCAAGATGTTCTAGTGAAAAATAATAAATCGGATATAGACCTGTAAAATCTAGTTGTGATATTTGCAAACCAGTATCTATATTTTGATCACGTCCCATAAATGACATCAAACGATGATATGCGCGCGCTACATGATTTTGATCAAAATTTAACAATATATCCTCGGCTGGTTCTTGATGTCCATTTATCCGTAAGGAAACTTCATTAACTCCAAGGTTATCAAATATCATATGTGATTGTTCTTGATCATTTATCCGGTCAATATTTTGCAGTGCAATAAAAATATGTCGTGGTGCAGAAACACCCTGTTGTGATGCTATATGCCATGTAAATAAACCATTAATATTGCTTTGAGCAGCATCTGTAGTTACTGTTAACCATGATAGCAATGATTTACCGCCTTGATCCATAAAAGATAGTAATTTTTGTTCCTCAGTAATAGATGGAGTCATTACTGGCATCCACAATGAAAGTTTTGATATATTTACTTTACCCTCGGCAACACCAGCACCTCGCCAGATTGCATCATTATCATCACCTTTTCTTACGAGCACAATTGTGTGTTTAGCTCCAAAGATGACTTTTCTAACATTTCTGCAAAATCCAAAGATGTGAGATAATGGAATTGCACACGAAAAATTTCTATCATTTCCCAGCAACATATTTCTACGTGCTGCAAATCCCAGGTTGTAAGTCGCATTAACACTTTTTATAATATCAAAATCAGCACCTGGTCTGTCTGCGTGCTCAAAATCAGCTGGTTGTGGATTAACTGCAGTATTTTGTGGTGCTAGTACTTTGGTATACTGAACATGATCAGCGTTGTTGGTAATATCCTTAGCAAACATCATTGTTGGACCAGCTGATCTTGTAAAGTCGTCAGAATATCTCGCCAGACCAATTATTGTTGTAGCAACGTCGACATCATTCTGAACTGATTCAATATTTTTTCCATCAATCATATATGTGGCGCCACTAAATAATGCCATGATCCCGTTGTTGACAAAACCAACACGCAAATTAGCAGCATATGCCGTATTAGCTACAACATTCGTTACAAGTCTACCTTCTACTTCAATAAACGCTTCAGCGGGCAAGAAATATCTACTTGTATCATGAACCTGTAATTCGATTCTCCCCCGCTGATTTGGTAGTCTTGCGTCATAAGAATAAAATTGATAATCACGTACTGACTCGTTCTTAAGGACAGGTGCCTCCATATCAAATGCTGGGTCTGATTCGCGCCTGAACATTTTTGTTATAGTTACCATTTTTCCAAATGATGATCATCGTCGACGAAGACCACTTCCTGCTATTAAATTTGCTGTTATATTTTTTTCTGCTTCTTCAGATATCGCCGCTAGTTTTTGATTTGCAGCCTGATTTATTATTTTACTTACGTCTGAGGGCATCACCTCAGTACTTGCCAGTTTCACCGGTGGTTGTTGTTTTCGTCGCAATAATCGTGCTAGTCTTTCTTTGATCGCCGAGAACGCCTTACCAGCAACATTGACAATTGCACCAGGAGCTTTATCACGAACAATATCAATAGCCTTCATCGATAATTGTTTTGCGACGGGTGCTACTTTGGGAGCTATCCTTGTAAATAATCCCTGAATAACATCACCAAGTCCATTTCCGTAAATAACACTATAGATTGGTAATCGTGAGTTTACCGCTCTAACCTGTGTGGGTTTACGATGATTATCATGCACA
Source organism: Sinohyriopsis cumingii (assembly GCA_028554795.2). Taxonomy (NCBI): domain Eukaryota; kingdom Metazoa; phylum Mollusca; class Bivalvia; order Unionida; family Unionidae; genus Sinohyriopsis; species Sinohyriopsis cumingii. Next base: position 132,523,503 of record CM068827.1, read on the forward strand.
ATCATCTTATTTTATTTACCATTTATCTAACAACTAGTCATCAACGAGCTCATCAATAAGTTCTCGGTAAACGCCGATATCCATGATGCCACCTTGAAATAGTCGCCGACAAATATCAGCTGCTTCATTGGTTATTTCTGGTGAATTATTTCCGGCACGTTTTCCTCCTATGAGAACTTCTAACCGTGACACATCATTGATGATATTATCAGGACATAAACCAGATCCTGTTTTAGGTTCATCTTGAGGTGTTTTAAATACTGGTGGTTGCATTACCGGAGTAAGTACTTCAGCGGTGGCCGGGGGTGAGTCACCTTCTCGAAATCCATGTGGTGAACCTGTCGGTGTAAATGTCATTTTCGGTGCAGAAATTTTCTTCGAGGGGAGTAATTTAATTAGCTCTTTAGTCCTTTTAATTTCCGACTTCAACCTTTGCTGTGGCGAAGAAGATTGTTGTTGTTCTATTTGTTGCAGAGGTGGAGGAAGCTGATACTGGGAGGACTCTCCTTGTTCTAGTTGTTCCCGTCTCTCTCTATAAAGTCTTTTTACTTCTTCTTTAAGTCTTTCGTATTCTAGACCTCTAGCTTGTTTTTTGTTGTAATATACGCGATATATCCATTTAATGAAATTATCATCATTTGTTTTTTCATGACGGGGTTTTAAAATACTAGATTTATTAGATATACTATTTAATATTGCTTCAGGTAATCTCTCTCTTTCAGTTTTTCTAATTTCCTCAACAACTCCTTCGTTAAATTTTGCAATTAATTCTACGTTTTCTCCTGCTGGTTTGGATTTAGATGCAAGTTTTTTTCTCACATCGGCGACTTCAGTACGAAGTTCTTCAATGCCTTCAAGTATTTCCTCATCAACAGGTGGAGGTTGAGCTGCAGCTATGTCAGTTGGAAGGTCTCGTAAAATCTTTTTTGTTTGTTTGGTTCTTCTTGCTATTTTTTCAGCCTGCGCCACAGTTTGTTTTGATACCGGAAGAAGATCTTCTTTGATGACAGTTGCAACTTGTTCAGTTGCTGCAGTGACGGGTTTAAATAGTTTTTTAGTGTCTTCTTCATACTCAACTTTTGCTTCTTGCTGCGCTTGCAGATTTTTTCTAAATGAGTCTCTGACAGGAAGAAATTTTTTAATTGTTTCTAATCGTTCTCGTGCTGTTCTTGCAGTATGAGATTCTGGATGTACCATTTTATTATAACATAATAATTTAATTAATATCAGCAGAAGAGGAGCAGCAGAGAGGGTACCTACCAACGTTGGTCGTCAAAAAAATAAACAAGAAATAAATAAACACGTAGAGTACTTTATTTTTTCAGATACTATTTCAAACTGAGGTTTTATTAGCACAATCGGTCATTGCAAAAATAAACATCTCAAGGAAAGTTCATTTGTAAAATCTTGACCTTTCTACGAGATGATTTATTTGTTTGTTTTATTTGTTTTGTCGGAATTCTATGGTCTGTTCACCCTCTCTGCTGCTGGTTTCCAGGATCCTTCAATAACATCTCATCTTGGAAGCATGGATTCTCCTCTCTAGTTCTACTGTCCATGTCTCATATGCATACAGTTATAAGGACATGACAAGGCAGTACATAAACTTGATCTTGGACCCAGGCATGATATCGCCATCCTTCCAAATAGGCTTCAGACTAGCCAGTGCTGTTGTTGTTCGAGGAATCCTGGAAGGAACGTCAAACTTTTAACCTTCATCAGAGCGATGGCACCTGGGTACTTGGAGCTAGTCACTGTGACCTGCTCCTGTCCAATAACTCGTTTCCTTTGGGACACTACTTGGGTTGTTGGTCATTAGCTTGGCCTGTTCAACATTGATCTCCATCCCATACCGTAGTGATGCTTGGCTGAGACAGTTCACTAAGATTTTCAGTTCTTGTTCATCACCTCCTAAGCCACTGAAATCACCAGTGAAGCACAGGCTGGTGATTGTTTTGCCCCAACACTGACACTGGTCTTATGGTCTTCCAAGGTATCGGACATGATCATTTCCAGGAAGATGTTAACGGAAATGGGTAAGCGAATCACCATTGTTTGACTTTGCCTGTGGTACTAAACCCGTCTCCGATGTTGCTATTGATGTGAACTGCGCTGGTTGCTTTGGCATAAAAGTTTTTGCTGTGGTACTGATTAGTTTTACGTTTATATTGTATACCCGCATGGTGGCCCACAAGACTGCATGCCATACCTTGATTTTTAGAAGTCAACCAAGACATGATAGAGGTCTTTTTCATGCCTCAGATACTTATTACAGAGGATTCAAAGACTGAAATGCTACATCCTGCTCTGAAACCTCTGTTCTTCATCAATGCTGTTCTCTACTTGGGATCTTAAGCATAACCTTGCTTGGGTGATTGAAGAGGCTGAATTTTCAGTAGTTCTGACACCTGCAGATTCCTTTTCTTAGGAAGAGAGCTAATCAGAGACTGGGTCCATGGTTCTGTTACTAAAATTATCATAAAGACCATAGCAAACACCAGCTACACCAGGTTTTTCCATTCAGACTCAGATTAAGATAAACACATGTACTTCCATTGATAACGATCCTAATAATTAATCGAAACTCACAGAGAAATATTAGCTATATATTATGTTCTTCACAAAATCAATATCCCAGGTCATGTACACCATGAACTTGATTTTGGATGAAGGTCAATTATAAATTACAAATATACACAATATAATAATGGAGAAAAAGCCAACAAACAATAAAAATTAAGTACACATAAGACCGGGAACGGTGAAAAGGATGATTTTCTTGAGCTTGCCAGAAACTACTATCTTTCTGAAGCAAATGCTCTTTATTTAAGCAATTGATAAAAAATATTTTTGTTCAATAACTGGTGGTAAAAAATATTTGGGATATACATGCTTTGGGTTTAATTAGCAAGTCTTTATCTGGTTTGGATAGGAAATTAAAAGAATTATTGTTTTTTAAAAAACACATGGAATACGAGTTAAGAAAGATTCAGCTTCTGAAAGAAAGGATGCTAATGCAGAGAAAAAGAGGAACACGAGAGAGAGACATGCAAGTGCAGAGGGAATAAAGTGAAATTCAACTGAAATCAGAAACATTAGAATTGCAATGCTGAGCACAAACATTCCCCATTACATACAAGTTCAAGTACTATGTTACCAGAAATGTTATGCAAGTACCCTTGTTATGTATATTTAATTTGCATTGTTTGTTAGGATTTTTTTATATTTTTATTTATCTTAATTTATGCTATTATAATGTGATATTGTATGTTGAACTTAACCTTGTCCAAAATAATTTTTTTTTCCACTTAACCTGAGTTATTGATTTTTTGTTTTATTATGTAAACAACTCATATATCTAAAATATTCTCCACGTGTGTGGATTTAATGTCAGGATCATTATTAGAAAGAGTAAACATTTTTATTTGGGTCTGGTTCTAAGTTATTTGAATTCCCTAAAATTTTCCTCATGTACCTGACATTGTCCAGGTTATATATTATAATTTTAGTAACAGACTTTCTAATAATAATTAACATTTTATTTTGTAAACAATAAGAGCTTTCAGGAAGGTTATTTTCCATTAGGTAAATAATGGGTAATGGGTTTTCTTAGTAAATGTTAATTGTGACCTGAGGTCAAGTAGAGGACTATGTAATCTTGTCACTGGAAAGATTATTCATTCATGCTTAAGATCTAGCAGAATCAATCTGTATTATTGTTATATCCATTAGGTCATTTTGGCTAGAGTTATTTCTTCAAATTGTTCACTTCAAGTGAATTTTCTTTTGAATACAGAATGCTGTTTAAATAATATTCTTTGACAGAGACATTCACTGGAATTTGTAGTGAATTCAAACCTGGAGTTATATTTCTGTGTTTCAACAAAAGACTCTTGGTACAAAAACATGATACAGGATGCAACATGCAAAGTAGCACCTTCAGCGTTGGACTTAATTTGGATTTCTACTAAAGCTCATTCAGAACTTTAATTTATTTGAACTTGTGTTTGTAACTCTAGGATTATTTTGGGGTTTTATTCGCAGTACCATAAGTTCCTTTTTTTCATTTTCACTTTGTGTTATATGAAGAAAGAAAAAATTCTTTTTAAATTTTACAAAGGCTGTTGCTTTTCACTCTGTTCTGTTAATTAATTTAAGAGCATAGAGTTGTAACACCCTCTTTTAATGAAAAGGATGTAGATCAATATTTTTCTCATTTTGATAATACTGCTGAACATTTTGAAAAGACTAAGAGAGCAGAGGACTTCATTAATGCAACATGTACTTATTGTTAAAGCTCGTGAAGTCTACACTTCACTTTTGGTACAACAAAGTGTTAATTATGAGGTGGTTAAGGAATGTATCTTGAGGGGTTATGAGTTAGTACCTGAGGCATACTGAAAAAGGTTAAGAAAGTGCATAAAAGAAACAGCACTTTGATAACTCACTGGCCACTCATCACCATTTTCTCAAAAGGACTCCATTTGTCACAAAACAACAAACTGCTACCTGTGTTGGCTAAGTTTCTCTAATAACCCTGTGAAACAAATAGTTAGAAGGATCTTGTTCCTGTTCGACAATGAGTGATTGTCGTTTGTAGCCATATGAGAATAAAGAGAATGAGTAGTAAAAAGACTAGTATCGATAGGAAATTCTTGGCTGATTGTTTAGGAGTCAGTAAGACTTGTCAAAAGATCTTAAATCATTTTTCTTGCTGAATATTAAAAGTGATCTTCTAAATACTGTAGATCTTGTCACACCTGTCAAATGTTAGGAAAATCATATCGGAAGATACATAAGGCACATCTGCAGCCTATCCCTAAAAATGATGAACCATTTAGGAGAGTAATGGCAGGCAGTGTCAGTCCTTTATGTAAGACCAGGGAAGGCAACCAATACTTGCTGTCCAAGTGTGGTCCAAAAAATGTCCAGAGGCATTTTCTTTGAGGATTATTAAAACTAATTTCATAGTAAACACTTGTAATAGTTTGTTTTATAATTTTTGACCCTCCCAAGTCTGTCCACCTGTTAAAGGGTACAAATTTTATGTCTGGAATATTCCAGCAAGTTATTCATGACTTAGGCATCCAACATTTTACTTTGTATGCCTGTCACCCTGAAGGTCAAGGGGTGCTGGAAACCTGATTTCATAAGAGTCTGAAGACTATGAGTCATGCGTATTGCTTTAATACAGGTTCAAAATGGGATGAGGGTTTTTATTTGCTATTACTGTTATGGAATCATTTCGGGAATCTTTAGGTTATAATCCTTTTGAACCAGTTTTTGTACATACTGTCCGTTGACTATTGAATTTATTAATGAGAAACTTCATTCAACTGAAGAGTCAGAAAATTTATCTTGAGTATGTCTATGACTTCAAATATAAGTTGTCAAAGGTTTGTAAAAAAACAAGAACTAATCTTCACTCAACTCAGTCTAAAATGACATTAAAGTGTGACAGAAATACAAAGAAAGGTTGTTTTCTGCCTTATGATAGAGATTTGCCTCTTTTGCACATACCTCAAAATCCTTATTGAATTGAAAAGAAAGTAACTGACATATTAGATCATTAATACTCCTGGCAGATGAAAACATAAACAACTTTGTCACATAAATATGTTAAATTAGTATGTTGCCAGATATAGCCCTGTTAGTCCTCCAGTCAAATTTAATTGTACCTGTCCTAAAAAGTTAGGATTTAAATGATGGTGTGAGTGTAATGACTTTGACCTAACCAATCTTCCCAATTCATAAATGCTCAACAATCTCAGCCATAAACTTTTACATCCGCAACCACAAGTAAAGTGAACTTGCATATGAGCACTTGTTTCCTGATGTTCCAACCTAAACAAATAAAGTCGACAACGATGCTGAAATTGTTGATTCTACACCTGTGAAACAGCATCCTTGATGGACAAATCTTCTCATAATGGAATAATTGAAGAAAGAAATTCTGTTTTTGCTGGAGAATCATTTTATTGAACCAAGTAAATGTAATTGGTGTTAACCATTTATTCTCATGGTGAAACCAGATGATACTTTCCATATGTGTAATGACTATAGAAAAGTTAACAGTATCCAGAAAACGATTAATTTCCAGTACAAAGCATAGATGGCTGCATTTACAAAATTGGAAATGCAAATATGTCAACAAGTTTGATCTTTAGACAGATTCTGGTAAACTCCACTCACAAAAAGAGCAATGAAATTCCTGCATTTTGCAGCTCCAGATGACCTTCTTAATATAAAGTGATGTTGATTGGTGTGAAAAATTCGCCCTGAACAGTCCAACATGCAATGAAAATGATAACATCTGGTCTACATAACTGTGATACTTACACTGGTGATATCATCATCTAAAAGGGCACCTGAAAAAATCACTTGAAAACAATTTTAAATTCTTTGATCAAGTCAGTGATGCAAATTGACAATTAATTTGAGTTGTTCCATCCATGTGTTACATTTTAGAACATATTGTGGGACACGGTTGAGATGAACCTGTTAAAATTAAAGTCAAGGCTATCACAGTGCCTATCAGTAAGAAGCACATTATACTATGTTTGGGTATGGCTATGATTGGCACATTTACTCAAATTTTGCATAATTGCTGACCAGTTTGTTGAGTAAGAAACAAAGTTTCATTGACAAATGTCAGGACGTATTTTATTAATTAAAGGCCATACTTAAATGTGCACCAGTTCTTTCAGCTCCAAACTGCAACTAGTTATGTCAAATGTTTGCTCATGCAGGGGATGCAGTTAGAGTTGTGTTCAGTTATAATTTGAGAGGATTTTATGGTATTTAAATTATTCATGGGAAATACAAAGTGTTCATTGACTAATAGATTCTACAAGTCAATAAGCACTATTTTCTACTTCTAAGAAAATACTGGTAATATTTCTGTTCTTGGGATCAATGGATAGACTTTCTATTTCTGTTAAATATGGAGCTAATGGGTCTCCACAACAACACTCTAAATGAACAACAGAGATGCTGCTTTTAGACTTGTTGTAAAATACACGGAACAGCTCTTGCCAGCTGCCCTCACAGATGGGAGTTAAATCTGAGTGAAGGAAAGCTGTGCAGATTGTTGAGCCCCTGATTCACCAGAAAGGACTTATAGTACAATTCAGATAGGTCATGTATGTGCTCTGAGTCACATTTTGCAGCTATAGTTGTTATTGTGGAGAATTTGATTACACATACTTTTAAATGATGATTATTTACTTTTATTTCGCTCCTTGTCCATCAAAATTCATTTGAAGATTATTGTATAAATTCCTCAAGAAATGCTTAATGTAAAATTCAGTGATAATGTACGTGAACATGTTTAGAGGCAGTCACCCAAGCAATGTGATCCCATTTAAACTGGTGTTTCGGTTGTACACTATGCTGTAACATTGATCATGCCTGCTGTTGGGAAGTTGTACTACAAACATGCACAGATACATGATGATGTCATCATTTAAAAGCAAAACCTGGGAAAACAACGCAGGGGAAAAAGGCACACATGTTCATTAAATTGATGGCAATTATGTAACATCGTATGTATCTTATGTACAGTATGTCATGTCTTATATTTCAGTTCGTACATACTACCTATTTTCACAAGTATCTTCCTTCATACTCATAAAAGACAGTAGATATGTGGCTACCAAATCAGATTTATTTAGTTAAATTCTACATTATACTAAATTATCATTTTAAAGAAATGTCATATGTAAGCGTACTTACAAAATTTTTTAGAGTACTCCTATATCTCATTCATAGTTAACATCCATAAAATGAATGAATAAAAATGCATGTAACTTCTTGTTCATGCAACTGTACCTAAATTCTCCCATCAATAACAGCCTTAGCAGAGACAGAATTGGGTAATTTTAGCTGGACCCCCTGGATTTACATGTAGTGCCCCTTGTGAGCATGGCTTATGGAAATAAAATTTTAAACCAGTTTTATATGATATATTCAATCACTTTAAAATTATTTTCTCTCAATAGATATATTTTTTCAAATTTGCAATGCATGGGGCACCTGTGTACTTGGCCCGATTGGACCATTTTGGTCCAATCGGCCCAAGGCTGTAAAGTCTCCCATTTTCACTAGCCAAGGTTCCGATATGTTAACCCTATCTACATAAAGAGTTAAGATATCAGAGCCCTGGCTAGCAAATATGTTATTCCCCCTGCACTAGTACTAGGTCAATCCAACATAAATTTTCTTGCCTCAGTCTAATGCCTGACTGACATTATAAAAGTACATCGCTATCGACAACTTTCGTCTGGAAATTTTGTTATGACAATTATTTTGCAGATCATTAAAATATCACAACTGAATAAACTTTGCTAGCACTATATTCAGATACAATTTTAAAACTAAAATTAAGTCTTAGTTTGATCAATAAATGAGCTTACATGCCCTGTGTGACTATAACTATACCAGAGGCAGCAAGGTGTAGCTATACACTCTCAGGTACATGGACAGGATAGGACAACTAGGACAAAATCATGGGGCCTACCGCCGTCACAATTTGTCATTCATTGGGGGACTGCTGTCATTCTACAGTGTAAGACATATCACACGTTATTTATGTTTTGGTGTAGCACTAAAACAAAACCAAGATGTACGATGTCTTACATTGTAGGACTAAACATGTGCTATGTCTTACATTGTAGGACTAACGATTGTCCCTGATATGCTCACAGGGACTCGTATCATTGCTTACAATCGACCTCTAATGTACTATATAATATATTGTAAGCAATGATACGAGTCTCTGTGGATACGTTCAGGTTTGTTACATCTCTTCTTCTCTGTATCTTTTTTTTTCTCAAAGTCTTTATCTATTCGAATACAACGTCTACACTAAAGATTTTCTTCACCATCTTTTGGGGAACTTTGGAAGAGATTAAGCTTTATATTGCGTAACTTTTTCAGCTTCTTTCAATCACTAAAAACATAACTTTTGCTGTACTCTGTAGCAAGAGACGAGGCTTTCCGAATCAATAGGAAGTAAATCTTCGGCAACCGCGTGGACCAATCAGAAGCGGACAACACACAGATACCGGCCACGTTGGGTTGCATTTATACGAATAGTAGCTGTCACTAACTCGGAGACACCGGCACACAAGCATGAATCTTATATTTTATTTAACAAGTTTTATATCGCTAGTATTTGCTAGTGATGTTCTCGAGTACTCCGATAGTGACTTTGCATCCAAAACTGCGACACATGACTTGGCTCTGGTTGAATTCTTCGCACCATGGTAAGTCCCCCCATACTCCTTGGGCTATTTGAGATTTTTCTTTAAGTACAAAGTTAAAAGTGACATTTTCTAAGTAGCTTTATCTTTATTCGACCACACGTAGACACGACTACGATACTGGATGTACCATTGTTTGAGGCTATACTGGTTGCTTAAACTAAATACGCAGGCACCAATTTATAATTGTAAATTATTAACTCTGCTTAAAGTCGTTGCAAATAGTTGGCTTCATTGAACCCACCCACCCCACTCGGCCCCAGCCCAGCAGAATGAAGGCAGTGAATCATTTTCATAAATACTGTACTTGTTAGAATTATTTTGAATTTTAAGGTACAAAACATGATTCGAAGTTTTGAGACTTTTTAGAAAATTGCTTTTGATTTGTTTTCCACTTGTTTTATGGTGACTATCGAGATGTAAAGTTAAAAAGCTAATTTAACAATAACATCATCCTTTTAATTTAGTGTTAAGTACAGAATGGTACATAATCCGAGTTTACTCCCACCCCATTTTTTGATATTTGGAAATTAATGTTGGGGTGTAGGGTCAGAGTCGATTTCCTACAGAAAAAGTTGAAATTCGCAGTGTAGGCATTTGGTAGCTACTTACTAGCCTATCAAACCTGACTGACATTTCATCGAGATATTCGTGCATGAATTCTATAGGAATATTATTTATTTTCTTAGAAATTGTGATTATTGCATTAGCTATGTCTTTAATCTGCTGACTGGTGTTTTGTTGAACAAGAATTAACTGACACATGTTTTTATTTAACACGAGGCAAGAAATCTGTTCATGTTTGGGAGACTCAGCAGTGTGACTGAGGAACATCAATGTGTGTCAAACAATTTGATTAACTTTCAGATTTTTGAAAGCTGCATTTCCATTGGCTATTTAGGACACCAGAACATGACCCCTAAGTGGTTGCTGTCAGATCTTCATGTAGAACAATGAAGATCTGATTTTAAATATCAGATTCTGTTACAAAAGTAGCTTTGGGTTCTGCCATGATAATATGACTGTTGCACTTAGCATTCTTTTGACCCTTTTCTCAGCGCTCGACGAACTTGGAGGGGTGGGGGTGAGGCACAGGCCCTGTGCTGATGACTTAAATAAACTCACAAGCCCAGGCTGAAATTACACAGGCCCAGACAGTTCATACATGTCAACTCTCAAGAGGGGAGAAAAATATCCAGATTTTGGGGTATTTCCACACCTACCGCCTGATCTTGTATTTCCCAATTTTTAATAGAGAACTCCCGATTATTACATTGTCAATTTTCATTTCTCAGAAGAAAAATAAAACCCAAACACAAATAGATATATTGTATGCAATCCACAGATGCCATGTTCTATTTTATCACTAAAAAGTAAAGTATAAACATTCTCATAAATTTCAGATTTTTGAAACCTCCTATAACAGTACTAAAGTAAAAAAAAAAAAAAATTAAAACAAAATTTTCACATAAGTTTAAATCCCATGAATGATCTATGTGACTGTTGTTTAACTCTCTGCAAGCAAAACTGCATCTCCTTTTCCACCAAAGAAACTCAAGATCGTAAACACCTGGCATTACTCTACCATATTTGTAAACTGTAATTACCATGATTAATTAAAAGAAGGAATATAACAAAATATACCGTGCAGTATATATGCCCTCAAAGAACTAATTCAGAGTAAATATTTTATTTATTAAACAGTGTTACATGCCTTGAGGGTTAAACATAAGGTGGGATATAAAACATGGGAAAAACAGTTGCCATATGTACCGTAAATTGTGACTGCAGATTTGAACTGTTAAAATTTAAGTCCCAAGCATCATACGTTACAACAAAATAGGGCATCATTTATTTGCCAATCAGTTGCTGGTGCTTATATACACACACTGTAGAACTTTCACAAGATAAATGTAATGATGAGGATTTACTGTTAATTAGTCGCACTGGCTTTGTGTACTTCTAACCTTTAGTTGTGGTGCAGTTTAGCCACTGCTGACCAGAATATGAAAAAGGGGGCTTGTCATGCGGAAAAAATAAAGCGTGTCATATGGAGAAATGGCACATCCCATGGGCACTCGTACATTGGAGCAAGGGGGATGGGGCAACAGTCGCCTCCCCTAGATCACCTTTAAGCACGTTTTGGCCTACATCCATACAATTTCATGGCTAACCATTACGTGCCCCCACCCCGATCCTGTTTCTACTGGTGCATCCTTTGAGAATTTCACCCTTATTGGACCTGGATGATATTTATTGAAACCGGTGCTTTAAAAAAATACCCCGTAAAAACGTCCCCAATTTAGGTCCAAATCTCACAATTTTATTTGCTATTCTCCCTACTTGGCTTTTGAAAATTTGACATGTATGCTGGAGTCCAATTTTCCACATGCCCAGAATTTTCCCTTTTTTTAATATTGTCATACAACATTGCTATAGCTACAATTCGGATATAAATTTAATAAAAATGAAATACACTTGAACACTGCATGTATTCCAATAACTGAAATGATCATGCTTTGCATTCTATATTTGCAGTAAAATCAGACTTAAAGAAATGTTGCCGCTGTTCATAAACTTGTCAGAAATATGATACATAGTGGATTAAACACTCATTGAAGGCAATAATATGTAATAACTTTTGTTCTTGTACACACATCTATCATATCTTTGATGTACCTATAATGGGATGTTCCACTTCCTCATCCTACCTGTGCAAATTAGCACAATGGGTTCACCCACTGCAACCTTCTACACATCTCACTAGATATTGTCAGTCAGTTAATGTGAAACTTTGATTGTATACCTGAACTTTTCCTTTATTGCCTCTATTTAAGTTGCCCGTGGGATAGTTTTATATCAGTTGCATACATGTAACGGGCGTAGACTGTTTTTACTGAAAACTGTTTTCACGAAACAACTGTGTCAGGGGGTTTGGGAGTATGAAATCATATTTTTAGCAAAGCTTCCATTTCATTAAAATCAGATTTCAATTTCATGTAGGACAGCGGTAATCAGATTTAGATCATGGATTTTTGAAAGTACATCTATTCATTTCATCAGGGTGATCAAAGCTTCATCAGGCAAACTAATTTGTTTTTGACAAGCCAGAGGGCACATCACTTTAAATGGAGGATGTGCCCAAACTAAAATTAGAGGGGTCCAGGCTTCAGGCTATCAGATTTTTTTAGCACTGCTTTTCCATAAGGATGGGAACTGTCTTATTTCCAAGTCAGACATATTTACAACTTCGATTTGGACCAACTCTTACTGGGGACATGTTTAATGTGTCTCCATCTCTAATCTCCTATTTTTCTCTTGCATAGGTGTGGGCATTGTAAAAAATTGGCTCCAGAGTATGAAAAAGCTGCAACAGTGCTGAAAGACAATGACCCACCAGTTCCTCTTGTCAAGGTAAGAAGTGTGTTTTGGACTGTTAAGAGTAGATAACAATGGGTGTCTCCGGTCCTTCATTTTTAATGTCTTGTAATGCAGGTCATATGAGGTAGCATCACTTAAATTCTGTGTAAATACACTTGCATGTAAGCAAGGCAAGATGTAGGTATAATTTTCTCCCAGAGGCAGTGATAGCAATGACATTGTCATCAATGTTCAAGTATCGTTTAATTTGTTGCAAGCAGGAATGTCATATAGCTGAGAGTCTGATAACTTTTAAAATCTCTTAAAATCTTAAAACCCAGTTGGGGAAAGATCTCGTATCGTTCCCACTGTTTCTTGTACCCAGTGCATGATTTATCAGATTTTTTTTGTTGTCTTTTCACCATCTTATTTAATCCTATATCTGTGGAGACTAATGATTGAATGCATGCACCTTTATGATGATCCGTTGAAGTATTACAGAAAATGAGGTCTTCCATTTTTTTTCCTGGATTAGTAAATTGCTGTATCGATCAATCAGCCATTAAGGAAATGTATTTTTTCCCCATTTCTTACTACAGTGATAGTGTTAAAGGTCTGTAATCTAACATCTAAAACAGTAAGTAAACAGACTATATGGGTGTGTGACAGACTATATGGGTGTGTGCGATCCATTAATTTCGGTTTGCAAAGGCTTTTTTTTGAAGGCAAATGATCAGAAACAAAGATGAATATTTACAGACCTGCCATTTGCGTCATTTTACTTGGGATCATCCTAGTTTTTTAAAATAAAAATCGGAGAATCGGATTTCCTGATAGTTTTACCCAAAATCCCGACTTTAAAAAATGCAAAAGCAATTGAGCTAAATGTTAGTACTAAGTGCTATTCAACAAAATGAGTAGAGAATCAGGAGCAGATTGATATTCAGAGTCAGTTGGTATTGTATGAATCTAATGATCACTATTTTGCTGCTTTTTCATTCATGATGGCCAAACATCCTGCAAGAGAGCAAAAGTGATGCAGAAATTATGCAAGGAATGCACTAAAATTTGGAGTTTTATTGTAAAGTCTAAGCTCCATGAAAATCATGCCCGAAGTACTGCTTCAGTGGCACAGAAAAAATGCCTTAGCATTTGGAGCAGTAACAGGAGGCATCGCTAGAGGACTTTTTCAATTAAGATTAAGATTTTCTCAAAATGGCAACCTCAATTCCTATAGTAGTTTCTCTTTCATATATAAAAAGCTGATATTATTACATCCAAATGTATTTTTAGTTGAAAGGTGAACTGTCTGCATATAACGTATATGACATTGGACCTTTTGTAAAACACATTCAGCAGAAATGAACGAGAAAAACTAAATATATATGCTGACCTACAACTTATTTTAAATACTTGAGAGAGCAGTTTACAAAAGTAATGCTAGTGTGTGTGAGAATATTTGGATAAAACCCCAGAATTGAGTCTTTTCTACAAAGGTTACCGATGCTAAAAAGACCATTTCCTCTTCCCAGCACATGGATATGTCAAATATATAATCAGTGGCAACAATACAATATACACTTAAATTTTTAAAAAATATGGAAACTCATTTTAAGAAAAAGCAAACATTGATATCATAGAATCCAATTTTACAAACATGTTGTCATTCATTGAACTAAATGTATTACAAACTGTTGGTACACCTTTTGGTGTGTAATGTATTTTCAAGGTTAGAATGAGACTTGATGAATATTGGGTGTTACTGATACTAGTGAGTTATGTAATTGAAATACCTAGATATTATAGCCATCAGATCATCTGCTCTAAGTACAATTCTTGTATAGAAACTTAGGTAATTAAATTAAAATTTACAAGTTATTATAGGCAAGAGGTAAAATGTAACTACTTTGAACAATTGGAAAGAAAAAACTGATTTCATATTCGTGTAATTTTTTGTGAATGTCAAACTGAATGAATATTGTCTTTATAAAGAACGTCATTTCTCTATTCAAAACAGCAAAATAAAACAGATGTTTTTTTAGAACTCTGTGCCAGTTCCTTCTCCTCTCCTTCACTTTGCACTCTTCCTCACAGCAATGTAGATTCAAGGCATGTTTTTTTTTTTCACATATCAGAATGAAAGAGCAAAGCCTTGATGACCAGAGATCTTCTAATTGACCTTTTTTAAAAAGAGATTTAAGATGCTGGTTACTAGAATGTTGTTATTCTTCCAGCTATCTGGCACCTTGCTGAGTTCATACAACTGTTTCCTGAAAACCAGCTAATTGTATACAGTACACTGTACATAATGGAAATAAACTGCATATTATAACACAGATTTCTAAATTGTGTCAATTTGTAAATTTTTTGTGAATATGATCGCAAAGACTGGTCCTGATATTTATTTCTCCTTCTAAATAGTGATTTTTCCCGTTGGCATCCTGAAGTTCATTCCACTCAAGGTGGCAGGTCTTTATTTACTAGCTGAGCAGGAATTAGGTATGCAGATGTTTTATGCATTTAGTCAGAGAAGTGATAACCAAAATCATTGAATGCTGCACTTCATAATAATGGCTACATTAATGGCAGGCTTGCAGACAAAACCTGAATTGTTCAACCCTGAATAGCTACATTCAGGGCAGGCTTGCAGACAAAAGCCTGAATTGTTCGGCCCTGAATAGCAACATTAATGGAAAGATACTCTGGTAACTTTCCTAAACTCAAGTTTTTTTCTTTGATCGCTTACTTTCTTTGTGGAGTTTTTATGGAATTCCTTTCAAGGGATGGTTCCAACAGATTTTAAGTAAGATGGAAATCTGGCTGCTAGGAAAGTGGCTTGATGCATAGCAGTGAAGTATGGTGCATAGCATTTTCTAGCAGAGAGAGCATTGTAGACTGTTAGAAATTTTCAGACCTTTTATATTGTTAAAAATGATCATTATTCTTTCTGACAATTTTTGAAAAGGGTTTGTTTTTTAAAATTTTTTTAGATCATGTCATGACATTACCAAGCATAACTGTGTAGTAGACGAGACTTGGTAACAACCTGGCCTGGGTGTTAGACAAGACATGGCATTTTGCAGGTAGTCACTCCTAGATGATGTACTATACCCGGCCAGGGTGTCAGACTACTGTCTTGGTTCAGAAAGTAACCAAAACTGGTTAATTTAATGATACACAGTAATTTCCTACATTTTCTGTAGTGAGACTCCATAATCCAACTTTATTGAAATGTTCAGTTTGTCTGAACCATGTTTTGCCCAGTTATATTTTTTTATAACCAGAACTTGATCATGTGAATCACATACACAATCATGAGGATTGGTTTGCGATTGCATTTTAGCCATTTAATTGTACATTCCAGAATATATGATCACATGTTTAATAATTGTTCTATAGGTGGATTGCACTGCCAATACAGAAACCTGTGGAAAATATGGTGTAAGTGGGTATCCCACTTTAAAAGTGTTTAGAAATGGTGAAGTATCGGAGGATTATAATGGTCCAAGAGATGCAGGTAGGAATGTCGAGTTGGTTATCTGTTGTCTGTGTTGATTGTAGCCTGTGTTGCTGATTGTAGCCTGTGTATTGTTTGTGCCCTTGGAAGTACAGAGACTTTTAAGCATTGTAGAATTAGCAGCATCACTGCACATAAAAACAGTATTTTACCAAATTGTTAACCTGTTGGCAAAGTATAGATCATAAATTTGATGGGCAACCTTTAACAACAGACCATGATTATAAATGTTCTATCAGTGTGTGTGTGTGTGTGTATATATATGCCATTTGCATTTATGATTTTTTTTTTAGTGAATCTTCTGTTTTTTTTTCTTTCTAATTTGTCATGATTATTTTATGGGTGTTGGGTATTGGAATTTCCCATGCGTATTATATATGAGGATTTAATGGACTGTATTGTTGCTGACTATATCAATGGTAAAATACTGGAGTAAGAATACATTGCTTACTAATAATTTTGCAAATTTAGAGATGAGAGAAAGCAATGTTTTAATTTTCCAGCTTTTCTATCAATTTCTTTTCATAAATTATGTTGCAATTTGTGTAGAACACATTTAGTGGTTTTCATTAATTTTTTTTAATGAATACTTTATTTCATACACAAATGAATAACGGCAATCTCTCAAAATCGCACATTCAGAAAGAGATGAAAGAACATGAGAATATTAATTCTTTTAATTACTCTTAAAGTTGTTTTGTTTTAGGATGTTAAAATTCGATTTACACAAGCAGAGGATCTACTTAACCATGTACATTTTGACATCAGATTTACCAACAAAAATTTCATTTCAAATGCCAGGTTTTGCTTCAGTTTAATTTCCTCATCTTAAATTCTTCCTGACTTTTACTCTATGTATTAGATTATCCTTAGATTTGAGCTGTACTTAGTAGATTCTTTCTAAATTTCATTTTTGTTGCACAATTACTGCTACCTTCATGTGGATTGTACCACTCAAAAGAGAACTTATAAGCAGTATCGGGGGTGGGTATTGTACCCTTAAAGTTTTCAAAAGATCCATCTTTGAGGAATATAGTGGACTGAGACAAGCAGGTTGCAAACATACTTTGTCATCGACTTTGCATCATTTGGCAAATGTGCACAAGTAGTAGTTTTGTATCTGGATGGATTTTTATGTTTAGACATGTATTTTCTTAACAAATAATATTTACAATTTGGTTACATGCCTTCACATAATGTTGCTCAGTATTGGATGTCATCTGGTAGATTGAAATTCTTTCAATGGCTATATTTGTGTTTGTCAAAATTTATTGTCATTAAATTTGTCGTTTCTATTGGCTAATATTAGACTTGTTATATTAGACTTGGTTTTTTTGCATGCAGTTACTAAAAGAGTAAAAGGTGCCTGTTGATAAAACTGCTAGCTGTATTTAGGCTCTCCCAAAGTGTCAGCATTCCCATTCTTTTGACAAAAGTTGGGGTATTCCAATGTTCAGGCTAAAAAAAGATTGTATCATTCCCCCAAAAATTCATTGATCTTTAAAAATTGTCAGTGTTCCCCCTGGTCACTAGAAATGTTTCATTACACTAACCACCTCCTTTAAATTACCTAAGGTTTAGGTTTGTATTGCATGCATTTTTCTTTGAAAATGGATCGTTTTTAACAAGTTGGTGGTGTTGGTTCTTTGAAAAAGGAAAGGGAGATGAATCTAATTCATTATGCCCCATTTTATTGATGTATATTTATTGGGACATGTATTGCAATATATATGCTTGCTTAAATAGTCTTTTCATGTTTTGTACTAGTACCTTGTAATTGTTTTACAAGAATAATACTACATGCTTGTATTGTACCTCTGACTTTATTAATGCCATACAATTTCAATAAATTAGGCTCTGTGCTCTTTATGCAGTGTAATTTTGCTGAAACTTTTTATTCTTTCTGTATGATTTATAATGCTTTATATAGTTACAAAATAAGAGAAGTACATTGAAAGAAATTATTTTCATAATTCTGTTTGGAAGGGAAAGCATTATTCACGTATTGATTAATTTCTGGAGCAAATTTTTAAATCAGAGAGGGGTACCTTAATGTTTTGTCCGCATGTCATAGGCTGTACTCTTAACTCTAAATTACTGTTGTAGGCAGATTAAGTTCTGCATACTGGAAAATGTTAAAGCTTCATGTAGAGTTATTTTCTTTTATCAGATGGTATTGTGAAGTACATGAGAACCCGAGCAGGTCCTACCTCTAAAGAACTGAAAACAGTTGAGGATGCTGAGAAGTTCTTGTCACATGCAGATTATGGTGTGATAGGTATGTATGTATGGTACACACATCCTGTTTTATGGATTGTCTACTCAATCTGGTGGACATGGACAAAGGAGCAGGGGATGAAATGCCTACTACGAGTAGTGGAAGTCCATCAGAAATTTTATTGCAGTCATTGTGTAAACAGGCATTGATGTTTGAGGGCAAATAGTATACACAGCAATAACTTGCTTTAATAACACTTTTTGTAACCCATGCTAATGAAAAAGTTTAATTTGCACCCACAGTGAATGTAATTTCAAAAAATGATTTTTTTTGTGAGATACTGTCATATAGTTAACTTAGATCTAATAGTCTTGGTTATTTTGCTCCTAACACCATGTCATGCATGAATGGCAAGTTCCTTCAAGCAATTGGTGGATATTTAGCTCTCTTTGTGATTTCATTGGATCCAGATTTCATTTGGATAACCTCTTCTGGCCTTTGAGTGCAACCAAACAATCTGTTTCTCTATGTTCAGTCAATGAATAATGTCGGTGTTATTGGACATAATCAATAGACTCTCAGTATGGATGCTTACCATACATGTACAGATTTATGGATATATTTTTTTCTTTAATACTTATGATGAAAAAAGAGGAATAAATGATAATAATACAAGTTAGTTTCTTATTAAATAAGTGTTTTGTTTATTTATTTCATTGCAGCATGGGGGGGGGTCACACATGCAGCACAAATTTATTTAGTTAAGGCTTGGGACATATGACCTAGATGAAAAAAGTTACACCATAAGTTCTGGGACATGAAACAAGTTATTGTGTCCCAATTTATATGGTATGCTATGAAAAGTTGGTCTTTCATCCATACGCTTTATAGGTAAGTTTATGAAAGTTTTTAAATGCACACAATTGTGTACACTCTTTTGGCTGTTATGCTCTTTCCGTAGGCATTCATGTCATGAGCAAAGTGTTTTCAATTTAATTTCTTTTTGTTTAGTGAATCTTCAACAGAGGTCTTGCTAGAATTTAAAGCTAGGAGTCCAGGATTTGTATTTTGGTTAAAATAGAAAGTCCCTTGAACAAAAGTTGCAGTTCCCTCCCAGAAGCATGCTGGGCATACTTGAAGTGGCTAAATGTCCATTATAATGCAAGGAATATAGTCAGAAAGTTCTACTTATTTTTAATTCTCCTCTTTAATTAATTGTTCAATGCAGTACATTTAATACATCTGTCCCAATGCACTGGTTCGAGTCTCAGATTCAGCCAATGTGGGTATGTGAGAAAGCTTGCCAGTAGCTTCTCGTGGGTCGGTGGTTTTTTCCCGGGTTTTCACGGGTTCTTCCTCCACCATTAATAATGACCACCATGTATAGCCTATTGTGTGCTGAAAATGGCGTTAAATCACACAACAACATCTATCCCAACAGCACAAAACTACGATGTTCATGAAGCCGTATTATTCTACATGCTTTTTTTATATTTCAAAATGTGTTCTTTGAAATAAAATGTTTATTACATGTAAACATGGGAGAGAGAGATTATGAACCATACATTTTTGATAGACATTACTCATAGCTTTTTATCACAAACATGGAAAAAGGCATTGATAAGGCCAAAGTAATTTGTTCCTATGGTTTTAAAATCAGGGTGTGGGTATATTTATTTTTAACATGTTTATAATTTTATGATGGATAGTTTATATAATGACTTAAGCATTTCAAATATTGGGCTAAACTAGCTAAATTAGATGCACAAATCAATTTGGAATTTTGTATTTTAAAAATTTTTTTAAAGCATTATATACATATATCTATGTATGTTATAATGATATATACGCAAAGCACTTCAAATACTGGGCTAAACTAACTCAGTTGATACACAAATCAGTTTTGTGATTTTTATCTGGGGGTGTGGGGTGTACTTGGGTAGGCATCGAAAAATTGAGACAGTTGGGGAAATATACTTCATAAATCTTCATTCAGGAAAATTTAGAAATCAAATTGATTCCACATCATATCCAAAATAGTGAAATAAATTGCTGCTTAGTAATTTGTTTCATATTTAACAAGTATTTATATAATTAATTAGGTTATTAACCTGCTTTTCATTTTTATTATGATCTATTATGGTCATACTTGACATGTAAAATCTTAAAGCTTCAGAAATTTAATAGAGTGATAGTCAAGCAAGTGAGCATTATTACATTAATGAAAGTATACAGGCTGACAATATTCACAGCAGCCTTAGAAAGAATATGAATGGTTAAAGATAAACAAGAAATAATATGAATTTAAAACCTTGAAGCCACAATTTAATATACCACCAGTTCGGAGTAATTGAAGTTCTACCAGGGAAAAATAAGAAGCCATATATTAGCAATCAGTGCAGTTAGAGATTTTATTGCCTTGGTCTGGGCCATGTTTGCCCATTTTATCAATTGATGCTGTGTTTGGAGGAGAAACTTCACTTGGCTCATTCCAACAGTGTCAAAGGTCATGTTGGGTCTCAGCAGTGAGAAAATTGCTGCTCATCATGATTGGCTAAGCAGGTTTATGAATATTCATGAGAAATGAGGAACTTTCAGCACGAGGGCAACATTTGATACAGGTGCATGGTGGATTGTCACCCACATCTTGAAACAAGTATAGTACTTGTTCTCTAATCCTTAGTTGTCCAGCATAGATTGTAATAGACTGCTTATTTTTGTTTTAAGATCAGCAATCACAAATCTCAGATTCAAAATTGTGGTAATGTATAGGATTCTCATGTTTATCATTATCAGGCCTATTATTTAGCTTATTCTAAACATTTTAAATTGATTTGATATTTATAACAACTTAGAGATACCAAACCTAAGTCACTGAATAGTTTCAGACATACATAGGCCGTGTTATTTAATTATCATATTCTGTGTTTCAGGATTCTTCAGCAGTGGTGAGAGTGAATTGGCAAAGACCTTCCAGAAGGTAGCTGATGCTCTGAGCATGGAGATGCGGTTTGCCCATACCACAGAGCAAGCTATCAGAGACAAGTATAGTTATAAAGAGTAAGTATGGAGATGGGGTTTGCACATACCACAGAGGAAACTGTTAGAGACAAATATAGTTACAATGAGTAAGAATAAAGAATTTGTGAACTATGAGGTTTCATGACTTTCATTGTCAAATGCCCTCAGAGAACTCTTAAGATGTCGGCAATTTCAGTCAGTTTCTTTTGATTGGATCTGGATACTGCAGGGACAAAATATTTTATATAAAGTTTATTCTGATTGGTAAACGGTTTAAATTCATCCAGCGAATCTTCATGTAATGGAAACTGATGGGAGTGGAAAGAAGCATACTTGCAAATAATTGTGATCTGAGTTGTTGAGAGAGACCCTGCCACAACAAGTTTAGATAAAGGTTTGAAAAATGGATGGAAATGGGAATGGCTGGAGCGAAAATTTGACTTAAACTTAGTTGGTCAGTTTTATAAGAAAACTGAATGCTGGAGGACTGGCGTTTTTGTGACCTCTGCAAGAAAGATCTGAATTACGGTAATAGCAGTTGTGAAGTTTGGAACAGCACTTTCAAAAGAAGCTGCATATGGAAACGTTGAAGCTTAGAAGGCATCAGGAAAAAGTGTATTTAATTACTATAAGAAGAAAGATTTCTGGAATGAGAGAACAGATGTAGCCTCTGTCAGAATATGC
Organism: Sinohyriopsis cumingii; assembly: GCA_028554795.2. Taxonomy (NCBI): domain Eukaryota; kingdom Metazoa; phylum Mollusca; class Bivalvia; order Unionida; family Unionidae; genus Sinohyriopsis; species Sinohyriopsis cumingii. The sequence goes on from CM068827.1 coordinate 132,545,566, forward strand.
ACACTGCATGTTGCCAATACAGTTGATGTACTTGGTGATTATTTTACAGATTTGTTAGGAAAAGAGTGAAGTATAATGTTTTTGCTTCAAAAATTGGAAAATTATTGTGACTTAATTACGATGTGAACACTGACATGCACATGAAATAACTTCAGCATCAATAGTGATGGAGAGCAAATTCACGTGACAATATATATTGTGAAATTATTGAAGTCAAGTTGAACATATTTGGTAAGTTTTAGTTTTTCAAATGATAATTTTGGTTTATTTTATGATCATAAGTTGCAACAGGAGCAGTCTTTTGAGCCAAGAGTCTTTGCCCCCCTTGCACCCCTGGTTCAGGGGCAAAGCCCCTCGAGGCCCCATTGAGGAGTGGGACCATCCCCACCTTTAAAAAAAAATGTCTGGTTGTTTGTATGGAGTGTTTGTAACATGCATGACTTTTAGGGACCAGCTTATGTTGCCATACTGCAATTTAGGAAGCCATGGTACATAGTGGCAAGTTAAGGAGCATTGAAATGCAGAAGTGTTGTCAGTTTGAAAAATTAAAAATTAATCAGACATGGGTGGTTTATGGATGTAGAATTGCATATCTTTTAATGGCTTTTATTTATCCCCTTGATTATTTGATCTGATGAAAGAGGTGTAATAAATGTGATAATACACAACTGCTATGCTTCAATTTGATGTCATCCAGTAAGACTGATTCAGGTTTGGCCACTGTTTTTAGTTGAATGGAAATGTTCTGTTGAGAATATTTCCAAATGATTCTTAAAGCCACTACTTTCTACTAAATGCTTGTTTTGTTTTGTTTGCTTTTATGAAACTTGTCTAAATGATTTGCTTTCACTCGTCACTGTTGAAAGTCTACTTGAGGAAGAGCAGACAAGTCTTGCTTTGTAATTAGTTATAGTTTGTATTAGAAGGATAAATGAGTACATTACATAAAAATGCTTTCACACAGGCTGTAAACATTGTCAGCTTTTAATGTTATAACAAAATTTACTATCTTATATATACGGTGAATTTTTAGACATATTTCATACCACAATTTGAGTTTGTCTCCAAATAATAAATCTCAAATTGAAATATTAGTTTTACCAAGAATTTTACCAGAATATTTTTTTCGCTCAGCAACATAACATTTGTTAACACACTTGTTTAACCAACACCTTTCATACTACCCATTGCTTTTTGTAACTTTTTTTTTTCAGTGACATTGTATTGTTCCAGCCAAAGAAATACCAGAGCAAGTTTGAAGAACCTGTCAGCAAATATAATGATGATGCAGTTGTACACAAGATTAAGACATGGATTCAGAAGACAAGGTATTCAGTTGTAAAGTTCTCACAGCAAAATCAAAAGATCTTGTATGCATATTTATGGACTGCTCCATTGACCTAGTTGTTAGAGCATCTGCCTCGGATGGGGAAGGTCATGGGTTCGAACCCAGACAGTCATGCCAAAGACTTGTAAAATGGTGGTAACACCTGTTGGCTAGGTGCTCAGCATTGAGAGGTTAGTGTCAGGAATGGTTGGCCTGGTGTCAGGATAATGACTGGGTGGGACATCATGCTACATGTCCGCGGCATGATACCCCGGTGCTAGACATCACTGTAAACTGCTACAATGCAGACATCATAGTGATACGACTGATTTTTTTTTATAGAGCTACTTAAAAATTCCAAATCACACACACATGACATGCATATGTATGACAGAGGAAAAAGGCACTTTATTTATTATGGCCTCCCCCTCTTCAGTTCAGTCAAGATATGAAACTGGCCATTACTTAAATACTAAGCCCAAGATGAAATGATGAATCAGAGTGGTTACTTATCTTTACATTTGATGGCATGTATGTACCACATGACACAATACAGAATCATTCAGCAGAACATAAGTCATCAAAGGTATTTGCATACATATTTGATTTAATTTGTGCAATTATTTTCTATGAATTATTATCGACTATATCATGGCGAAGAAATGGAACTAAGTGCCTTTCCCAAGGAAACAGAAGCAACCAGCCTGTGCTGGCCTATGTAAGTATCAGACCTGCAGTCTTACAAGACTAATGATGTATTATCTGAGCTGCCACAGCTTTCTTCTCCGTAAGGAGATAAAGGAAAAAAAAAATTTAAAACTGAGCTTACATATCTTTAGAAGGTTATTGTTAATTGCTTTAGAAAATAGAAAAAGAAAATTATCATAATCACAACAGTTAGGTGCACCCCACTGATGCTGTTTAATGTACTATTTACATGAACCCATCAGGTCATTAGTTGGCTATGACTGGACTGGTATTAAGATAGCTTGCAGTGGACAATAACATTGAGAGGGATACATGACTGCTACAAAGTGAGATATACATTTTCACAGGAGAGTCCTGGCAGTGGCTCTATTCCAAAGCACATTTTTTGTGATTGAAATGATCTATCAGATAAAACTGCAGAAATGGTTTTTGAAAACATTTGTCAGAATAATCTACCACTTGCTGTCACTGACAATACCAGGGCTGTTTTGTATGATGTTTATAGATTTGGCTATATGATGTGTATACTGTTCAGTTTTGAATTTTTGTTGTTAACCAGACAAGTATCAGAGTAAGTAAAAGCAAATGTCTGAAATGAGATTTCCTCTTGAGGATTTTGTATTCCTCCAATGATATAAAATATTGCACCATATTAAAAATTTAAAAGAGTGGTTTCATGGACATCACTTGCGTAGCATGTCTTCAGCACTTATTTGCAGTCTGCATTTCACCTATTCTCAGATGTTTTGTTTTCAAGGGTTGGCTTATTGATAGATTGCAGATGGTTCATATGGAGATAATCAGAAGTTTGAACCAAACACCATTTAATACAAACTGCTCTGGTGGCCTAGTGGTTAGAGCGTCTGCCGCGGATGCGGGAGGTCATGGGTTCGATCCCCGGTTGAGTCATACCAAAGACTTACAGAAATGGTACTAACAGCTTCCTCGCTTGGCACTCAGCATTACGAGGTTAGTGTTAGGACTGGTCGGCCTGGTCTCAGGATAATGTGACTGGTTGGGACATCCTGTGACATGATGTCCCAGTGCTAGACATCACTATAAACTGCAGACATTGCAGCGATATGACTGAAATATTGTTAAAGCTACATTAAAAATGCAAATCAGACACACACCATTTAATAATTCTGGTGTGGTTTGGTGTGTAGTGTCTCATGAAACCATTGATGTGACTTTAATTGGTTTTGTCAAGTCTACATTGAAAAATAGAGTTGTGATGATCTTCACATGGGGTGTTTACTTGTTACCAGAATAGCTAAAGAACCATTCAACATATTCGAGTACAAATCTTGAAATGTTTGCAATCATTATACCTCGAGAACCATCAAAAATATTCTCATGGAATTGGGTAAAACATTCTCTTGTTGAACTTTATGTGCATTGTATGACTTGTCTGCTCATCATTCCTCTTCTGCAGTTAAAATTGCCCCTTTCTGATAATATGCCCATCACTAATAGTTTCATTTTAATTTGTTGTTTACTGTAGTTTATTTACTTCTTTGGCAGCTTTGGTCTGTGTCCTGAGCGTTCCCAGGGCAATGCTGAAAAGTTTAAGAAACCTCTTGTTGTGGCATATTATGACGTGGACTATGTGAAGAATGAAAAGGGAACAAACTACTGGAGAAACAGGTTAGTGTAAATGTTTGATATTTGTGAAAACGCACATTACAATTAGTGTTAATGAACTATTAGACTAATAAGCTGCTTCAATGATTCTATCCTGTGAGTATTTTTACCTGTATTAACTTGACCTCCCAAATCGAGCCCTTCCATATTGGTGAAAAAATTAGTTTTCTTGAACCATATACCAACAGACTAAACTGATAGTATCTAAGAGTGGAAAAAAGTGACCTGGCATATTTAAGGGAGGTAAATATAATGGCATCTCTATAAGTTTTCTTTTTCCATTGATGCAATTGTTTATAGAAGCAGTTGGAAGTAGTATGTATGTATGTATGTATATATATATATATATATATATATATATATATATGAATGGCACTTTGTAGTTTGGGAAGACTATAAACAGGAGTCAGCTAAGTTCCTTGTGTTAATATCATTGTATAAGCATTCTTGATAATATATGGTTATGCAAAAAGGTAGTAAGCCAGTTTCACTGTAATTAAGACTTGGTTTTCTAATGATAAGAAGAGCATTTTGCCATGAATTTTCTGTTCCAGGTTCTGGCTGCTATTCAGTTTTAGTCATTATCTGTTATTAACTAGTAATTCTTTCATAATTCATCTTTTTATCTGAAACTTTTAATTTTTAAATTATTTAGCTTGATTTATTGCTGAATCTTGTACTTCATGTTCCTGGCTGTTCTAGTTTGAAAAATCAGCATCTGTGTTAGTATGCTGTTGGTTTGGGGTCTGTGCTCACCTGTGCATTCAACATTGGAATTATTGCATATTTACATTAACCACAATTTCAGACATTGGTCGTTCTGGTGGTTCTGGAATTGGTTTGTTGAAGGGTGTTTCAACGATCAGAACCTATTTCAGTATCTATCTGGTGTTTGTCTACTTGTAAATCCATGTGAAATAGTACAGCCTACTGCCAGGCTGCATCAATATCAAGCAGTCAGTCAGTTGCAACTTTCACTTGAGTGTAATGATTAGGTGGTTTTGGTCATTTGACTCGAGTATCTATGGATTTGTCATAGCAAAGAACACTGATGGTACATCCGTCCGTTTTGAACTGTGATAAAGTCCGGCGAAGACCATGACCTTCAAGCTATAAGAAATGCTGTTGTGTCTTTAAAAAATGGTAGATATGAACCGATGTATTGCTTGCAAATGTGCATAATTGCAGTGTTGTATGACTACATTATACCCCATACCACTGACTTTAACCAAATTTGATGGAAAGCATCGTGGAAAAGAGAACTTTAAAATGCATCCAAATGATGATGACTAATTTAAAATAAGGCTGTGAAAAAAAGGAACTGTAAATGACTTCTCAGCTGATCGGCAGAAATTGTCCAGAAGTATCTTTGCACGAAAGGCTTTCAAGCTTGTATAAATTATACTGATCTTCCATCAGTGATGGCCACTGTTTGAAAAAATGAAAAAATGTTTAATCTGTCTTCTCAAAAGCTAAATGGGCTTTCATTATTATACCAGTGATGTCAGTGTAATATTAAAAATGGCAACACTTATTAAAAAAAACTAGAAACTCCTTTATACAACTTTGTCAGACTGCAGTTTGGAATAAGAGCTGAACATCTAGTGTTGATGTGCCATGAAAAATACAGAAGATGAAACATACAGAAAAGCATTGAAATAGTTGCTTTTGAAACATTTAGATAGGGTTATTATAGTAAAACCTGTGGAACCATTGGAAGGCACTTCAATCGGCTTTCCCAACTTGTAGATGCAATTTAGAATTTTGTGTCGGAATATTTAGAGCACCTGATTTATTTTAAAAATCTACCTTACCTGGATACCATGCATGTTTAAATGGAACAGCTGTCAAGAGCATTAGATAAAATCGTGACTGAAAGCGTCATATTGACCAGATATCTTGGACAAAGGCATGTTATGGACCAGATATTTTGGACAAAACCATTCTATTTACCAGATATCTTGTTGACCATATATCTTGTCAATTACTTTTGCATTTGGATTTTAGTTAGGTGCGATTTCTTGGGCCTTTTATCTGACAATTCTAGTTATCTTCCAAATGTTTGTGTTCTTTTTATTTACATTTTGGATATTTAATTTCATTATGTAGCCATTATTGTGTTGATGGGCTTTTAGACCCTAATGCATCATACCTATTAGACCCTAATGCATCATACCTGCATTCTTTCTAGTTAAAAAAAATTGTAGATAAATATTATTGTTTATGAGTCATAACTAAATTTGATCATAACAGTAAACAAAACTATAATGGAGTTTACTGATGAGCAAATTCAGACTTTTCCATTTCCTAACAGCTAACATGGAAGGTTATTCCAAAAGTTTAATTTGTTTTTATAAACTTAAAGGGTAATGAAAGTGGCAAAGAAGTTCCAGGATGCAGGGAAAGAAGTTTATTTTGCCATCAGCAACAGCAAAGATATGAGCTATGAACTTGGGGAGTTTGGCCTCAATGATGTCCGGGGTGATAAGCCAGTTGTTACTGCCAGAGATGCAAAAGAGAGAAAGTTTATTATGTCTGGTGAATTCTCGTGAGTAATTTTCTCCTTATTAGAATCTAATTTGCATTTCTAAATCTATTATTTGATGATTTGATAGGCTTGTTACAGCAGAACATGGATTATCCAGTCATTGAATATCCATATAATACACGTGTATGGACTTCTCCCACCTTCCCCAAATTTAAACAAAAAGAACCATTGGGGGAACTTGAAGCCATACAAGTATTTTCAGTCCTTTCAAGTCTTTTATGATTTGTGACAGATAATTTGAGATGACATTCAGAAACAAATTTCAATTTCTTCAAAGAAATATATTTTCCAATGATTTTATCATTCTTCTGGCATCCACATGAAATTTTTCTTTGAGGCAAGTGTCCCTAATTTGTCAATAAAAGCACTAATTTTTCACCCTCTTGCCCCTAATTTCCCTATTTGGCAATGTGCATTCTGAACATGCTTCTGGTCACAAGTCAGGTGTGCTAATCAACGAGCCACCAGTGCATTCTTGTTGGGACAAATCATTGTCAGATTGGTTAATTATTGAACTGGATTCACTTTTTTTTCATTAGAAATATAAAACTGTAGCATTCACATGTCATGTCATTTATGATCCTACAAGTCTTGATTTTAATTTAATTTTGTTGCAGTGAGAAAATGGAAATGCACTGTTTGGTTATGTCTGTAGACGAGATGAAATGGCCCAGTAGTTTGTCACATTTTCTGTCCATCCATTCAGACCACAGGGATTCATCACAAAGAAAATGAGTCTAACCTGTAACAATATAACGCAATGGAAGACAAGAGTTTGCACCCCTCGGTAGTTCCAAGCCTGCTAGTTTATCCTAATTGTCTGCTAATTTCCAACTTAAGCCAGTTGTAATCAAGAATAGTTGTTTTGAAAACAGATTGACACACTTTGTTCATTGTGTGACATATTGGAGAAAATGCAATAATTGTTCACTGATTTTGACGTCTGGACTAGTACTTGTCTCTGACAGTGCCGTTTGCATTCGGATAGTCTTGGATTTCACCATTGACCGAAAGGTAAGATCCGAACAACCTCAGGATCTTACCCTTATGTTATATTGTTACAGGTTAGACACCTAATTTTCTTTGTAACAAACCCCTGTAATTCAGACCATTATCTCTTAGATCTAGGTGTGCTTTTCATAGGTTTTCTCTTGTCTGCACCATTTTGTGCAGAGTTGTGGCCTTTGGTGATCAGTTTATCACTTTTACATGGAATATTGCTTATACTGAAAAATCATTGGAGGAACTGGTTACTGAACATTCCACATCATATAGAAGGTTCATGGTTGCTAAATGCCCATCTTCCAATGGTAGTTTGTTTATGGCACTTTGTGATGCACTTGCCACTAATAGCTCTATTTTAGTTTTGATATTCATTCAAAAACCAAAATTTTCTAACTGATTATGCCTCTGGCTAGATTTGCTAAAATATTGCCTGATTTTGAGAACATCTTTTGTCATCATGTTTCAATTTCTGACCATGATCGCACTTTCATCAATTTTTAATTTTGTGTCAAATATTTTGGACAGTTGCGGCTTTTCCATCTCACTGTGTGTGTTCAACTGTAACTGTATTACTTTATGCCTGAAGTTTGTACCATGATTAGCTAGAACTCTTGTGTTACGTGAACTAACAGGATTGTATTTGTTAGAATGCTGTTTATAGGTACAACTTGGTTCTGCAGAACCAGTGTTTTTAGTGGATACTAATGTGCATTTGTTATATGGAAGAAAATATCTCTGAAATCTGATGCAAAGCTTCATGGAACAAATTGAAGAGATTAAAAGAAGTGAGCTGTTACCAAAGTTTGATTAATACAGCTTTATCCTGAAAAGGAAGATACAATGTAATTTTGCATGCAAATCATTGCTACTGTATTTGTGCTGAAAAAATGGTTAGATTTTTTTCTCCACCTCTGACTGATATAAAAAGTAACAATAATGCAGAATATTTTCAATTATGGTTGTGTTTATCATCAGTTCCTTAAAGGCTATATCTGTTGTAATTAGTGATTACCATCATTAATTTCTCTGAAGGCCTAGTAGTTAGAGTGTCTGCCTAGGATGCGGGAGGTTGTGGGTTCAATCCCTGGCTGAGTCACACGAAAGACTCACCAAAATGGTACTAACATCTGCTTCGCTTGGCGCTTAGCATTAAGAGGTTATGTTAGGACTGGTCTCCTAGTGTCAGGATAATGTGACTGGGTGGGACATCCTGCGACATGATGATCCAGTGCTAGACATCGCTATAAACTGCCACACTGCAGACATCGTAGCGATAAGATTGAAAAATTGTTAAAGCTACGTTAAAAATCCAAATCACACACACATTAGTTCCTTAAATGCTATCTGTTGATTCATTGATTGCTATCATCATATTGTCTAAGACCTGCTTGCAGAAAGGAGTTGAATGGTCAACGATAACTGAAATATTGGTTCTGACTAAATCTTTTGCCATTGTTTTAATTCTTGTTTTTATCATTATTATTATTATTATTATTACAGTATTGAGAATCTGGAGAAGTTTGTAAATGATATGCTAGATGACAAACTAGAACCCTACTTGAAATCGGAGCCAGTTCCATCACCAAATGATGAACCTGTCAAGGTACAAAGAAAACAAAATTGAAATCAAATTATTTCATCTCAAAAATAGTTTCTTTGACAGAACTAGTAGTATAATAAATTGTGCTTAAATTCATTTAATAGATCATGAAATCTACATAGCTGTGAAATATTTACACCTGTATAATTAACAATGGACCACTGACCACTTGATGGCAACATGCGAGTGTTTCATAATAACAGCAGTAACTTGTTGCCTAACAACTACGATTCCTTCATGATTGCCACAGTATAATGCCTACAATTTCAAATTGTCACAAGTACAAAATATTTTCTCCTATTCATGCAGTAGAAGCTAAGATTACATTTGCATTAATGCCGACTTCAATTTTTACAATTGTTTTGTTCATGAGATGGAGATATCTCTCCAATAGTGGTCTGACTTTTGCAGATATGGTTATTACTTTTAGAACTATTGTTAGGGCCATGTTCACTGAAGTTGCTAGAGCCCAGTAGTAATAGCATTTTGATCTGACCATCTGTTGTCACTTTAGGTTTCACGAGATGGCTTTACTTGCAATTACTGCATTTTGTCTGATGGTATCCGACTTGATATTGACAAGACCTGAAGAGAGTTGAGCCTTAATGGTCTAGAGGAATTATGTCTCCATGATTGCCCAGCTATCGAAGTTTGATTTCTTCAGTCTGAATTTTCCAAGGAATGTTGAATTTGAACCAAATTTGGCATGCAACTCTGTTATGATCACATCTTGAATGAGTTAGATTTTCATCATATGCAGAAGTTGTGCTGGTATTGCTCATTTTCCTGACTTTGGTTTCTGAAGTACAACTTTGCTAAATTTTGACATGCAAGTATATTGCTGGAACAATTTTTTCTTATTGTTCAATGACATTTACAAGAGTTATTTACCCTGATTGGCCTTATATGCTTGTTTTTGTAGCACAACTTTACCATTGATTCTTGTATTTCATGGCCCCAAAATGCCTACTGTTACCTATTTAATGTTCCTTTTATTGAGACCATGTCCCTTTATAATGCATCCATTGTGAACGGCTCTAGTTGACTCTTGCCACATTGGTATTTCTGTACAGACTCATTTTTGACTCACCTAAAGGCAAGACATGGTAGATATGACCAACTAGCCTTCTGATGCAGAGGTTTGTTTAAAAGGTTTTTAAAGGCCAGCATCTCCCATTTTCATGGGGGGATCATCAATTATCAGACTTTTAATCATGGGTTAAGAATGTTCAAAAATCTTGAGGTCAGGGAGTTTGAAAGTTACGATCATATAGTGATTCAAATTTATGCCAAGTAGTCATATTAATCTGGCATTGCTATCTACTATTAACATGACGGAGCTGACTTGTGCTGGAGTAAAGATATGTTGCCATGGGATATAAATTTTGCTTCTGAAGTGGGGGGAACAAAGTTCAGTGTCACTGACAAGTTAATAGCATATTTTGAGGAAAACAGAAAATGCTTTTGACATGTATCTATGGATATGCTGTTTTCTCAGATTTGATCAGAAAAATCTGTGGTCCAATCAAAGCAAACTATTTCTGGCATTCAGAAAATGTTTTATGTATGCAGAAATCAAGAAAACAGATTGATAAAGGCATTGTGAAACTCACACACACACACTTATTTGGCCAGTGAGACACCCTGTTGGGTCACCTGTATTAACCTGGCCTTTTTAGGGTATTATGCCTCATCTCAAGTTGAATCTGACACTAAATGGATGCCACAGATAAAATTTTCTTGAAGAATGCTGACGCTGAAGATTTTCTTAGCATGACAAAATCTGTAGTACAAATCAATTTTTCTAGGCATTTAGTGCTGAATATTTCAGTAATTTTCTAGACTTTGATTACGCAAGAATTTAATGGCAGTTATTCACAGAATTTTGATACTCAAACATCCATATACATGGGAAGATCATTTATATACACACAGAGAAATAATGCAAAATTGGTGTTAAAGTCGATGTACAATTTTGGATGGGGTCAACCAAAATGTCTGATCAGAACAAATTCAAATGCTGTGATGTCACAATGAAAGCAGCGTGTCAAAACAAAAACAACAAAAAAACAGCCACTCTTACCTATTATAGACATCCACTTTTCTTGACAGTTAAGTACCCAGCCACTCTTACCTGTTCTAATAGACCAGACATCCTCTTTTCTTGACAGTTTGGTACCCCACGACCATTGTACATTGTACACCATTGTATGAAGTCCATAGTGATCAATAATTTTTATTCAGAATTTATGGCTTTTCATGTGCAGGGCATTAAGCAATCAGGATTGAATAGACTTGGTTAAACTATATCGGTATACAATAATAGAATACTATTTAATTTCATTTGAGTATATGTGCCTTAATGTTCACATTGACACACACTTTTAGACTTATTGAGGAGATTGCATTTTGCACATGGTGGACTTGTTTATTTTTTGTGTTTTTTTTTTTATTATTATGTTTTTTTGCATTGCCAAGATTTGCTCACGTTATCATGGGATAGCTGTTCCTGGGTCATTTCGGTAGGTTTAGCTGTGCTCAAATTATTTATTCGCAAGAGTTATCTGACCTTATTTACTATGGTTGGCATCTCTGCTTTAGGCTTAAACAGATTTGCCTCTGTAACTGGTTTATCCTTGTGGATAATCTGTCCAGACCTCAAAGGTTAAAGTCTCAGGTGAATTGCTGTTTACTTATTTGAGATACATTTTAAAGAACAGGATGAAGGAGCTGTTTTGTTTCTTTGCACATGCTTTTATCAGATTTATCACACATGAGAAGTGGAATTGGGTGATTTGAATGGTTAGAGGTCAGTGTTGCAGAGGTTGTTTAGTTGTGTTACTAGGACTCCAGTGACATTGTTTGCATGAGGTTATGTGTACTAATGTGATTCTATAGCAATACTAGAACATCAATCCTTTGTAAATGTACAAGAGTTTGTCTTTGAGATGGAGTCCACTTGAGTTCCCAAAGAGTGAAATTTTGATCCACATCAGTCCCGACTCTTAACAAAACTCTTGCCATTGGACCATAACTTGGCTGAAAATTAGAATCATTTAACAGAAGTGAAGGGAATTTACACCATACAATATCAAGTTTGATATTAAATTCTGATGTCTTGACTCCATTCTGATAAAAGCTTAATGTTAACTTGTATATGTTTTGATAGCTTTAATTAGAATGGTGATGGCTATCATAAAATTGCTAAATTAGATTTGGATGTTACTGGACACAAGTGTCGAGTTAGGAAACTAGAGATGTAATCTGTGCTGACAAAACTCTAAGGCATTACAACCAGACCATTTTACATCACTTCCCTTGCTAGTATTTGTGTGAAGCTTTTGTTTCCCGTTTCATACATTTAAATAAATGTGAGTCCTAATGATAGAGACCACTTCATCTGCAATGGTTTTACTAGCATGAGGGTCACATTGGATTTAGACTGGCATTATCTAATTATAGGAAATTATTTTTTGTGCTGGTCTCAGTTTTTGATATGCAAGACTTCTAAGTAACTACCAATGGGCTGTAATAATTTTGTGTGTAATCGAGGTGGCTGTTAATGATAGGCAAAATGAAGAGAAAGAAAAGTTGGAATGTAACAATGCAAGAGGTAATTGTTTTAGAGATGGGACAGTTATGGAACTTTGAACTCTATTTGTCTGTTATTTAATGTAGGTTGAGCACAGACTTAACTAGTTTAGGAATTGTCTCATCAATTATCATTTTTCCAGATGTTTCATTGATGCGAGAATACGATAATAATTCACAAGCAATATGGTAGGTTGAGCTCTGTAAACATTAGTTACCAAACATACGCTTAATATGCTTGATGGAATTATGGCACAATATTCATCTCTTTGTTTTATTTCCAGGTGGCAGTTGCCAAAAACTTTGATGAAATAGTTAATAATGAAGAAAAAGATGTTTTGATAGAGTTTTATGCCCCATGGTGTGGACATTGCAAGTCCTTAGAACCAAAATACAAGGAACTGGCTGAAAAGGTATGGAAATATTGAATACACCATAAACCACTGTAATGAGACAAATAGATATCTTGTTTGTGGCTGTATTATTCTGTGAAGGGTTTATTGTTCAAGGATCTGGAAGACTTTCATTATCTGCTGTTTGACATGTGCTAGAGTCCTTCATCATCAGTGTTGAAGAATGCACTCCTGTTGGATCTGAGATTTTATTACATTTAACAAGACGGGTTTTTTTTGTAACAGCAATTTTGTGTTGTGAAGGTCTGTATTTTTGGAAGTTGTGCATATTCTACATTGGTGACCATATTTAACAGTTATGATAGATATTGAAATTAACCAATTTTTTTACCCTTCTATGTTTTTGTTGTTTGGTCTTGGTGAGCAGAAAGCAGGCAAAACGTAGCTTGTTTTCTGCAGTCTGTCATTTGTTTAACTAGCTTGCAAAGTTGCAAGGCCATACAAATGTATGGTATGGCCCTGCATCCATCTGGGCCTCTGCATCCATTTGAAAAAATTGCTTGTTACCACTTTGGACTCCTTTCTGATTCGATTTCAGTGAGACCTAAAATGGTTTATATCGTCTGAATCTCAGACAAGTTCAAATAATGATGGACATCTGTTCATATTAATGAGGTGATATTGCAGCTGATTGTATTACCCACTTACCACTCTGCAGGCTGGAATTCTGATCATTTTTATCAAATTAGGAATATATGCTTGTATTCAGATCTTGGAGAAAGTTTTATAATGAGTGAGATACTCCATATCAATGAGGTCATCTCACATCTTTTGGTAGCTTTGTGTGTCTCTGGGGGTCATATTTCAATATTTGGTTATGTTGTCAAGATGTATGGGTTTGATAAAAAGCACTATCCACATGTATATAGACTTATCCTCATAATCTTGGATGACTTCAGTTCGATTGTTAATCATGTCTTTATCTTTAGAATGTATCTGGATATAGCTATATAAGTAAAATCAATGTGATCCAATCATAGTTAACTTCATTTCTTTGCTTCAACCAGCAGAGCATCTGTTTTTGGGGCGGACTCATGTTTTTGGATTGCTGTCAAACTCTGTACATATTTTGGTCATCTTCTTTCGGTGCATGTTGGCGAGATGCTTGTAAGAATTATTTCCCCTTTTTTAACCTGGATGCAAAATATGCTGGAATTCTGTGAATGCGGCTACTATTGCAGTTTTTAGTGGATTGCTGTGGTACATGGTCCATACTATAACCATCATTAGCACATGTCATCAAAAAATCATTGCATATTGAAAAATCATTGTACTCCCACTGTGTAAAGGTAAATCAATTTAAAAAATAATTGTTATATTGCTCATGCATTTCAAGTTATTTAAATTAGCAAAGTAATATGCCATACGGATTCATTTCCATAATCTGTCATTTGACATTGAAGATGACATATCAAATAAAACTAAGAATTCAAGCTCGCATGTTTTAATGATACTTTATGAATGGAATCTGTATTGAGACCTCTCTTGTTTACCATTTTTCCTAGGAAAATGTTCTAAATAATGAGCATATTTGTATGGTTCCAGGAATTTATGTGATATGGATTTCTTATTGTTTTTATGTCAACAAACCTTAAAAATTTCTAATTTGTATTAACTACACCTGCTTACAGTTGAAAGATGAACCAGAGATTACCATTGCCAAGATGGATGCCACAGCTAATGATGTACCCAAGCCATATGAAGTATCAGGGTGAGTATCAGTCTTGACAACTCAATGTTTCAGGATCATGGGATAAAACTTTAGTAAACAAATTGTATTTTGAGAACAAAAATGTGAATTCCTGACATATATATGAAGTAAATAACATGTATGTAAAAAGCTAAGAAACAATGACAACCAGGACAAGGGTCATTTTCCATTTTAAATTGATAAAAATCTTGCTTCTAGAACATTCTTATTTTTCAATAAAGCCAGACCTTGAACTCCACATATGTCAGCATATTTCCCTCCAACTAATAATGGTCTTAAAATATGATCTAAAATCTGAGACAGGTATTAACTATGTAATTTTTTTGACCAAAAAATCCCTCAAAAGATTAGAGTAGCCATGTAGTCCTATGCCCACAATTGCTGACCAAGGTCAACCAAAATCAAATATACATTGCAAGATAGACAGTTGTGAGGAAAGTTGGCATACTTCCCTGTCATCTACCAAACAAAATGACATGCTTTTTACATCAGGTTGTCATAAATTAGTAGCAAATATGTCATTGTTTAATGTAGGTATTTTCAGATATTCAAGGTTTTGCTGTTGGATATTCTACTGGTGCTGTCTTTTTATGACTTGAATTGTGAATTAGGTCACCACATAATTTTCCTTGCAGGATCAAACTGAAACTGAGATTATATAAAGATTATCCAATGTTGTATCATAACAGTGAGGAATAATTTCATAATTATTTCATTCTTAGTATCTGTGTGATTTCAGATGGATGTAGTTAATGTTTTTTTAGTAATTTGAATGCCAATTACTGCTCTCTTACTGAACTTGGGCATTATGAGTGCATTAAATTATGATACCCAATTGCAAAAATTAATAAAAACCTGCTAATGTTGTAAATATTTTCCTTAAAGTATTTTTTTTAAACTTAAATTTCTATTTATCAATTAAATATAGCAAGTTTTATATATTTCATACAGAGATATTGAAATATATCAGTGGTAAAAAATGTTGCCACAGTGATCTCACTTTTGGATCTACTTTCTTTTTCCATTTCAAAAGTATATGTGCAGTTGTGTATTTTATTAAAACCTGTAGTAAAATGTTCTTTTGTGCATCTCTCCCTTTCTCTTCCCATCAGACCACTTCGATGGCCTAGTGGTTAGAGCATCTGCTTCAGATGTGGGAGGTCGTGGGTTTGAACCCCAACCCAGTCATACCAAAGGTTTATAAAAATGGTACTAATATCTACCTCGCTTGGTGCTGAGCATTAAGAGGTTAGTGTTAGGACTGGTGTCAGGATAATGTGACTGGGTGGGACATCGTGCTACACGTCTGTTGCATGATGCCCCAGTGCTAGACACTGTAAACTGTCACACTGCAGACATTGTAGCGATATGACTGAAAAATTGTTAAAGCTACGTTAAAAATCCAGATCACATACACTCTTCCCATCAGAATGAACAGATCTTAAAATGTGTCAAGACTGTTGACCTGCTAGTATACCACTATGTAACTGGGTAGAAGGCATCAAAAATATCTAAAAATGTCCCAAACAACAAAAAGTAGATTTCATGAGTATCAGCTAGAATTAGTTCTTTGCTAGATTTATACAAATTATCAGTGACTGAATTTTCATGACCTGTTGCTATTTCACATCTTTTGTTGCCCATAGTGTTTAATGCCTTTTGTGCTCAACAATTTGAGAAATACTCTGGATTAAATGAAGTAATAAGACTCGTTAAGTGGTGTTAACTATTATGATGGTCAAAATCCTGTCTAAAAATAAAGGAGGTACCAGGCATTGATTATTGTGCAATGTCTACTACTAAAGACTCCAGTCTTGCCACTGCACAAAACTTCACGTGATTTCAGAAATAAACACGAATGGAAACCAAGAAAATGCACAGCCATTAAAATTTATTTTGATTAATTAATGATAGTATGCGCTGAAGTCTGTCAGGTTTCAGCACTACTCCCACCCCAGCTGTGTTTTCACTGTATTAATCTACACAAAAAATGTGCAAACAAAAATATATAAATCTCTTCATTTTCTTATGAAAATAGTTGTTAATTTGAAAAATGGACAATTTCAAGCATTGTATTTAGTCTAAATTTATATAGTCACTATCCTAAAATTGTAAACGTTTGGAACGTTTTATCAATGAATTCGCCATTAATCATTTGGCACAGAATGGAGAAAGTATCCATACAGATCCAAGGTTTGTACCTTAAATTTATGTTTCTACGTGTGGAACATTTGCTTCTATCCGCTCAAAAAAATGGATATCCTCTACATCACTGTTGTTGACTGCATATGACACAAGCACCAGATTTGTTTCCTATTTCAGGAAATACAGGTGCCACAGTTATTTTATGACTACGAATTCTGTGCCATATTTTTTTGACTTATATATTGTAATAATGTATGGATATTTGCATTTCAAGAATGCAGGTTGTTTTGTAATATTTTTTTGGTGACGGTAAAGCTGGGCTGAAATTTGTTCTTAGTCCATTATTTCTGGTGTGGATGCTATATATACTTGCTTACAAGTGGAGGCCAAGCAACATAGATCAAGGCAGATGTAGTTTGCAGATGGTCCGGTCTTGTCAGCAACTGCATATTGTACAATATTATATGTGCATCATTTTTTTTTTCTTCAGTACCTGTCATTTTCCTAAAGTTTCAACATTTCTAGTATGTATCTCAATTCTGTTTCAGTTTCCCAACCATTTATTTTGCTCCAAGGGGAAATAAGAAAAATCCTCAGAAATACAATGTAAGTATTCTGTATAAAAATTGTATTAATATGAAATCAATTTCTCATGCCATTGTCATTGATAGCTTAGACATATGGCACTTTTACTCCATGTCTCTGATATGGTCTTAAAACTGTGGTGGTATTTAAACCATGCCCTTTATGGACTGTATAGCACACTGGTTAGTACAGTTTTAAAACTGAACATATGGGTCGATTGGTAGGAATGCAAATGGCTATAAATTCTTAGTTTCAGTAGCGGTTGCTAGAATCCAAGACCATTGTGTATTTGTAGAAATTCCTTCATTTTTGTTACTGTAGTATGTGATTGATGGCATTGATTTTAATTTGATACTTAACATTTGGAAATCTTGTTAATAAAACAGATCATATAATTAAGTCCAGTCCACATTTATGGGCCTCTGGTGTTCAGACCATATATTTTGATCAATTAGTTTTCCATTGACAGTATCAGATCAGTATGAAACTTAGCATGTTGAGATGGGGGTGATACTGATGGCCATTCCTTAACAGTTATATTTGATCAAAATTAGACATTTGTGATATCATACTTTTAAAATCTTTCCTTTGTATGAATTGGAAACGTAAAAATCCAAGGAAGTCGCCTTTTTGTATTCTCTTTAATTCCTACCTTTGTGTGTACAACTAAACATAGATCTTTTGCCTTATTTTCCGATATAAGAGCCCAGATGATTGCAATTCATTCTTTGGCTAGAAATGATTTCACAGTTTGCCAAGGATGAAGGGAGTATAGCTCTTTACACAAATAGGGAGTGGCAGGGAAGCAAGGCAATTTTTTTAAATATATGCACGTTAGTAGACCGTAAAGACTCGTATTATGGGTGGTGAAGTTGATCTAGGTTGTTTCTAAATGTTTAAAGTTTACTAGTTTGGTTATGATTGTTGGCTGATGGAGTTTTCTCCCAGTCTTAAGCAAATGTTTTGCAACCTTATGGTTCCATGTTCAGTCCCTTGTATGTGCATATTGCTACAAGTAAGGGTTTCCCATTCATGGCCTCCCATTCATGGCCTATTTTGTGCTAATTTTCATCTTCGCTGGTCAAAGACAAGAGCTTGTTTGACTAGCTTCTCATGGGTCAGTGGTTCTTCATGGTGTTTTCCCAGGTTCTTCCTTGACCTAACATCCCAAATAGCATATTTGGCATGCATTGTCAATTTGCAGGTTGTTATTGCTAGTCCAGAACTGAAATATGAAGTACAACATTGTACTGAGGTTACTTTGGTCCTAAATGAAAATGGAACTTCTCAACCATCATATATGACAATGACAGCCATTTTGACTAAAGACTTTATGGCGTGTACTTTGCCCCAAATCAAAATGGTATCATCCAACATTGTGCCAGTAGTGACCATTATGAAAATAGTGTTATAACTACTTAACTAGGAAGGTTCATTGTATTGACATACCATCTGAACTTGCAAAACATTGAAAACCTGTGATGCAAACCATATGGCTGTGCCTAAACAGATAGTCATAGGGAGCACAAGATTTTTACTGAAATACTTATTGCAATATTTAGATGTTCTTAAATGAAAATGGTGTTGATGCGTTGTTTTTGTCTGTAAGTAAGTATAATGCAAATGAGTATCAAACCCATATCTAAAGAATAACTTCAATTTTATAACTTTATTATACTCTTAACCAAACTTGGCATGTGAGTCAGAGATCTACTATTAATGGCATATTGAGTCAGAGACAAGACAGATGTTTGTTATGCATTTATGTTGCAAATATGATAACTAAGATGCATTAGAAAATATTTATCACTAAATTTGGTGTGGTTGAGGTTTCTGTTGAAATTCTGTGATAGTTTCAATACTGTGAAGTTACCAAAAATGGAGGGACAAACAGATCTCTTGTTTTATTCCTGAAAATATGTTTGAGCAGTAAAGCATTCTGATTTCCACCAAAGAATTACCAAAGTTGTAAAGTCGGGGGGGGGTGGGGGGATAACAAAACTTACTTTGCAACTTGGGGTTTGTGTAAAGCTAAGAAATTAGGACAAGTTTCCAAGTTTAGCAGTTCATTAAGGTGGCTTGTATTTCCAGATTTTATTATTTTCAGAGGTTAATGTTAAAATTTAACGTTGCACCTTTCTTGTTAATTAGGAGAAATATGCATGTTGATATTAGAAAAGTACATTTTCTTGTTTCCATCAGGGTGGACGGGAGATTGATGAGTTTCTCAAGTTCTTGGCTAAAGAATCAACAAATGAACTGAAGGGATACAACAGAAATGGCAAGAAGAAGAAGACTGAACTTTAATATTTTGATAGCACATGTTCTTTTGTATAGAATCATCTTAACATGCATTTTACTATTCATCTGTCCTAAATTAGTTTATTTTATTTTGTTCTAACAACGATTTGAGATTTCTTACCATTATACAGATGTATCATCTGAGAAAATTATTTCAGTTCAGGTAGCAAACTAAACTAGCATATAGAATTTTAATATTTATTTTGTTTAATGAACATTCAGATGTTCTTTACAACTTTTTGGTTGCATTGTGAATTTTATATGCATTTGTGGTATGCATGAGGGAAGTATTTACGTAGCGAGCATATAATTTGAGGAATGAAGAGATGATTTCATGATGTATATTTCATTTGGAGTAAATAAGTTTATGCTAGACATAATTAGTCCATCATGTTCATTCACTGAAGTGTGAATAAATATGCTACATTGAATAATAAAAGATAAAATATTGTATCTTGTTCATCCAGTTTTTAGCTCATCTCTATGAAGTAGAGGTCGGCTATTGTATTACTGTGGGCATCTGCACATTCGAAAGCAAATTCATATGTACACTGACTGTCAACCATCCTAGGTCCTTAAGGACAGTTTGGAGTGGGTGTCATAGCAACTAAACCCTGAGGAGGGGGGAAAGCTTTTTGCACATGCACGTATACTGTATATTCTTTATAAAAATTTTGCGTTCAGCGATCTGTATTTCATGCTTCACTGAGTTTGGTTAATTTTGTTTGTTATAAGTTGATATGTCAAGCTCCATTCTGCTAGAAGCATCAAAACAAGATGACTGTATGTATCTCAGTTCGTACCCCACACCCTTGCCGAGAAGCAGCCCAAGCACGAGGCAATACAGCACCCTATGCAAAAGACATTTTACCACCACCACCCCTCCAATCATTGAAATATTTGCTGATAAGAAAGCTCTTAAAATTTTCAAGTTTTGACCAAATAAACGGATTTTCATATGAAGACAAAAGGTTTTTTTTTTATCCCCCTTGTCTGATTTTTGTACACCCATTTTCTGATTTGGCACCCGTCTGAAAATGACACTCTGAGCAAGTATACTGCTTGCACATTGCATACACATAGCATATATAGAGCATTACACATTGCATATACATTAAATACACATACCATATATATATATATAGCATTACACATTGTATATATATATAGCATACTGCTTGCACCAGCCCTGCTGCAAAAGGAAGATCACTGACCAACATTTCACATTTTACTGGTTTAGGTTCTTATAGATACAAATACTGTTCCCTTCTGAGTAGTATAAAATGTATATAGGTCTAGCATGGATAAATCTATAATACTTGTATACATGAAACATGGTGAGCAAAAAAATCTTGAGAATTACACTTTCTTAAAAGTAGATTACTGTGAGACATTTTGCATATAATTGATTACAGTTCATGCTATAATCAATAAACTTGATGATTGTATACCCATTAGACCCATACCGAAAAAGGTCACTGTGACCATTATTCCAATTTACTGATTGAGGTTAATTTTTGCATTTAGATCATGACAACATAGGTCTTGGGAATGCTATATACATACTGTCATATATTGAATCTTAAAACTTGGGGATGCATATTGATGAACACTATGCTGTATACATACTGCCATATATTGAATCTTAAAACTTGGGGATGCATATTGATGAACACTGCTGTATACATACTGTCATATATTAATCTTAAAACTTTGGCATGCATATTGATGAACACTATGCTGTATACATACTGTCATATATTGAATCTTAAAACTTGGGGATGCATATTGATGAACACTATGCTGTATACATACTGCCATATATTGAATCTTAAAACTTGGGATGCATATTGATGAACACTGCTGTATACATACTGTCATATATTAATCTTAAAACTTTGGGATGCATATTGATGAACACTATGCTGTATACATACTGTCATATACTGAATCTTAAAACTTTGGGATGCATATTGATGAACACTATGCTGTATACATACTGCCATATATTGAATCTTAAAACTTGGGATGCATATTGATGAACACTGCTGTATACATACTGTCATATATTAATCTTAAAACTTTGGGATGCATATTGATGAACACTATGCTGTATACATACTGTCATATATTGAATCTTAAAACTTTGGGATGCATATTGATGAATGCTGCTGTATACATACTGCCATATATTGAATCTTAAAACTTTGGGATGCATATTGATGAACACTATGCTGTATACATACTGTCATATATTGAATCTTAAAACTTTGGGATGCATATTGATGAACACTATGCTGTATACATACTGCCATATATTGAATCTTAAAACTTTGGGATGCATATTGATGAACGCTATGCTGTATACATACTGCCATATATTGAATCTTAAAACTTGGGGATGCATATTGATGAACACTATGCTGTATACATACTGCCATATATTGAATCTTAAAACTTGGGATGCATATTGATGAACACTGCTGTATACATACTGTCATATATTAATCTTAAAACTTTGGGATGCATATTGATGAACACTATGCTGTATACATACTGTCATATACTGAATCTTAAAACTTTGGGATGCATATTGATGAACACTATGCTGTATACATACTGTCATATATTGAATCTTAAAACTTTGGGATGCATATTGATGAATGCTGCTGTATACATACTGCCATATATTGAATCTTAAAACTTTGGGATGCATATTGATGAACACTATGCTGTATACATACTGTCATATATTGAATCTTAAAACTTTGGGATGCATATTGATGAACACTATGCTGTATACATACTGCCATATATTGAATCTTAAAACTTTGGGATGCATATTGATGAACACTATGCTGTATACATACTGCCATATATTGAATCTTAAAACTTGGGATGCATATTGATGAACACTGCTGTATACATACTGTCATATATTGAATCTTAAAACTGTGGGATGCATATTGATGAACACTATGCTGTATACATACTGCCATATATTGAATCTTAAAACTTTGGGATGCATATTGATGAACACTATGCTGTATACATACTGCCATATATTGAATCTTAAAACTTGGGATGCATATTGATGAACACTGCTGTATACATACTGTCATATATTGAATCTTAAAACTTTGGGATGCATATTGATGAACACTATGCTGTATACATACTGCCATATATTGAATCTTAAAACTTGGGATGCATATTGATGAACACTGCTGTATACATACTGTCATATATTGAATCTTAAAACTTTGGGATGCATATTGATGAACACTATGCTGTATACATACTGCCATATATTGAATCTTAAAACTTGGGATGCATATTGATGAACACTGCTGTATACATACTGTCATATACTGAATCTTAAAACTTGGGGATGCATATTGATGAACACTACTGTATACATACTGTCATATACTGAATCTTAAAACTTGGGGATGCATATTGATGAACACTGCTGTATACATACTGTCATATACTGAATCTTAAAACTTGGGGATGCATATTGATGAACACTGCTGTATACATACTGTCATATACTGAATCTTAAAACTTTGGGATGCATATTGATGAACACTGCTGTATACATACTGTCATATACTGAATCTTAAAACTTTGGGATGCATATTGATGAACAATATGCTGTATACATACTGTCATGTATTGAATCTTAAAACTTTGGCATGCATATTGATGAACACTATGCTATATACATACTGTCATATACTGAATCTTAAAACTTGGGGATGCATATTGATGAACACTACTGTATACATACTGTCATATATTGAATCTTAAAACTTGGGGATGCATATTGATGAACACTATGCTGTATACATACTGTCATTTTTTAAATCTTAAAACTTTGGGATGCATATTGGTGAACACTATGCTGTATACATACTGTCATATAATGAATCTTAAAACTTTGGGATGCATATTGGTGAACACTATGCTGTATACATACTGTCATATAATGAATCTTAAAACTTTGGGATGCATATTGATGAACACTATGTTGTATACATACTGTCATGTATTGAATCTTAAAACTTTGGCATGCATATTGATGAACACTATGCTGTATACATACTGTCATATATTGAATCTTAAAACTTTGGGATGCATATTGATGAACACTATGCTGTATACATACTGTCATGTATTGAATCTTAAAACTTTGGGATGCATATTGATGAACACTATGCTGTATACATACTGTCATATATTGAATCTTAAAACTTTGGGATGCATATTGATGAACACTATGTTGTATACATACTGTCATATATTGAATCTTAAAACTTTGGCATGCATATTGATGAACACTATGAACACTATGCTGTATACATACTGTCATGTATTGAATCTTAAAACTTTGGGATGCATATTGATGAACACTATGCTGTATACATACTGTCATGTATTGAATCTTAAAACTTTGGGATGCATATTGATGAACACTATGCTGTATACATACTGTCATATATTGAATCTTAAAACTTTGGCATGCATATTGATATCTTAAAACTTTGGCATGCATATTGATGAACACTATGTTGTATACATATGTCATGTATTGAATCTTAAAACTTTGGCATGCATATTGATGAACACTGCTGTATACATACTGTCATATATTGAATCTTAAAACTTTGGCATACATATTGATGAACACCTTGACTGCAGTTGTAGGTCATTATGGCTCATATTGGGTTTCACTTGGGTTAAATTGTTATGATTGACAACTTCTTGTGTCCTGTTCATGGTAGAATCCTGAAATTGAGGTGCATCTCTGTTCTATCACACACTTGCACATCTCTGTTCCTATCACACCCTTGCACATCTGTTCCTATCATACTCTTGCAGCAAGACACTCATCCTGATGTATACTTTAAATTTTACTGGTATTCAGTTTTTTGCATTAGCTTGTCAACCACACACATTTTTGGAATGTTACATGCATACTATCCAACACAGAATCATGAAACCTGGTGAGTGTGTTCGTTTCCAGATATGTCTGTGACATGCATTTGTGCTTTAGTGACTTGGTTTAAATATTTTACTAAAAATTAATTTGGCTGCTGTTTTATGTTCCAGTCATGAAACTTTAATAATTTGATACATCTGTTAATACTGCATGCCTTAAACCAGAAGTCTCTTTGGCCTACATTTTATGCTCAGCTTTAATTGGTTAAGCATTAGTGTTCATAATCAGAGATTCATCCATGCTAGATTTACTAGAACAGCTTGTAGGATAGGATAGTCTCTTGCACGTCCATCAGTCATCCATCCATCTATTGTCAAATGTTTATTGCTACTTCTAAACTACTCCTTGGACTGTTTTGAAATTTTACACATATTCATTCCATGATCTTGTTCCTAAATGGGAGCAGTGCCAATCAAACATATATGCTGACAGAGCAGCTGTCTTGTGGGAGCCATATTCATCATTTTTTTTTCTACTTCTAAATCAAATTGCATCTTGACATGGGATTTTCACCAGAAGATTTTATATAATATCTAGTTAATCCTAAAGGAAATCTAACATGGTCATTACAGCAGCCCTCTTCTCTACTCATACTGAATTGATGGTCAAATCAAAATGTAGTTTTCACTAAATGACATTTTATGATGTTCGTCCTATATGTAGATGATGCCTATCTATGTCATGGCAGCCATTTTGAAAATTGTTATGGTGGCGCTCTAGTTTCATATTTTGCATAGGGTTAGAATTTTAAAGAAAAAGAATTTCCCCGGCTTTCCTCACTGGTTATACTGACTATTTAAAAAAAAACTTTTATATCTTAGGTATAATTGAAAAAACTTTAATTCCCTTTATTTTGGTGTATGATTGATGATTGTAATATGGGTTATAGATTATACAGCTTGGCCTTACTCCAGATGTGCACCTTTAAAAAAATGCTAGCTCCACTTGGTCATTTTCACTTCCTGAACTTCAGAGGTAAATTGTATAAAAAAGAGCTGATAACTTTTTTTACATTTTATATATTTGGTAATTCATTCATTGCACTTTCAGAAACTGGTATTGTCTAGTCTGGCAAAAATCATTTTCCCTATTTTAATAGCTGCTATGGATAGTGTACTTTAGACTAATTCAGGCTGACTTTTTAGCACAAGGGAGCAGTCATTTTAGTTAGCAGTGTGCTTAGCTCATGTACAATTTCCAAAAGTACAGTGTCCAAAGAAATATCATCCACATTACATTAATGTAGCATAGAGTTATGCCAACATTCTCTCCATTGTGCATGTTTTAAATGCAAACAACTTCACCTTACATATGTCACTCTCTCAAAAGTACATAACTGGTGAGCGCCCCCTATTGCTGTTTCTCCTGAACAGGAAATTGTATTCATGAGGTTTTTACCCACGACTTATCCATATGATCCTAATTAAAAATAGTGTTTTTCTGATGTCCAATATGGCCACCACAGCAGTCATCTTGAAAATTGTATAACTACTTGTGAATTTTAATGTCATATCAGCATAAGAGTTGTCACTAAATTTCTTATGATATCTAGTTGGGCTTAAGTGAAAGTGGTGCCCATCTGACGTCCAGTTTGGCCACTAAAACTTGTCTCAAAAATCTTGTTACTACTGCTACTACTGAATGAATTGTCACATCAATGTGAGGCTTTTGTTAAAAAGCTTGTGAGGTCTAATTGGTCCTAAATGAAAATGGTGTTGCTTGGGTTGCCATGACAGTGACTATCTTGAAAACCTTTTGGCACTACTGTTTGAATGACCAATCACATCAGCAAATTAATTGATACTGATTTGACATCCAATATGTTGCAATTTCTACTCCAGATAATTGGAAACTCTTTTCAACATTGTGTTTTCGTCTGAAGTGTTTTCATCTGAAGAGTTCTTCTGGTGTCTAGTTGCTAATGTAAATTGATGCTCGCCATCATAGTGACCATCTTGCAAATATTTCCTCCCTAATTGTTGTCTAAATCAACACAGGATTTTCACCAGTATATTTATATTACCTAATTAGTCCTAAATGAAAAAAATTGTTCCAATCACACATCCAATATGGTTGCTACATTGACGGTCTTGAGAATCTTGCAGTCACTACTTGTCCTGAATTGATGGTCATGTTGACATGGGAGTTTCAACAGAACTTAAATGTCTGGATCTAAATGAAAATTTTGCCAGTCTATTTCCAGTATGTCAACCAGAGCAGCTAATTTGAAAATTTTACTATTGTTGAATAATATCAAAGATGTTTTCAATACTGTATTTAAAGGTTAATAGTTTTATCGTATTCTTTTTGCCTATTGAACATTCTCTTTAAGGGAATCATTTTGCTGTTACATGTAGTTTTGTATGTTTTAGCTATATCATGCCAAAGAGATGGGAGCTAAATGCCTTTCCCTGTCCTGAACAGGTATCAGACCTGAAACCCATTGGACAATGAGACAGTGCTCTACCAACTAAGATACCATAGCTCCCCAAGTAGAAATAAATGTTTAATCAGTGACAGGTCATATTGATAACTATACATTGCTTATTGTGATCTGTTGCCATTAACATGTTAATTATTATGTATGTGTAAGTGTATATGAATTAGAGGGGACTGCATGTTGCATTATTTTCATGTGCTGTCTCACCTGTAGTAACTTTTAAGGTTAATTGTTCATGTATGAAATGTTTTTGCACTGCTAGGTCTCAGACGAAGGTTATTCAAAACATTAGACTTTTGCCCAGTAAAATCTGACATCTAGGGCTGGACAGTGA
This sequence comes from Sinohyriopsis cumingii, assembly GCA_028554795.2. Taxonomy (NCBI): domain Eukaryota; kingdom Metazoa; phylum Mollusca; class Bivalvia; order Unionida; family Unionidae; genus Sinohyriopsis; species Sinohyriopsis cumingii. The sequence goes on from CM068827.1 coordinate 132,572,923, forward strand.
TAATTACTTTTTTGGCAGATGATAAGAATAATGATTTAAGAGAAAATAATTTAAAAACATGAATCTTTATGTCACATATTGACATAAGGGATGGTTGGACTGCTGCTTATGGAGATCATGGAGACAACACTCACAAAAATATAGTCATATGATTATGATGAAGGAAATTTTACATTATAAAAATATAGCAGCAGTTAAACTGTTCTCAGCTCTCCATTGTTCTTAAATATGTTAACAGCACTTTATGGTTCACTGATACTTTTTGCACTGAACTGTTTGCCCTCCAATTGCTTCCTCACTCTGTTTCCCTTGAAATGGCTTTCTCACTGTATATATGTATGCCATTTAATGGCTTCTTAACTATGTACGTATGCCATCTAATGGCTTCTTCACTATGTATGTCTGCCCTTTAATGGCTTCTTCACTATGTATGTATACCTTCTAGTGGTTTCTTCACTATGTATGTATGCCCTCTAATGGCTTCTTCACTATGTATGTATGCCCTCTAATGGCTTCTTCACTATGTATGTATGCCTTCTAGTGGTTTCTTCACTATGTATGTATGCCCTCTAATGGCTTCTTCACTATGTATGTATGCCTTCTAGTGGTTTCTTCACTATGTATGTATGCCGTCTAATGGCTTCTTCACAGTAAAACGATGTATAGGGTACTTCATGTGGCTAGGGCTCTCACATCCCGACATTCTTTGGACATTCTGGCTTGCACAATCTCCCTTTTGCAATCCTCAGCCGGGCTTCAAGAATCCTCAGAAACAAATCCTATTCTATAATGAACCCCCAAAACAACTTTACCTCCCAAAAGTAAAATTCTAAACTGCAGCTACAACACTTTTCCAATGTTATTCAGAATGCTAAAGAGATTTTAAAAAATTCATAATTTAATCTGGCCACGTTAACCTACCAGGTTTTGGTTCCTGTCTGTAATAATCGTACAATTGACTGCCCAAATTTTGTCTTTCATATGGTTGCTTTGTACAGATTCTTGGTTAGATATCATGAAGTGCACAAGCTTCCCGCCCTGGTGAGAACTTTTACACCACCCTCACTGTCATATTGCTAATATGGGCTTGTATTCTACAGACAAATTTGGATAATATGTTTCTCCCACAGTCGATTCCAGATAATGCATTTTTCTTGTCATTATTGTATTGAAAGTCTAATCTTATTTAATGCCTAAATAAAATAAGTAAAAAATTTTAAGTCAGTTCATGACACTTTAGTTTTCATCAACTAGTTATAGTACCTAAGCTTTGATACCATATACAAAAATGTTAGGATTATGTTATGCTGTTTGTGTCTGTTCATAATAGGGTGGAGGGAGTTGGTCCTGCCAGCCTTTAAAATCTGAACATAAACCAACTGAAATTACCTTTAGAATAATAGTTAAAAATACAGAAATAAAGACGTTGGTGTCATATGCAAATAATGACCTTTCCATGTTTTGGTCTGGATTTGGATTTGGCAGAATCTGTTGGGGAACCTTGGAAGAGGACCTCAGATGCTTTAATTTGCCTATGTTTTTCATGCAAAACATCTCCATGATAAAGCTTTTACTTATAGGTAATTCTGAAAGAGTCCTCTAACAAACACAAAACACATTGACAGGGACAATCTAGCTCATACAAAGTACAAACAACACAGGAGCATACAAAAAAGAAATATTCAGATTATTGGAAAATAGCAGGAAAGGGAAAATTATTCTGGGCATGTTTATCAGGCATCAAGAGAAAGAAATGATTACCACTGCCATGTGAAATTTATTGAAAAGAAAGCATTGACCGTCATGGGGTTTGGAACTGCAGTTTCTGATGCTGATCAGGAGGTCCCTAAGGTATAAGGGTATTGTATGAACTTTTTAGTTAAATATAATGTTGTTATTGTAGCATCAGATCTAATCTTTCCAAATGCATGTTTTCCAATTAAAAGACAATATCAATACATGATATTTGGTTACACGTTGCCTAAAATTGGTCATACTTAATGAAAAATATTGACTGCCTTGCTGAGAAGGTATTGCTATGGTTGGCAGGCTTGGGTAGGTAGATGGTATCATGGTATGTCTGCAAAATAATGTCTGATTTAGTTTTAAAATTATTAAAAGTTCAAATTCAAAAAGAGAAAACATTGCCAACAAAATCTTTAGTTAGAAAAGGGGCCAGAGTAATTTTTTAATCTTAATTTATTTTCTGTATGATGTTTTCAGTGGCTACTTGAGACCAGTCAAAGTAGAGGTGAGCTATGTAATCATTGAATATCCTTGTTATCCCATACAGAAGTATTATTAAGGTTTAAAGCCTATTTCCAGATCAACTGTTATGTGCCCATCTGAAGTTGGATGTATTATACTGTGGAATTGTCTGTCTGTACATTAACATTTTCCTGGCCCATGATTTTGTAATAGTTGAAGACATTTGTATGAAAATACATTTTCCTGGCCCATGATTCTGTAATAGTTGAAGACATTTGTATGAAAATACATTTTCCTGGCCCATGATTCTGTAATAGTTTGAGACATTTGTATGAAAATACATTTTCCTGGTCCTAGATTTTGTAATAGTTGGAGAAATCTTAATGAAAAGAAGCCCAAGTATATATCACCAAGGTCAAGGTCACATCAAGGGAAAAAAAATCATTTTATGACTTGTATGATTGTCTGGAGTACAACATTTGAACCATTTAAAATGTTTTAATTAAACTTTACCCAAAAATATATTGTGACTAGACAGTGTCACATACCTTAGACATATACCTAGCTACAAGGTCAAGGTCATGGCAAGATAAATGCAATTCTGTCACTTTTATCCATGTCCCATGTACAACTCCCAAACCACTGAAAATATTATGAAATTGTTGCCATTTATATATTGTGTATAGACAATGTGTCATGTACCACATCCTTGTATCAAGTACCATAGGCACACCCCTTTTACCACAGCCACATCCCTTGTCTCAAATGTAATTCTGTCACTTGCATCTATGCCCTTGGAGTGTGTGTAGTGTTATGTATATCTATATTCTGTGTTATTTTTGGTACCTGACTACATTGTATGTAATTTTTTTCATGACTGAAGTTTAGTGATTACCTATAATCAAGATATTAAAAGTTATTTTTTTGTATAGATATATGTTCTGTTTTAAGATATTAATGCTTGTACATTACAAAGTATTTATTAATATGTATTTGGTGTTATTTACTATTGGATGGGTTGGTCAGATTGGGTTCATTTATGATGTGTGGTGTTGTGAAATGACACAGTGAGTATGAGAAAAATATGTTTTAGGGCTAAGCAATTAATTTATTCCTATTTCTGATTCTTATTTTACATAGTTGTCGTGTTAAAATCGGTATACAGATTTCTTTAAGGTTTGGTTTAGATATAAGTTGAGAGGAAACATTAGTTTTGATTATTCATTGGAACTGCAAAGTGCTCATTGGAATAAAATAGTATTTTTGGACCATTGTGAATTTATTCAAAGTAGTTCTGTACAGTGCCATTTTAATCAGGACTGTTGGTGGATCAGTGAATTCTATTATGACACTATGGTCTTAAAATAAGTAATAGAAGAGTGAGAAGCATCAAGCTTTGTAAAATTCAAAAAATACTTAGCTTACCTAGAATACAAAGTGAACAATGTAAAAAGAATTTGCAGTATTGTGAATTAAATCTTAAAATAATGCTAGAATTAATGATGCAAGTCTTAATTATTAAAGTTCTGAGTCAACTTTAGTAGGTGATCAATAGTGAAGTGTTGTTGTGTCTGTGGTGGCCAATGATGTGGTGATATGCCAGCAGTTTTTTTGTTGGATCACAATTAAAAAATCCAAGAATATATTCCTTTTTGAAAATTTCACTATAATTGCCAGTTAGCATCTCTTTCCAAGAATAAAATTTTAGATGCGGGCTTTGTATTTCCGGTGAATAAATAATTTCAATAAATATATTCCAGCCCAAATGAAATACTGGACACAACAATGACTATGTCCCAAGATCTTATAGCTTGAAAAAAAGGTTTCTACATAGATAAGATTATAGAATCCTCTGCTTGACCTCAGATCACAATTAGCATTTTCTTAAAACATTATTACCTAATTAATAATTTAATAATTTCGTTCTGGAAAGTTACAAATGTTTACATGGTACAATATTGGTTATAATTAGGATTTTTAGTACTAAGCTTATAATATAAAAACATGCTAAACACCATTTTCTTGATTCATACCAAGGTAATAATCTTAATAGTTAACCCCTACTCAAAGAGACAATACTAGCTAACTATTAGTTGTTTAAAGAATTAAAACAAAATTGATGGTTCAGGTCAGGTAGAAAATTAACTTAATTTTGGACAAGGTGAAGTCCAAACTACAATTATCCATAGCATTTAGTAAAAAAAAATAAAAATAAAAATGTAAATAACAAACAATATATATTAAATGTACATAATTCGAGGATATTAAATTCATTAATAATGTTTGATTCTTTTTGACTTTGATTGAAAGTCAATGATTATTTTGGATTTAATTCGTAATACTATAAGTTCCAGTTAAATTTTCATTTTAAAACGTTGATAAATAAATTAGTTTTTTAAGTTTTACAAAACTTGTTGGTTTTGCTTCATTCTGCTACTTAATTTATGACTATAGATGGTAACGGAAATTTGGGGCTTGTCCCGGGTACAAATTTCAGATATATTTCAGAGGAATTAAAGTTGTTTAGGAATTTAAATTCATTTTGGAATGTTCTTTGTCCCTCGCATTTTTATTTTACAAAGTGAAAACAACAAGCTTTCACAATGCCATATAGGGTGGATAGATTTGTTAGCAAATCCTACCCAGGAGGGGTGCAAATGTTCTGAAAAGGATGAGTGTCTTGAGCTTGCCAGCCATCATCCACTTCCGGATGTAAACCATCTTTGTCAAAACAGGAAGTTAAAAATGTTTTTGTTCAGTATTTGGTTGAAAAGGAAATTTGTGATGCAAGTGCTTTGGGTTTAATTAGCAAACATGTTTTTAGCTCTGAAATGACAATAATGGTATTGAAATTAAAAAAAACCCAGATGAACAGAATTAAGAAAGCTTCAGCTTAAAAAAGAAATGAGGTAAATGTAAAATCAGAAATAGCAGAGAGCGAGAGGGACAGAGAGAAATGCAAATTCAATTCAATAAAGATAAATAGAATTTCAGATTGAGAAAGGAAAGAGAAAGAAATTCAAAATAAGAAAAAAGAGGAAAAGACGAAATACAAGTGGAAAAAGGATAAAGAGATGCAAATAAAATTGCAAATGCAAAGGAAGAAAGATGCAAGGGAAACAAGTGGAAATGCAGTTGAAATTAAAAGAATTAGAACTGGCAAGAAGAAAGCACTGTAAGTTCAAGTGGTGTTGTTTGCTGGGGAAAAAGAACAACATTTTGATAGGAGATGTGAATCTAAAATAATTGACAAATGTTATGACAGTCTTTGACAGTTTGTGTTAATCGAAAAGTTCAAGAATTAAATCCAAGATGAGAAGAAGTGTAGGAACTTTGGAAGATGCTGCCCGTAAGTTTGAAAACTGTCCCTTGATTCACAAAGTTTTGTTTGTCAAGATGTTTTCCTCTCAGCAGGCGTTTAGTTCGAAACCATTTCATTCTCATACGGGTACTTTCAAATTTTAATCTGGTACAAACTATAGGAATCAAGCTTCTGATAAGACTGATCATAAATCTTGATCTATTCGTACGTGCACTTATTGGAGGAAAATAGTGCACGTTATTTCGATTGCTAGGAGTTAAGCAACATAAGCAACAGAATGAAGACCGAGCTATTCCAAATGTTCTTGTTTCTAAGAGGTCTCGGTCATGGTCATACATTTAAAGCAATACGTTTGATGAGTCAAACAAACCACCAGTCTGATTTTATTATGGAGAATTATGAACCATTCATATATAATAATGCAAATTAAATATACATAACAATACAATGTGAAGGACATAAGGCAAATAAAACTATTGCAAGTTGGTACGGTAAGTAAAAAATAGCTGTCAGGTGTTCAGTAAGGTTAGCAGATGGGGAAAAGTTGAGTTTCTAATTGTTTTGACTAAACGTCATCCCGTCAGTTACTGTAAACCGTGTACTATTTAGATTATTTGGTAACCGTTGCAGCATTAAGCATAACTAGTCCCAAACATTTATTTGATGGATTGCCAATAAACTTATATAATATTATTGTCATGACTTGAAGATGCACATATAAAAAATGTCTTTGCTTCAATTTCTTTTAGACAGTGTTCTTTTTGTATTGTTGCTTGCATGGAGTGCATGACACCATCTTGTTAGTGCAACCAGTCTTGCAGTTTTTGATGGATATGCATAAAAAATTACATCATGACCTGGACATACACATATTGGCAAATCATTTCTGATCCCTACAAATGCTCTTAGATTTGCTGCCCCATTTTATTATTATCTTTGTTTTGCAGCTTAGTGTAGTGTACAATACAAACCTGTTGATTCTGTTTAAAATGAGTCATTTTCTGATGAAAAACACATGCATTTGCTACGTGATTTATTTAAACAAAAAAAAATGAGAATGAATATTTTACCCATTTATATATGACCATTTTCTGTTGGAAATATGCTGTAAAAAAGCTTTTGTAATCAGACAAGTGGGCTCTTGACTCAAGAGTTGCTGCTGTATTAACCTTGGCGAGGTTTGAATCAAATTCTGATAACTAAAAGTCCTGGGTTAAACCCCGTCCACCTGTTCCAGGTTTTTGATTGGTTAATTTATTGGCACGAAGATCATAATTAATAGCACAGCTACCCAAGTAACGTTCCAGTTAAATTTGCCCCATATTAGTTATTCGTCCTATCAAACTATTCTGTTTCATAGTGAGCTTATAAACTTATTGATCTAATGCAAATCTCCACCCATGCCAAAAGGTACAATTTACCTGAGCAGGACAGGTTTCTATACCGAATTGAATACTTTCAGGAAGTGTAGAAAAGTTTGCCTGCATAGCATGATCATTAAATTTACGGGGTTGGGTGGGCCCATGAATTAAAAAGAAACCCCATAAGTTCCATCCTTTAAATAGTTTGAAAAAAAGTATTATTATTCGAATTCATTGCCCCATTACCCTACTACATGCATTATCTATTATTATAGTTGAAAATAATATATACTGAAATAAATATAACAAAAAAGTATCCTGGCTCAAAAGTAAAATTCCAGCTCCCCCTTTAATACAATGGTCATTGTGTAGAAAAAAGTATGTTTTCAAGTTTGTATTATTAGTTTTTAGTACTGTGTTTTACTGAGTGTATGTGTGTGGTCAGCTTTTATCACTCTGACAGCTTGTACGACTTGTACCTCAGTAAACATTTCAGTCATGATACTCACCACTTTTATATAAGGTTGAAATCAACTAAGTGTCCTAACAGGTAGATACTACAAAATACAGAGCTGAATGAAATTTTGTAACAGTGTAAACTGATTGTAAGGAAACAGTTTTCAATGAATTCATATAAAATTGTGCTTTTTATAATATAGAGATATGTAGTTTTTTTATTTGTATTTTTTGTCATAATTATTATCATGGAAAATGAGCATAAATAGTCCACGCTTTTTTTTTTTTTTTACTTAAAGAACGTTTTACAAATTTAAGATTTCCTCCCCCCCCCCCCATTATTATCAAGGGAAGGTAATGCTCTAATAAAAAAAAGAAAAACAACGTACATAAAGCTCTCCGAGACAATGTTGGTAGGACTGTTTCGATTCGAGAAAACACTTCGATTGGTCAATTTCGACCAATTAAGTTGCGTCTTGTTTGAAAATGTCGGTAAACTATCGAAGATGGCGGCAAACATGAATATAATCCAAAATAGTACTTAAGTGAATTGTAAGACAGCTGTCGTTGCGTCATATAGTCGATCAGTGTAGATTCTGCCACATGAGTCTGACGTTTTATCAGTAAAGTACGACGAAATCTCTGACAACATGAAATCACCTTATCGGTACTATAAATGAACATTTAGTTTTCATTTATACAAAGGGGTCTGACGTTTTATCAATAAAGTACGGCGAAATCTCTGACAACATGAAATCACCTTGATTTCATGTTGTCAGAGATTTCGCCGTACTTTATTGATAAAACGTCAGACTCCTGTGATTTATAGTACCGATAAGGTGATTTCATGTTGTCAGAGATTTAGTCGTACTTTATTGATCAAACGTCAGACTCCTGTGATTCTACTTTCACTTTTTACGACGGAAGCACACAAAATCACACTCTCTTTCTCTTTCTATCATGTATAACATATTTTTTGTTTTGTTATTTAGAGCACAGGGGTTAGTTGCAAAGAAAATTAGGAGTATCAGTTCATGAATCAAGGGATGGAGATGGGTCTAACCTGTAACAGTATTGTTCCAGGTTTGACCCCCCCCCCCATCCCCTGATTCATGGACGGATACTCTTAATTTTCTTTGTAACGAACCACTGTGATTTAAAGCACAGGGGCTCATTACAAAGAAAATAAGGTGTATCCATCAATGAGTATGTGATTTGGATTTTTAACGTAGCTTTAACAATTTTTCAGTCATATCGCTACGGTGTCTGCAGTGTGACAGTTTTATAGTGATGTCTAGCACTGGGGCATCATGCCACAAACATGTAGCATGATGTCCCACCCAATTACATTATCCTGACACCAGGCCGACCAATCCTAACACTAACCTCTTAATGCTGAGTGCCAAGCGAGGCAGCTGTTAGTACCATTTTTGTAAGTCTTTGGCATGACTCAGTCAGGGATTGAACCCACTACCTCCCTCATCCGAGGCGGATGCTTTAACTACTAGGCCACCAGAGCAGTAATTTTCCGTCAATGAAGAGGGGCTGAAGGGTCTAACCTGTTATATTGTTACAGGTTAAACCCCTCAGCGATAGATTCATTGATGGATACTCCTAATTTTCTTTGTAACGAGCCCCAGTTTCATATTATTATTATTATCTTTTGTGTCTCAGTAAGATAATTATTTTATAAATTATTAAATCTGGCTTTGTCACATTGACGGTTGAGTCCGCACTTGTCATATGCTGGGTTAAATGACTACCATACTCTGTCTGCAGTTCTATTAAATATTTATATTATACTTTCGCAGTATAATGCTGTCATAATATTACTGTGTAGTTCTCAATAATACAATTATTTTTAAACAACTACTTACTGAATGTTTATTAACAATTGTTGGCATACGTTACAACGCAAAATAAAGGGAGACAACTAAGGTTGTGTATGTACCAATTTTACTTTCAACCAACATTAAAACACCCTTTTTAAAACTTTTAATTACATTATTGTCAAAATAAAGTTATAATGCACAAATAAAACAAAAATACACTGACTTCGCATGACTTTGTCTGATTATTCAGTGTTTAGTAAGACCCATTTAGAGTGAGTTGGGTAAGTTCACTCGTTTAACGAGTTATTATGTATAATGACCAGCATACTAATTCCCATATTTTTATGAATTACATTTCGTTTCAAATTGTTAATCTGTTGATAAAACGTTGAATTGTGTATTAGCATAAACTGAGTCTTTTCAATCATTAATTCAGCCTTGGGGGTGTCAAAGAGCTTACATCACAACTCGGCAGACTACTGTGAACATTGAGTGTTTGGATTTGCAATTATGTTGTTTTAAAATAAATATTGCTTGCCGTAGTTCTCGACAGAATACATCTATCTCTGGTGACTAGTATACTGGAAGGATGTGGTATCGTGGGTCTTAAAGTTTGCTATCGGTGGATACATAAACAGAAATACACTGAACATATTATATCTGTCTATCTGTTGTTCTTTGCTCTAAATTAAAATGCATTTAATTTCCAAATTAAATCAGATGATAGATGGAAACATCGATAAGCAGACACCATGTAAATTCCAGGTCATGCAGATGAAGTTAAGCCCAAAAAATATTTTTACAATGACATATACTTGTCCTAATTTTGGTCGCTTGATGTAAAAGTTGTACAAAGTTTAAATCAGCTTGAAAAATGGATTCTACTTCCATGGTACTCAGTCTGACACCTGTGCTGTCCAATAAAAACTTAGAGTTAAAGAAATGCAACTGTAACCACCTATGATGGGAGATTTGCGCTGGGATTATCAATGAGAAGGAACCACCAACATTAGCATGAAATTATATGTCGACCTCAGACTGTTTAAAGAACTTGCAGCGTTCCAGTGAAAAGTAATAAATTGTAACCCACAAAGTTTTAAAGTCAGCACCTTTTAGTTCTGAAAGCCACCAGAAAACAACAACTATCCGTACCTTAAATTTTGATTCTTTTTAGCTACCATAGATTTGATCTCTTGGTTCTGGACAAATACGGTAATCATGTGATCTGTCTCTTGCATAACATCATTGGCCATTATAAGATGACAGACTGATGATTTGTTACAGTGATAGCGATTTTAAGAAGATATAGATTCTATCTGAGAACATAGAGTACAGCCATTATTTGGAAACAATGATATTCATGAGTGTATTTTAAAGTAGAGTACTCTTCAGCAGTCCCGAGATTTTCCCAAAATCAACTGGTGATGTGCAGAACTAGCAACTTACGGTCATGTAGTGAATATAAGATAAGTACATGATAGGTGGCTCTATGCAGAAAAAAATGCCAAAAATCAATACCTTGATACCACAGAACCTATGATATCATAAGGAACCTACCATACCAATATTAGTACCCCTTCAACCATGTTGTAGCTACTTGATGACATAACCAAAGCTTTTATTTCCTCTGGTCAACACTGATTCCTATGGACTGAGAACTCATTCATTATCAGTTGAAAAAGATTAGATTTATTTATTGTTGTTATGATTTATCACAACAAATTAGCATAACCTCAGATGAGTCTTTTATTGACCAGACAAAACAATAAAGACATTAATTCAACATGATTTGCAGGATATACAAGCATAGCATGCTACCTAAATTCAGTGGGACAAACCACTTAATGTAAAATATAAGCAAGCAAATCATTTAAAAAGGCAGCAGTTAAAAGGGAAGTTAGTATTAGGTTAACTAAAAATGTGCATTTTAGAACTTGATAGATGCTAAAAAGAAAACAAAATGTCTAAGTAACTTAAATCTGAAGGTAAATTAGATTCAAAGTGAAGCAACACTTTAGGAATAAAAGCATGCTAAGATGCAGATAGGTTGTAAACCTTTTAAAAACAATAAGCCCAGGTGGTAATAGTGGGCAGTTCAGGTAAAACAAAAATATAACACAGATATTACTTGTTTTTCGTGACAGATGGGCAAGGGCAGGACTATTATCTCGAGATATTATATTACAGTATTTACAATTCAAGGGTAAAATAATTTTGATTCTTCCTGAAAGTGATTCACTGTAATCCAATCGATATGACCTCATAAAAATACTAACCACTGTTCAGGCATCCAGTCAGCTATTCAACATGCTACTCAGAAGGACTATTGCATTTTGTAACACTATTTAGATTTGTGGAATGCATTTATAAAGTTTCATGTTCAGCTGTTAGCATTGATGTTTAGGGATGGCTCTTTGTTATTTTAATTTATGCATACTTACAAGAAAAACTTATTTTTTATTGTATATTTAAGTTTAATCTGCATCATCTACCTTTTATCTTATTTACATCGTAACCCTTAGTCTTTCCTACATGTATATGATGGCAAATAAAGAGTTTTACTTTAACAATTTAATTTTTCCATACCTTTTTGCTGAATCATGATGTTTAGGTAGTGCTGTACAGTTTTGTATTTAGCATATTGTTTGATTTTTAAAGAAAACAAATTTCCCTGGGATTCTTTACTGGTTGACCTGGCAATTTAAAAAAGACCTTGTATATCTTAGGTATTATTAGAAGAACTTTTAATTCCCTTTTTTTTTTGGTGATGATTGATGGGGGGTGATATGAGTTTTAGAGAATACAGCTTGGCCTTATTTCAGATATGTACCTATAAAAAAAACTGCTAGCTCCACTTGTTCATTTTCACTTCCTGTACTTCAGAGGTAAATTGTTAAAAAAATGGAGCTGATTTTTTTTTAACATTTTAGATTTTGGTAATTCATTCATTGTATCCTCAGAATCTGGTACATGTATTGTCCAGTCTGACAGAATTCCTTTTCTCTATGTTAATAACTGCTAAAGGTAGTCTACTTTAGACTAATTCAGGCTGGCTTTTTTAGCACATGGGAGTAGTCATTTTGGTTAATTGTGTGCTTAGATTATGTACAGTTTGTACAGTACAATAATATCCAAAGAAAATTTAAGCTATAGTACTTGAAAGTAACATAGAGGTATGTCAACATTCTCTGCACTGTGCATGTTGCAAATGTAACCAACTTTCACCTTAATCTATCACTAAGTTCATACTGTTTGTAGAGTTCCCCCTTAACATATTTTGACCCGTTTTCTTACTTTTCTCATGTAACTTCATGCCATTTAGCGATGATTATTTGCAAGACAGTTTTGAGGTTCCAAAACATTATATTGAAGAGACTGAGCAGGGTCACATTACCATGTGAACTGGGTAACTAAGTCACCTAAAAAACGTAAACTTTGCCTTCTTCTGTAAGAAGAGCAAAATAGACTTTGCTCTGTGACTTACAGTGAGTGACAGTAATTTATGACTTTTGAGATGCTTCTTCACCATAGCCAGGTAGTTTTGACAGTGTTGTGTTGTAGCTCAAGGCAAAATGGATTGCATGTGGTGTTGATACCAGTTGTGCAGACTGATAAACTCTTGCACATTCACAGGCACATGTTTTAATAGCATACTGACCATTAACCCTTTCCTGAGCAAGTTATCACTCCCTGATTTCCACAAGTTATAATTTGATGATAAAAACATAACTTGTTTTTTGAAACTTAAACATCAATATGTAAATAGTAATGTGTTTTAAACATTTTTTTTTAAAAATTTGTTTGTTAGTATGCCTTGAGTAATGTAAAATTCTATCTAGAATAGCTGACCTTGTCCAAGATCAGTGACATTTTTTTATAAGTAACATTCCATAACTGTTCGGATTAATATCTTAAGCTGAATCAAAGACATTTCATTTTCTTCAAATAACTAGATCATGTGTAAGTGATGTTTGACACATGTTTTATTGTAACTGACCTTGTAATTGTTCTAGGACAATGAACTTTTGACCCTCATTTGTTTTTGTTTTTTATGTCTTAGTTTTTTTTTATTATAAATCTTGTTTATTAGAAAATTTGTTATTGGTGTGATGCCATCAGAGCAAAATCAAGTAGTATTATTGCTGTGCAGTATTTTGATTTGGGTGAAATTGTTTAATTCAAATTGATCTTGTCTGGAAATACAAAGTGTTGAAAAATAATATTCTTGGAATAGAGACTTGGATATATAGTGAAATTCAAATAAGGATGTATTCTTGGATTATATTTTTGTGATTGAACAAAAGACTGTTGGCACAGCACCATGACACAGGTCATCACAGGCATATCAACGCCTTCAGCACTGGATTTAGTTTGGAATACCACTAAAGTTTATTCAGAACTTTAATCATTAGGACTTGTGTTAGAAAGTCTATTATTATTTGGGATTTAATTTGCAATAGAGTAAATAGATTGGACAAATAGATTAAGGACAATATACAATTCTTTGAAAGCAAAGTGTAAATATTATGTGATAGAAGATTTAGCTTCAAAAATGTAATCATGTAGGTAAGAAACATATGGGACAATTCTTTGCAGTAGAATTCAAGAAATGCTGTAAGTTCAAGGCTGTTTTCGTATCACACTCATTTGTGTGAAAATACAGCAAAGGCAGTAAAGCAAATATATTTAACCATTGCATGATGTTACTACAAGTACTTAGACAAATAATAAAACCATAAATCTGCAATACTATCATTGGACTGTTGTAACAAAGGTAGAATGTAAGTGGCGATATAAAGAAAATCCTTTTTACAAATAGACACATGTCGTTCATTATGGTGCCATATATTTTCTTGGCTGTGTTGATTCAGTTGGAAAGAACAGTCTAGTTCATTCATATGTGGACTTTAATGCTTCATTGTGTTGTCTGTGAATACTTACGTAAATATTTTCTTTGCAACACTGAAAAAGGACTAATATTTTGGTATGAAGATACTTGTGCAGTTGCTTCCATGCACATGTTACAAGGGTTGTTTCAGACTAGTTTAGAAATCTTTTCAGCTGCCATTTTATAGTGAACTTTCAAAAAGTAAAACTTTTTGTTTAAGTGGTAGCTGGTTAATCAATTACAATGCTGTAATCTAGTTACTCATGTCAGTTTAAATTCTTTACAATGCATAGTTTCCATTGCACTTTTAAAGTCATATGGCAAAAAAACACTGTATATGTTATCGCTCCCTCCAACAAGCTTTCAAGTATGATTACACCATACTTGAATAAGATAATTTTTGTACACATTCAAAAATGTGTTTTTGATAAGCATATAACATAATTTTCTATTTGAAAATACATTATTGCTTAAAACCAATGTCAAATGCAAATATGCATACTGAGAAATAGAGGACATAATTCAAGTAAGAGAATGAAAGCACACACACACAAATATATATATATATATATATATATATATATATATATATATATATATATGTATATGTATATATATATATATAATAAAATGTGTGTTTGTGTTGTCTAAATATTTACTTCATACAAGTATTACAAAAGCCACAAAGCACACATGACATTGTAAATTTCAAAGAGTCTAAGTATGTTTAACATTTTTTAATGGAAATGCTTGGAAATGTTTAATTGCTCAATGAAGTTTTTTAAATGCTACTTGTATATTGGTCCAGATTTTGGTCGGACAGAGACAACTACCATGATGTCAGGGCTACCAAGGGGATGAGGCTTTTTATAGGGTAATGAAGACGTGAACAAATTACCGGTAAAAAGTTTTAACAAACATATTTGCGAGATATCCTACCTTCATTTAACTCGATGGCCAGATATCTATTGTTTCAAAATATTGGAGCTTTTCTTTGGGTTTTACACCACCATTGGTAGCAATCTTAAGCATGAACTTTTTTGTTGCAAGCAGGAAACTTTCACAGCACAATAAATATGTTCCAATCATTATGAAAAATGAAACAGTGATTTTATTTGAGTTTGTTGTAGACTTACTTTGGTCAAAGGTCTTTGGCTTGCTTTAATGAAGGTGCATGTGTTTTTGAAGGCGCTGCTAAAGGCCCTCTTTTGAAGTACCGAACAAATGCCCATTTCTTATTGCTATGGCAACATCAAGTAATTGTAGAACATTGAGACAGAAATTGTTTATCATTTGCTTAGTATATATACAGAATGATCAGTGGTAATCAAAGGTAATCAGTTTTCTATTTCAGCAAAGCTATTTTTTCTCTGGTACATTTTTCAAAAAGAAACAAAATTGACATTGTCTGGTCAATAGTAGTCGTTCCTGTTCCTGCCTTCAGAGGATGTTGATTGTAGCTGATCAGGTAGCTGTACTATTTTGGTTATATTACGGCATAAGGCCAGATATCAGCATAAGCCGATTATGATATAACAATGCCGTGTTAGGTGGTTTGTCAATATGAACAAAGGATTTGTTTTTGTAACAATAGATTCCAGTGCAATTTTATATCCATGTTTGTGGCTTCCTGATTCATGGTGCCTTTGAAATTTGCGACATTGGTGAAGCCCAGCGTGATCCCTGAGAGATGTCAAAAGATAGGAACCAAGACTAAAATGCCTTCAGTATTATTTCCCTTGCCACAGTGACATGCAAAATGGCAACTGTCGTTTTTACTGTCAGCATATTAATTTAAGATATTTTGTTAGTACTTGAATCATCAGATTGTATCAGATATAAACAAAATGTTTTGTACTCTAGTAGTTTATAGACCCTGCTGAAATTAAACTTCCTTCCTGTCAGCCAATTATTGAATATTCATTTTTCACATGTTTCCTGACAGATGCTTTTGGGACTAGGAATACCTACATTTTGTACATATTCATTTAGTCATGTAAATTCATGTAGCGATTGAAACAAAGGTGTCTTTCTCTTTCAGAAATGTTAGATGAAAAAGCAGTCAGAACATTTGGATGAAACAAGAGTGAGTCATGACAGAACTATTTATACAGAAGCTGGATGAACAGGTCAGAATCAATGCAAATTCAATGTACAGGTCAGAATCAATGCATATTCAATGTACAGGTCAGAATACAAATTCAGTGTACAGGTCAGGATCAATGCAAGTTCAGTGTACAGGTTAGAATACAGATTCAATGTACAGACCAGAATCAGTGCAAGTTCAATGTATAGGTCAGAATACAAATTCAATGTACAGGTCAGAATCAATGCAAATTCAGTGTACAGGTCAGAATCAGTGCAAGTTCAATGTACAGGTCAGAATACAAATTCAATGTACAGGTCAGAATCAGTGCAAATTCAATGTACAGGTCAGAATCAATGCAAATTCAAGAATGATTAAAATGTATAGAATCGTGAAAACTTTAAGAGCTGTTTTGCAGTTATTAGCTTTGAGGAGGTATAAAAATGGATGGCAGTATTTATTGTATTATATAGTTTGGAACATGGTCTTTAGTTGTCTGTGGCTGAGGCTAGAAAAGAAATGATGATAATTATGCATTAATAAATAATTACAGTTATTTAATAATTACACATGATATATGCTGAATTGTTGATAAAAGGCTGAAGTGACTAATTCTTGCAGTAGGTCTGAAATGAAGTTTATAACAATTTTTAATGCCATGCACTAGGAAATCTTATAGGATTACAATCACTAAAACCTGTAAGTATTTGAATATATGTTAATTGATAGTGAAATGTATTAAGATAAAAATGACTTAGAAATCTTCTAACAATGGCTATCAACCAATTTAAATATACCAGTGTGTGTATGTATATATATATATGTATATATATATATATATATATATATATACACACACACACAGTGTGACCCCGCTATAGCACGCTCTGTTATAACATGAATTCTGATGTAACACATTCATGGTGTGGCTCCCAAAATTTCATATACATGCATTTTTCTTGTATACAAAAAAAATTCTTTCTTAAAAGTACGAAAAAACGTAAAACTGTATTATAATTTTGAGGAAGAGATTGCTTGTAAATAATACAAGACAATCATAGCATGGCTCCTGAAATTTTTGTGTATTTTTCTCGTACATGAAAAAGTAGTTTTTTTTTTAAAAAGTACAAAAAATAACGCATAAAAAGTTTATTCTGTGATCACGTAGGTCTTCGCCACTGTCGCAAATTTGGATTGTTTTTCAGTATTGGCGGCAAAACATACCATGTGGCAATTTTTTATTTATTGGCGACGTTGTTGGCTGTTTAAACTTTAATATACAACCATTGGTTTGGAGTGCAGAAATTCAGAGGCCCCTTGAAAGGAAGTCGCAAACTGGATATAAAATGCACTGAAATTTATCTATTGTTACATAAACAAATTCTTTGTCCATATTGACAAACCATCTAAACAGTGTATTGTTATATCATAATCCGCTTATCTTGACATCTAGCATGAGTACTGTATGTTGTGAAATATCCGTATTTTTGTTGTTGACATTTCTGGTAACAGAGATCAACCGGACGAGGTATTATCTCGTAATCTATCTTTCATCGGATTTTCGGCCGCTCGCTAGTAATTAAAATATTTACAAAGACTTACCGTTGTATGTGGATGGTAAGTAAAATTCCTCTTCTTTTCACTCAGAATTAAATCCTTCAGAACTCACATTTTTTGTAATAATCCCTGTCATCAAACCAGAACACCTGCATCTCTATGGTCCATTGACACTTTTTTAATTTTCAGACACATGCGTGAAAGGCAGCATCACGCTGCTACCACAAATGTAAAAAAAAATAAAAAAATTAATTCTACATCTTGCTTATTGGTTTATTCAGTAGGCATGGAGGGACAGTGACTAGAATAGTCCAAATGATGGCCAATTCCTTTTTAAAAATGTACCCAGATAAAATTGTTTGCTGAAATTTCAAAGGAAACAGATTACCTTTGAAGCACCGATTGTTATGAAAACGTACTCAGCAAATGGAAAAAAAAAAAAGTCTCAATCATGCAATACAATTATTTGATGTTGCTGCCGCAATAAGAAATGGGCATTTGTTTGGTTCTCCAAAGCTGTCCTTTAGCGGTGACTTCAATAACGCATGCACCCTTCATCAAAGAAAGCCGACTACAGTCTTTTTATCAAAGGAAGTCAGTACCAAACTTAAATGAAAGTGATGGAATCTGATGGAATTTTGCATTTTCCAAATGACTGGAACACACTAACTGTGCCGTGAAAGTTCTCTTTTTGTAGGGAAAGAGTTTATGCTTACGAACGCTACCAATGGCAGCTTAAAATGCAAACTAACTTTTACCGAGCTGGTACATACTGAAAAGTAAATGTGCTTAGTCATTCGTTACGTGATTGTGCTATATTTTTCCACTGAATTCAGACCAATATGACCTGTGACAAAATTATTGAATATTTTAAAGCTGTATGTGTGCATATTTTCGATGGAATCAATTATATTGTGGATTCAATGTATATGATGAAGTTTGCGGGTGAGTACACGGTGTTGATACTATTCATGCTATACATTAGACATGTATATATAAACAGTGTTCACATGTATGTACCAATTCGTGGTTTTCTAAATAAAGTAAACTATTATATATGTCTTCTCTGTTTTCACTATAGGTGTATTTCTCATTTAATATGCATTGATTTAAGATGGTAACTGTGCCGATGAAGCACGTATTTTACTGCCCACATTTATTACTTACACCCACTCCCCACAATTTTATTTTTGGTACATGCATAATTTTCTCCAGCTAACTGACCTGGTTGCTTATAACACGCTTCAGTCTATAACGCGGTCAGGTTCTATGGCTCCCAACTACCGTGTTATAGCGCGGGGTCACACTGTATGTATGTATCTATATATATATATATATATATATATAGTATTTTAATAGTAAATTTGGTCTAATATAGAAAAGAAAGATGGCAAGAAGATAAAGATATGATCTGTACATGCTGTCTAGATGAGATATTGCAATAGTCATTTAAATTATAATAGATCAGTTATCCTTAGAATGAATTTTACATATTGGACTTTGCTTTCATTTTACATACATTATCTATACTCACTTACAAGTTGGGTCTAACTGCAAACAGATAGACCATAGACCCTAATCTGCTTTTATGTAACACATGGGCAGATTGGGGTCTAAGTTGTGATTAGTCTTAACAAATTACATAGACTCAGATCTGCTGGTACATTGTGCAATGGCAGAGCTAGGGTCTTTGCATTTTGCAGTTGGGTCTGACTTATAGGTGGTTATGTGTTATGTGTTTAATATTTTGTAAGAAAAACATTCTGGAAGACTCCTGAGTCTTCATTTTTTCATGATTGACTATTTTTCACCTATGATGCCTATTGTCCAGATTTTATTGTGACACTTATGGTTTAACTAGAAAATGGACAGTTATATGTATTTCTATAACATCTCTGCCAGAATTGCACATGGAGCCAGCCAGCAGTGCTGGATCAGCATGATACAACCACACCCTATTCAATCTGGAATGCATCAAGGTTTGCTCTGTTTGCTCTCCTGACCATGAGATCTCTGGCAATATGTGCTGATGATACAGCATCATTATTACCTTTTGGCATTACATTCCAGTGGACTTGCAAACCAAAGGAGGATTATATCCCATTTGCGGAACATTCTGACTTGAAGTGTCTGGCAAATTCTGATTTGACACTTGAATGGTCCGAATTTATTTTCAAAGCCAGTTAAAAATGCTGGAACTCCTATTTAAACAGAGAGGTTAATCCCTATCGGCTATAGAGTATGTAAATGGTATATCCCAGAATGTTCTTTGACATAAAAATGCTACTAGAGGACTCTGGATCAGATTTAATAATTTCTGTTATCTCATATATTCAGTACAAACTATGCTGTGGTCAGATAGATCAAAATGTTTAGACACTTGGAAAGGGCCCCGAGTGGCCGAGTGGTCTAAAGCGCTCTCCGTTACGGATCACTGCCATCTCACCTCTGTCTGCGTGGGTTCGAGTCTAGGATTCGGCCAATGTGGGTATGTGAGAAAGCTTGCCAGTAGCTTCTCGTGGGTCAGTGGTTCTTCCTGGGGTTTTCCTGGGTTCTTCCTCCACCATTAATACTGGCCTCCATGCATAGCCAATCGTGTGCTGAAAAATGGCGTTAAACCCCACAACAACCACAACAACAAAGACACTTGGAATCTTTATGATTATGGATATCCCTTAAGTGTTATTTTATTCTCACTTGGAATTCCCTTTTGGTCTCACGTATATATCATTTGCCACATTTAAAACAGGTGAATAAACAGATGACATTATGTGTAGTACAATATCCTCTAAGCTTTGGTTTATATTTGAGGTTTTTAATGTGCTTCTAAAGATTTTAGATTTATACATTTTCATGCAGAAGCTGTTGTTAATGATCTCGCAGAGTAATACTTTGTTTGCAAATCTTTTATGAACCTCTCACGGACAAGACAAAGTGATCATTTGAACAAATGAGTCAACCAGAACAATTCCCTCTAATGAGTTACAATTATAAACAAACTGGTCAGAGACCAGGGGTGACTAGATCACCCTAGCAGATGGGAGGGAATGCCTCCACATCCACTCAATCATCCTCCACCTTAAGTTACTTTAAAAGTCACCATTAAGGAGATTTTTAGTGTCCACTGTCAGCCAGATTGAGAGGGTCATCAACAGGATAGCTGACCATTTAGTGGTGAACACCCTAACAATAATAATGCAGACATAATACATCGCCATATCTTTAGAAACTCTGCATTTTGCAATATTAAATAACACAAAAACATACACAGCGACAAGATTACAAAAACAAACACCATGAAATTACAAAACAAAAACATGCTGACAATAATTAAGGAAGTAAACATTATTAAATCTTGAAGTCTGTTCTTCAAGTCAAAATAGGTGAAGGAAGTCACATTGTCCCTGTGCCTAAGATGTATGCACAATTCATTCAGAGTAGCAGGGTCATGATATGCAAAAGAACATTGTCACAGACCTCATTTTCACAGTGGGAAGAATGAGAATGTGTGTGTTGGAAGTCCAGTCTTGAAAGTAATAAGAAACAAGTGTTTTAGTGGCATCAGCTGAAAGAAAATTGCGAATGGAGCTGATGAGTCTCATTTCCAGTAATGCAGCCTTGAATATGTTCATGACATGTATTGTTGATGTAATGAGAGTGTACTGTCGAGAGTGACACCAAGGTTTCATACTGACTATAAATTCATTGCTGATACTTATTGTTTGAGGTAAAAGATGTGAATGAGAATGTCTTTGCCTGGTGATCAGGATGGCTTCAGTTTTATCATCATTTATCTGCAGTTTGTTACATGTCATCCATTACTTCACATCGGAAAAGTACCACTCTATGCCTTGGATGGTAACATCAACTTCAGTTGGGTATACAGATGTCAAAATTTGGGGAAATTTCTACGAGGTACCAGTCATCCTAACAATTGGTTACCCGGGTAGCCGATCAAAGGGAAATTGTATTGAATGTGAACCTGAATTGCTTTGTTGTAGGTTCACACATGCCAACCCACAAGAGAGGTATAAGCATAATTTATTACTAATGTAAGTGGCCAAAAAACAGAATCTGAGCATAAAAAGAGCAATTTAAATAGTACATGCCATAATTACAGAACACTATATGAAAAACATACTTATTTTATTTAATGTATTTATATTTGCTACTTACCTGGATCTGCAGTTAAAATTTGTTGTCACAAATCTGCTAAATCCATGTGGATTAGTAGTTAATATAAGAGTATAAACACAAAAGAAATTGATAAATTATTTATGCATAACACATACTTTAACTAGTCTACATGTCTACAGTAACTTTCACGAATAGTCGTAAAGTCCACAAATGATGACTGTTGTAGTATCCTTAACCTGCCATGGAACATCCCTTAATGATGGTCTGGTGCAACATATTTTTAAGTTAAACAAAATCCCTCTCCCTTAATATTTTTCAGTCAAATAACATTGAACAGTCACATCGCTTCAGCCCTTTTTTTAAAAATAATATCTCACGCCATTTATTTTCAATTTAGACTGGTCTGCTAAGTATTTAGTATCAAAATAGAATGAATCTATGACAAGTGGTTTCACATTCAAGAATTGCATCTCATTTCTTGAAACTATTTCATGTAAAAGTAATGCAGAAATTCATATTTACACACGTGGTCAATTTTTATTAGATTTTAGAGTGTTATTAAATAAAAAAGATTTCCCTTATATTTAAATATTTCAGTGAAAGTTTAATTCTGTGTAGTTGTCCATTTTGTTAATATTCTCCTAACATGGTAGAAGACGTGCATGTTACAGTAACCAAGTTTTTCTGTTTCCTTTGCCATGACAAAAATATCTGTCTTGGGTTTCCTGCTAATAAAAAAGGTCCAATAAATGAACATGTGAACAGTGGCCCTGACTTGAACACCTAATACTCGCTCCAGGGCCACAAACTTGAGTGCAAAATGGCATTAGCTAAATTGGACATTTATATTATGCTTGCTTTCTTTTATTTGAATTTTATTATGTATTTAAATTTTATTTCTTCGATTACTTCTTATTCAGTACCTACTGTTGCTGTTGGTGAAAGGTATTGAACTTGTTAATGTCATCAGGATCTCAAAACAAGTGCCTTTAAGTCATGAGACAAATGGCGCACAAACCATGGACAGGCATGAAGTTAGGACAGTCTGGCTTTAAATATCTGCGTTGATTCTTAAAAAGGTCATGTGAGAGAGGAGAGAAGTGTTCTCCATTGTATTATTATATAGTACATGTATGACAAGTAAATATTAAGCAACCATACTAACTCCTGTGATGATGAATAAATGCACACATGACACGATCCTCAAACTGTAATCATTATTTTGCTTTTTTGTTTTTGTTTTAATAGGTACCCGGTTGTTCATTTTATTACCGAGGTTATTATCAGTGGGTGGGTACCCGACTACCCAGGTACTCGTTGGCATCTTTAGTTGGGTAGCTAGATTTGTATATTTGAGTGTCATCATCTTACAATTGGTGAGACACTGGATGTTGATGTATGAAATTTGAGAGCAGCTGAGTGTATAGGATGAAGAGAATTGGGCAAAGAACAGAGCCTTGTGGAACACCAAAACATTGATCAACTGGGATGGAATGTTTTCCATTTATGGACATGATTTGTGTCCTGTTGACTAAGTAGGACTTGGAACATAGTAAGGCTGTATCATAAATACCATTTTCTTGTTTGGAATAGTTCAGAGTTGAAAGATGTAGTGTATTTAAGACAGTGAATTATGGATTTCTTTGTGATGACAGCAATTTCACCTCTGCATCAGTGGCATGGGAATGACTTGTTGGAGTAACTGGAGTTTGATCCACACACTTTGGCACATCACCTGAGTTTTCAGTCATGTTTCTGTTAGAAAAAAGACATCATTATCCTGACCTTTGATAAAGTTAACTATTTACATGCACCTTTCTGTGGGTACAACTGATTGGCATTGAATAATGCAATGTGTAGTGTTGCTCAGACTTCAAGGTTGATGATTTAAGAGGAATTTGAATTTAGTTTCCAGATTGACAGTTAAGCTCTCAAATTGCTATAAGGCAAGGGAAAAATGGAGAAACTGGAATTTTTCTCCAGTTCTATGCTGACCTGCTTTAAAATGTTTCTTCTTTTGCTCCCATTAACATTTAAATAAAGATAAATGTAGTCAGTGGTCATCAATCAAAATGCGGTATGGAGCACCAAGGAGTTATTTAATGCAATTCATGAGGGTCCATCGTAGCATAATGGGTTGACTGGCATCATGTTGAAAACAAAAGATGGTTGCTATATTGGTGGGGCAAAATGACTGAGAAAAGTCAAATAGTTCTCATTTCCAAAGCAACTACTGGTAAATTATGAAGCACATTCCAACAGAAAAGCCAATCCATGATGAAGACAATAATATAGATGAATACTGAGACACTTTCCAGTGGTTGTACTTTTTTAAAGCTGCATCATGCAGTGACCCTTTGCTTCCTCCCTTTCTGTTTGGGAGATGAATTGAAGAGGTTAGAAAACATTCAGTATAGGATTTACCCCATCACCTATCCATTTGAACTATTTTCTTGGTACATCCACATCAAGAACCATCCCAGAGAAGTAGGACAGATTTGAGAGGAATACTGGAGTCACAGTCAGCATGGCAAATATTTATTTAGAGCTCTTGTCTAGAATGAAATTATGTATGAAGAAGTTCAGCATTTTGTTTGTTGTATGACTGGGACAGTCACATGGCCATCCACTCTTAATAAAACATATGTTAGAAAATAGTCAATTTTCAGTTACTGGTGTCACACCACTGTTACCTTAACTGGCTAACTTTTTTCTCTGTTTGAAGAAAAGAAGCTTGCACTTATAACAGTTAAGGGATATCGTCCATAACTTTTAATACCTTTACCAACAATGAAGGATTCCATTGGTCACAACAAGGATTTTACCAACTTGTTGACCAATTATGACATATTTCAGGCCACATTTTCTTGTCTTGTTACCTTGGCTCAAATCCTCTAATTTGGAGCCTATGTCTGCCACCCCATTGAAGCAGCTGTCATGCATGACATGCTTCTTTATGGCTGTTGCCTCCAGGATTAGCAGTGTCCATGCCCTGTCTGTGGATCTCAACTCCCTACAGGTTCTTTCTGATGATTCATTTGTTCTAATGATGCAGCATGGCTTCATGCATATAACAAACTGCCATTGACCAGCAACCAGAACATAGCAATACATCCCCTCTTCATGTTTGATACTTTGAGAGAAATGAAGTTTTGTAGGACTTTGTATGTGTTCTCAGATACTTCTGAAATGAATGTTGAACCTCTGGGCTAGATTGCCAGGGGCTTTTCCTACCACTGAAGACAGGAAAACAAAATATAACCCCACAAGCAATGGACACTTGGTTAAAGGGAGTTGTTAAGTCAGCATACTTGCAGATCTCATAGCACTGGCTACAACTTCTGAAGAATTAAGCTTATGAAATAGGAGCAATTTTCATAAGTCTGGCCATTGAGCACAATGTCTCATTTAAAGACATGGTGGAGTCTGTTGGCTGGCACACCCAGTCAAATTTCTGTACATTCTACTTGTGTGACATGGTCTTGCAAGAACAGAGCTGACTCTTGTTGGGCTCTGATTGCTGTCCAGACAGTCATCAGGCCAGTAAATGACAGCACAACCACACCATCGAGTGTGACTGGTCGACTAAAATGTATTCACCTGTGAAACTTTTGATTGTAAACAATTGCCGGGTACAGGAACCCACTGGGTCCTTCCATGCACACGCATAATTACATAATGTTCGTTGTGCTAGCTAGCAGTAAGAGAAATGTTATCCTTTTAGTTGAGTACTCATTATGCTCCTATGGAGTGATCCAGGTGGAGCATTGATGCTCAGCATTTCATCCCCTGTTACCTGTTCTCCTAACTGGCAATGTATTAGATGTAGAAAGGAAATTTTGTAGTAAATTGTATTTCTCCAAAAATGATCACATCCATGTTAAGCCCCCCCCCCACCTTTCCCCACAATATGAGCATCCAGCCTAACTGAGTGGTGAAGTTTAAAATGGCTACAGCTGGGTTACAGGTTGTCACCTAGGGCGTTAATATGTAAGAGTTGGTTCCCTTTCCCGATTTGAGCTAAGCAGACATATTTTCTTTTATTCTTTTATAGGAGGGCTGAATTCAGGAGGTAGCAGACATTAGTATGATAAGATCAGTATTTTTGAAGAAACATAAATTACTACAAAATGTCATATTCCCAAATGTTTAAACTCTGTAGCCACAATTCACAAGACACAAGAGGTGTGGAAGTTTATTTTATGTACTTACAAAAAAAACAAAATATGTGAAGCTGCAGACCAAGTTAAGAAAACGAGATACTAGTAGCAACAACTAACTTTCATTATAATCCTCCAAGACTTATTTGTAGACCTATTAAATAAAGCTTTCCCTTTCAACTCTACTGGAAATACCTGTGAATGTATTGTTCCGTTTTGAGGTGGTAAAGCTACTTGCTGTGGAATATTGTTGTTATGGGTGGGTAATGTATTTGGTGCAGGATGAACCTGGCAACACCTCAGGAAGAACTATTGACTTATGGGTAGCTACTGGCAAGCTTTCTCACATGCTCACATTGGCCAAGCCCATACAGACAGAGGTGAAATTTCAGTGACCTGTAAAGGTGAGTGCCTTAGACCATTTGGCCACTCAGGGCCCCTAACTGTGAAATACCTTTATTTAAACTCCAATTATAAGTATAAAATAAATGTAAACCCAGTTTAGTTTCCTGAAAAAGAAAAACTGATAATAACCTACATACATTTTTAAGCACTTTGGATCACACAAGATAATCCACTGTTGTTAGAATAGGATTTGATTTGCATCACTACTTTGTTTTCCTTCTTTATACACTTAGGCAGTAAATAGAAAATAATCCTGCAGTCAAATGTTGGTTTGATGTAATACTGATGGAATTGATTTTATAATTGTCAATGGAGGGCCCCTAGTGGCCGAGTAGTCTAAAGCGCTCTCCGTTACGGATCACTGCCATCTCACCTCTGTCTGCATGGGTTCGAGTCTCGGATTCGGCCAGTGTAGGTATGTGAGAAAGCTTGCTAGTAGGTTCTCATGGGTCGGTGGTTCTTTCTGGGGTTTTCCCGGGTTCTTCCTCCACCATTAATACTGGCCGCTATGTATAGCCTATCATGTGCTGAAAAATGGAGTTAAACCCCACAACAAAACAACAACAACAACAACATAATTGTCAATGGGATTCTTTACTTAATTCTGCCAACTGTCTCAGTATGAAAAGTTTTTTATTTGTCATTACTTTTTACATGTTTATAGCTTAGACACTTTGTTGATGGAACTGCTTAATCATGAGTTGTAAAGTGCATCAGCTGATTTTTATTGAAAATACCTTATTGCCTACTGACAATACCTTGCTGCCTACTGACAATACCTTACTGCCTACTGACAATACATTACTGCCTCCTGACAATACCTTTCTGCCTACTGACAATACCTTTCTGCCTACTGACAATATCTTGCTGCCTATTGACAATACCTTGAGTTAATTCACATGATAATTAGGGTAATGAATGTCTTTTCATGACTGTATGGTTGACTACTCAGTCACTAGGTTTTGTGTACAGGTAAACCATTTATTGGTTTACATTCCAGCTTGAATTTGTTATTTCTTGTCTTTAGGAAAAGCTTGCTTTATACCCACAAATATTTTGTGCTGTTTAAAATTTCTGACTGGAGGGCTGACTGTTGGGGTTGGTTATGGTACATACATACATACATATATACATACATACACATGGTCAGCAGGCCAATAACTGTTATGCCATATTTTATCTTTTTGAAGACTATAGTTCAGTCATGTTAATTCAATCTCAGACTTGCTTTTAACACTAGAACCTCAATATGAATGATTTATTGCAAGTGACTAAAAACTGTCTTGATTGACACAGATTAGTCCTCACTCTTTGTGAGCTTCAGATTAAACTGTAGGAGTGATGCATTTTATCATTTTACAGAGATCATGTACATTTGCTGTATGCAAACATTTGCTGAAGTACTTTTTTGGGAAGAGCTTGAGTCACAGTGTTTCAGAGTCTGTCATGAGTGCTCCGGCAAATACTTGTACACAGCAAACTGGCATATTTTGTTATGACTGTTATTCTTGCATCGATGACTAGGTACATAGATCATATTATTTCTTCCATGATAAAATTAGGGGTGGGATGGGGGGGTGGCATCCAAATAAATTTGTCAAAACATTGAGTTTTACTTGTTATCTGAAAAAAATATCCTTTGTAAATAATTTGTCATCAAGGATGGATTTATCATGTGATAAATATATTTACCTACAAATAAATGAGTTTTATGAAAACAATACAACTGTACATGGATGCCATTCTGCTGTTTGAGTACTGCTGACATCACAATTTTGCAATATCACAAAACACAACCCTAATCATGTAAGATGTCTATATGAATTTTCTGTGTGAAATTATATACTGATAAACCTCTGTAATTTGTGTGTCAGTATTTTGAGCTTAAACAGTGTTTTACTATGCTTATTCGCAGGGGAAAGAATGGGTCAAAGAGTTCACCTGCAAATGCTCCAGTCAGTTAAATGTTAGTTCATTGGATAAACCTGCAGGACTAAGTTCCAGTGATGTTCTGAAGATGATTCTGTCTAGGTTTAGTGAGGAAGATGTTTTTCAGTCAGAGCTAGTGTCTATCAGGGAACTTTTGAATTGTGATTCACAGTTTCAAGCAGGTCTGAAAAAAGAAAGTCTGCAAGAAAAGGTAGATGGTGCCTCTTCTGTGTTGAGCTTTAGAAAGCTCATTCTCATAGCAAGGTTTGTACCTGAGATGAGTAATACCACTGCAAGATTTCTCAGCCTTCAGGACTCAACAGGCAGCATTGAATGTGAGGTAAAACATAGTTTCTTGTGTATTATGTATGTATCATTTTCCCTCATTTTGTTAACATGAAACTTGTTTGTGCATGCATTTTTTCACCAAACTGAGAAAAACAACTTTGTTATAAGAATATATATGAAAATATATTTTCATTAAAATAAAACATATTAGTTAACTGGTACTTGTTACCTATAATGAAGTCCCTCTTTTTCTTTATCAGATATGTTACATAATTATAATAAATCTGGAGCTCATCCACTGCTTCAAAAATCCAGCTCTCACAATCTTAGCAACAAGAGTGTGAAGAAGTCATCAGACCACCTAGCTGGAAATGAGACAAGATCTTCATTTGGATAGTGGAATTGGCATACTTTCATAATGCCATTCATATCTCTGCATGTGTTAGAAAGCATGCTTCTTTTGGAATGTTGCAAAGCTGAATTTTACATGTGTTTTTCACTATTTTAGCAATTCTAAGTTTCTCACACTGGGAAGTATTCTCAAGCTGTGTTTTGGACTATGTTTTGTTCTACTTAATCATAGGTGAAGAATACATACTTAATTTGTCTAACTTTCTCTTATATATATTGCAATACCATTGATTGAATTACCTGCTGTAAGGCCTATAATACTTACATTCATCACATTACTGGACCAAGTATTTGAAGTATATCAGGTAATTGTCTAGTTCTGCATGCTATAAGGTTGTTCATGTTGTTAACTTAAACAGTTGTGTTTGTCATTAGTATACTCTTCACAGTAAATTCATGTGATGGAACTCAGGTTCCATCTGTATACGCCATTGTTTTGCTGTCTGTGTATGCACACTATGGGCAGGACAAAGTGCACAGGGTGCAAGTGTTTTATACTGATGGAAGATGACCATGCTACCTGTTGTATGAGTTGCAAGTCAGCTCATACCCATGACATCTTCATGATTATTATTAAGTGTACAGATGTCTGTCTTGGCCAAGCAAATGAGAGAGTGTATCAGTATTCCAGACATTAACACCTCTGTTAAATGTTTCCTTTTGGCAGTGACCTAAAAGGCAGAGAGCCCACCAGTCCAAAATAAAATGAACCACCAGTCTGTCCCTCACTGCCACAGCCAGAATAAGTCTTGGTGGTGTGAATTAATATGGACATACCAACACACCCTGGTACTATGGTGATCTGGCCAAGGATAGTCAGTAGAGAACTTTGACATTAGATGTGACTTGCCTATGGACCAGCTATGACACATCTTCAGCTTCTAGCTTGGAAGTAGGTATCATGATCTATTTCCTAATTTACCCAACTCCAGCTTAATGATTGAGTTATCTCTCAACGTCCAGAATTGCTAGTCTCAGCATATGCTCTGATTTGGACTTGTATTCCCTACATGACCTTTATCTAGTACCTGCATCCCAGAGGTATTGTGGACTGTGTCTAACATCTCCAGCACTAGCCCTGGCTCCATTGACAATGATGCTCCAGACCTGGATGCTAATTACCATTCCCTGCCCATCAGTGATCTGCTCAAAGACTGTGGAGATAACGGTGTCACAGTTTGACTGGGCCCAATGTCTAGTTTGCCAACCCTTTCATCCAGCTTCATCCCAGGTATCCCCGGAGACGCCTGTGTCATCAATGTTCCTTTGTGTTTGAGGACTCATGCTAATGAGAACTGTCTTTAATACTTGATTTGATGATGTCCAAAGAGGACTCTGCCTTACAAGCATTGATCAAGGCAGTTTTCTGTCTTCTGTAGCCTGTGTTTTGTCTGTCTCCTATGCCATAATTGGCAACTTACAAAATTCCCACATCTGTTAATCTGTTGGCTAAGAAAGATCAGCCATTGTTTAAATGGCTACCACAGTCTGGTTGACTCATTGATTGTTGAGTCATTGATTTGTTACATTGCATAGAGACAGCATCAAGAACAAAGTGTCAACAGATCATTCTTTTCCCATCAAATTCAATCAAGACTTTCTATAAGACAAAGTACATCTTTTTTCAACTGAGAATCCACCTGCTCAGAGCTGTTGCAAGTGTGGGAATGACAAATCTTGAGTGACAAATTGAGTTTATTGTGATGAAGTTGCCACTAGCATAGCATTCCATTGTAACTATTTCCTAGCTGGCAGGTCAGAATTGACTTTATCTGCCTTTTATCTAATCAACCTTTTATCCCAAAGGGTTCATTTTGACTTGGTGTGACTTTTAGCAGCAGTACAACAAGGTATAGGGTTAGTTTGACTTGGTTTGACTTTTAGCAGTAGTACAGCAAGGTGCCTTTCTGGGTCATTCAGCAGCTTCACAATGATGCAGCCATGCTACTTTCACCATAATTGTGGAAGAAGGGACGTTATCCATGCAAGCCATGTACAGATATATCCCTCATGAGTGGCTGAAAATGCTTAGGTTGTGCTTTATCCAGAATAAAGGATGTTACAGGTAACATATTTGAAGGAGGAACCAGTTTCTGGAGTAAAAAACACCTAGTCATAAATTGGGCATAACCACCAAGCCTCAATGCAGTTACAGTTTACAACCAGATGGAGCTTCAGTAGTAACTGAAGTATAGATGGGATTTGGCACTAGGGGAAATCACTCCTGTCTATATTCTACCTCACAGAGCAGATGACTTAGAACTTTTATTGCTCAAAACAAGTTTGGCAGGCCGAATTTCACTAGGTAGTAGATTTACTTCAAATGGATCATGATCAGGTAAGTATTATGGAAGAAACATAATTTACTCCAGACACTGCTATTTTTTGGTTGCAGTTATAAAAAATTCATTAAAATTTGATTAAATTCAAGCCAATTTAATTGCAACCATATGCTACATGGTACTTTTTTCAATATTTTTTGGTTGATCATTATTTCACCTTAGTAAGTCTTTAATAAGGGCTTCAGTTCATGTCATACCTGTGTGGGAGATAAATATAAATCAGTTTGGACAGGGGATATATAGAACCACAAATAAATATTGCATCAAATTTAAATTTAGGTCATTGTAATCTAAATTTGGGATTTAAAGGATGCATTCATTATATTGGAGCCATGTTTGTGTTTGTTTGAAAAGTGATAGATTTAATATATCTGAATATACATGTGAAATATTTTTTCAGTAATTGTTGTGTTTTGCAGATTTCTTGTTTGGCTGCAACAGAAGGATTGAATCAGCTTTCTTCCTGGGTACTTGTGCCCACATGGAATTTAATACAAAATAAAAATGGTACTTGCTGTTTTCTTCATAGCTTTTTTAAAGTCTTTTTTTTCTTCTAGATAAATCTGTTTTTACTCTAGGGATAGATACATTTATGCACTTTCATTGTAATGTCATTTACTTAGTATCATCAGTGCCTGTGTTATAGTCCCCAAATTCTACACCAGCTTTCATATTCTGCAATATTTTTGTTTGAAGAGTATTGCACGTTTGGCTAGTAAAAATGCCATCCTATGTATGTGGAAAGGAAGGGTAAAGATACCATGAAGAAGTAAGATTTGTGAAAGTGACTCAGCAGACCCGATTCACTAACACAGATCTTATCCCTACTGCGCATGTACATCTTATGCTAACAGCGCTTCTTTTCCCATAGGGCTAAATTTAATAATGACTTTATTTAAACAGGGTAACACAATTAGCTGAAGAACTAATCTGCCTTGAGGCCCTCATACAAAGACACATTTATATAGACACAAAAACACACATGCATATATATATATATATATATATATATATATATATATATATATATATATATATATATATATATATCGCAGCATGCATATACAGCAATACTTGTATTTACATTCTTTCCTTTCTCTCCCCCCACATGGACACTCGTTCATACATATGAAACCACAGTATACAAGATATATGCAGTTAGTGCCAAATAGATGAGACAGTGATTCCCAGGGGCATTCACATTCTCATACCATATTTCCTTGTTATCAACTTGACTCAACTATAGTTCCCCTCCCCCTTTCAAGGCTACAGAAACTTTGTGTGTGTGTGTGTGTGTGTGTGTGTGTGTGTGTGTGTTTGAGAGAGAGAGAGGGAGAGAATGAGTTATTGATTGGAATTTGTCACAACTCAATTGATGACTTAGAATTTGTTCTACTTAACTCCATTAAAATCCATAATGCTTGACACTTCAAATCCATTAATATTATATGTCTCATACCAGGATAAAAATAGGTCAGAATGATCTGTTTCACAATATCCCATAATATGTTAATTCAGTGTGTCTTACAAAAAAACAGTGAATGGCCACATTTTGTGACTAACAGTATCTTATAATGTAACTATATAAAGTCATCTGGTTCAGTGTCCAAGAATTCATGTACATTTTCTGTTAAAGTTATGAAACCCTCCATCATCATCTAGATAATGTTAATTGTCATCATCTAGTCATTGTAAATATCATCTGACTCATTTTATTGGCTTCACTCTGATATGTGGATGCTTATGTAGTGATGGAGCATGGGCTGCAAGTAGTATTTTGATCATACATTGTGTGAAATCTGTTAGAGGCTGCAACTGAACACATGTCAGTTGTATTGGCAAGATTACACAGAGTTCCACCAACCACCTTCTTTTACTTGGTACTGAGCTGGTATCATACTCTTGGTTTGATCAAAGGGTTGTCACATGGGAAAACAAAGAGGGTGCTGTCTTGCATGCTAAGGGATTAAGGTCAAATATTCACTGGAAGATGTGGAACTTTACTTTGTATTGAACAAGTATATCTACTAAATTCTTGGTTCAAGTAACAGGAATGTCAGCTTTTGGGAACATGCTGAGTGTTGCCATTACAAGCCAAGGGCTTATCAGGCCATGTGCAGTGGCATATTACTTGGGAAATATCACCTGAAAATTAAATCAAACTTTTGGAAAAGGAAAATACAACTTAAATCAAAACTTTCATTGCATAGAACACAGTGTTTATACAACAAAATGCAATAATGCAATAAAGGTTGTTAGGACTTGGATGAAAATGGAAGCAAAAGTGACCATCCCATCTTTGCTAGCCAAGATTCCAATGTGTTAACCCTATCTTACACCTTTGGTGGATTGTATACAACTTTGTCCTAGTGACATCATTTGATTTCATGAGCTGTCTCCCTTAGTATATAATGCCAACTGACCAATAGAATGTAACAGCAGTGCATTGTACATCAGTTGAAAATGGTCGAGGCAAATAGCTTCAAAAGGAGACATCATAAGTTTTACATCGAAAGTATGACTGTATACCAGAGAGAAGCTGTTACACATGTATTTGAGGAAAAGGATGTATTTGTACAAATACGGACAGGCAGTGGAAAATTGCTTGTTTATGAGTCCATTCCAGGTGTTGTGCTCCACTTGTCTTGATCTTGTAAGAATGGAGTTCATATTTGACTAACTTTATTTTTGTTACATGATTGTGTATTTGAGGGAAAGGATTTGTTTGTACAGACACAGATCGGCAGTGGAAAATTGCTAGTTTATGAGACCATTCCAGTTGTGTGCTCCACTTGTCTCAAACTTGTAGGAACAGTATTCAAATTTGAACAACTTTATTTTGATAGGAAATTAACAGAATTCAGCCCAACCACTGAAATATATGAATGATCTGCCAAGGCATAGATAGGGTTAACACATCTGAACCTTGGCTAGCAAAGATCATAAACACCCGTGATAAATAATATTGATGGACACTTCACTTTGTGGTGGGTAGTATTTAATTTATGTGTAATACTTTCAAATTATATCAATCCAAATAACTGTAGACACAAGTCTTCTTTAATGAATACTGTCATGAAATAAAAAAACATAGTGCATACCATATACACATTTTTGAATGGAAATATTGTCATGTAAATATACAGATATTTAAATTGACAGTATTTTTGTGTACTGCAAACATCTAGAGTTTCCAATATTAACCATAGATTGATAAAATTGTTTTGTATGCCATGCTTTTTTAGACAACCCCTACTGAGCATGAATCAAATTTTCAGTAAGAAAGGTAGACATAATAAGAGAATATATATGGTACATACTTGAAGCCATTGGATATATTTAGTTTGGAAGAAGGAAATAAGCAGACATTTCTAATTCAACCAGGAATACTCTTCCAGAGCTGAGATTGCAAGTATTTAAAATGTCTTCTGAATATACTAATTTCTTATCTGGTTTGGGAGTTCTATTCTGTTTGGTAGACATGGATCCTGGGTGGGGAGTGGTACATGGTAGCCTTTATTGGAATAGTGACTGCAAATAGACATGAGTACTGTTATTGGACATCTTGTACGTTAACTTAACTTTTCTCAAATAAATTTGGTCTTTAATAGGTAAAGTTTTAACTTCCCAGCTAAGTTTTCGTTGTTTTACTGTATGGATTGGTATTAGCCCAAATGCTCCTATTTGAAGACGTTCTTGGTTTGCAATGTATTTGTCATATTGAATTACCCAATACTGTATTACAGTAATCAAAATATGATTGTATGTAACTATTTTAAAATAGTTTCCTGTGCCTCTCAGGGACAAAATATCTTATCCCACTGAGAAGCCATAAACTTGAAATTAACTTTTTTGTCTGATATATTTTGTTTGTTTAGTCCATGATAGATCGTTATCTACTGTTAATGACTCTATGGTCTTAATAAATTTAATAAATAAATGTATTTATCTAAGGTATAAAGTGAAACTTTAAGAGGAACTTAAAGTATTGTGAATTAAATGTCAAATGATCCTAAAAGTTCTAACACATGTCCAGAAGTATTGTGTTCCAAATAAATTCTAATAATCTTGAATGTGCTAATGTACCAGTAGTATTGAATGAGCTGATCTGCCAAAAGTCTTGATGTATCACAGTGATATAATCCAGAATGTCTTTGAACGAATTCACAATAATCCCAAAGTAGTGTTTTTGCCCAAAATATCAGTGAATACTTTGTAATTCCAATAAATAATTTTAAATAAATGATTCCTCGCAAGCTATATCTGAACACAACTAGATTATAGATTCCCGAAGACTGATATTAAAAACAGGACTGAAATTTTGTGGACAAAAACCTCTTTTATATATATCCCCACTTGACCTATGTAGGCTCACCAGTTATTAAGTACTTTTGAGAGAGTGACATATGTAAGGTGAAGTTGTTTGCATTTAAAACATGCACATTGGAGAGAATGTTGGCATACCTCTATGCTACATTAATGTGATGTGGATGATATTTCTTTGGATATTGTACTTTTGAAAATTGTACATGATCTAAGCACACTGATAACTAACATGACTGTTCCCTTGTGCTAAAAAATCAGCCTGAATTACTCTCAAGTGCACTATCCATAGCAGCTATTAAAATAGGAAAAATGAATTTTGCCAGACTACACAATACCAGTTTCTGAAAGTGTAATGAATGAATTACGAAATATATAAAATGTAAAAAAGTTATTGGCTCTTTTTTATACAATTTACCTCTGAAGTTCAGGAAGTGAAAATGACCAAGTGGAGCTAGCACTTTTTTGAAAGGTGCACATCCAGAATAAGGCCAAACTGTATACTCTATAACCTATATTACACCCATCAATCATACAGCAAAATAAAGGGAATTAAAGGTTCTTTGAATTATCCCTAAGATATACAAGGTCTTTTTTAAATAGCCAGTATAACCAGTGAGGAAAGCTGGGGAAATTCTTTTTCAATATTTGCAAAATCAATGTCCTCAGTGACAATGGTGTCATTTACCAGAAGAGAGTGAATTTAATTGATCCTATCTTTGTGTGTTCCCCCAATGAGTTCCTTAAAAACTTTCCAAATAAATTAATTTGTTCTTTTTGTTATCTAGCATTGATTGATTAATAAGTTTTTTTTATAGCTATTTTAATCATTTTTTTATTTCTCCATACTTTATATTTTGCATGGTTTACCAAAGCCATGAATTGGTTTCATGTTTTTATGGGGTCTAAGATTTTAGTTGTAAATCAGATAGGTTGGATTGCGTACGTCTTATCCCATAGGCATAAATTTCCCATTCCTACCCACATGCATCATACCCTAGGACTGCTTCTTATCCAAACGAGGTACACTTCCATATTCTGTCACACATATTGCCAAAATAGTGCTTCTTACCATATGGGTTAGATTTCTCTCTCCTACCCAGAGTATTTTTTATCCCATTTGGCTAGATTCCCTTATCCTGCCTACATCTTACCCTAGGCATGCTTCTGACTTCATTGGGTGAGATTTTCTAGTCCTACCCACTTCTTATCACATTGGTTAGATTTCCTTTCTCTGCAATCATACATCTTGACTTAGTGTTTCTTATCCCACTGGGCTAAATTTCCAAATACTACCCACATAAATCTTAACCTAGCATTCTACTTAGGCTGTATTTCCAAATGGCAATATTTCCAATTCGTAACCATATTTTCCCTAGGTATGTTTCTTTCCACATTATGCAAGATTTTGCAATCCTACCCACATGCATCATACCCTAGGACTGCTTCTTGTCCCAATGGGTTATATTTCCAAGTGGCTAGAATTCTAAATCCTAACTACCTCTTACCCTAGGAGTTCTTCTTGCCCCATTGGGCAATCCTACATGTGTACATCTAGCCCTAAGAATGCTTCATATCCCATTGGGCTATGTTTCCCTGTCCTACACACATAAATCTTATCTTTGGTGTGCTACCATTGTGGTGACATTTGCTTAGAATTTCATACAATAACATGCAAATTGTCACCATCATCTCATATTCTGCAGTGATTTTTGCTGAAGCAATAGCATAAGTTAGGCAAGATAAAAAAAATATTTTCCATGTGTGTAAATAATACAGGGAAATATAACCCTTAAAAAGTAAGATTTGTTCCATGAATTTAGCAACCTTTTTTGCAGATACTTATCTTATTCTATTGGGTTAGCTTTCCCAGTCATGAGAGACAAGATTTGCATTGCACGAACTTATTGAATATATAGAGATTTGACAGACATGTCCTGAGAAAACAGTTTGGCTATACAGAATGGGCCCAGTGCACTTTTCACATGTCATAAAAGGTAACTAATGGAGGCAGGGGCTAAGTGGTTAGTGTGAAAGTCTGAAAGGATGCAGATTTGAATTCTACCATGGTTCAGCCTGGTTTGGCAGCATGGTGCATCCTTGGGCAAGTCACTTTATTCCAGTTCCCTTGGGCAAGACACTTTTTTTTTATTCCAGTTGCCTCAGCACTAAATAACTTTTTTGTGCTGTTGTGCCATAAGACACCAAACCAAAGCAAACTTTGCACTTGTGTAAATTTTTTTGGTTTGGTTTCTTGTTTTAGGACACAAGCATAACATCAAGGTTATTTTTGTAAACAATTGAAGTGCCTTTCCCACAGTAGCTGACCAGGGCTGATCCGGTAGGAAGGATTCACATCCACACTTTTCTGATGTAGCATGCTAGCCACAATGTCATGATGGCTCACTTGATTGAAAGAAGAAATCTACCATGGTGGGGTTAAATGGTCAAAAGTAAATCACTGACTTTATGAAGAAACTAAGGGTATATATTCTCTTGTACTGAGTGAATAATGGGCATATTTCATGATATGGGTACAATACTAGAGCTTTTAAACCATAAAAGCAAATTTTCTTTTTATTTTATGCTCAAGCGTGTTGGCTTGCTAAAGTGTATAAACGATTGAAGTAGCAGATTTCTTATGATAGTGTCAGCTGTTTGTTTACTATTTATATTGCTGTTTCCACACAGGATATGAGTAATAAAATGCCTAATTCATGGTAAGATGGCATATACTTTGAAAGGAAAATGAAATACGTTAGGTTCCCAGTTGGATTCCAGTGTGGTTATCTTGCATGGCATATTGACATACACCAAACAATTGACAATATTTCAGATGAAATTCTTGCATGGCATATGTACATACACCAAACAATTGACAATATTGCAGATGACATTCGTGCATGGCATATGTACATACATCAAACAATTGACAATATTACAGATGAAATTCTTGCATGGCATATGTACATACACCAAACAATTGACAATATTGCAGATGAAATTATTGCATGGCACATCGACATACACCAAACAATTGACAATATTGCAGATGAAATTATTGCATGGCACATCGACATACATCAAACAATTGACAATATTACAGATGAAATTCTTGCATGGCATATGTACATAACCAAACAATTGACAATATTGCAGATGACATTCGTGCATGGCATATTGACATACACCAAACAATTGACAATATTACAGATGATATTCTTGCATGGCATATCAACATAACCAAACAATTGACAATATTGCAGATGAAATTATTGCATGGCATATCAACATACACCAAACAATTGACAATATTGCAGATGAAATTATTGCATGGCACATCGACATACACCAAACAGTTGACAATATTGCAGATGAAATTCTTGCATGGCATATCAACATACACCAAACAATTGACAACATTGCAGATGAAATTCTTAATGTTAATGTCTTGATTTACAAAAGTTAATAAGTAAAAAAATAAAATTATTGATTGACAGACTAGCATAGAATAAAACTTAATTTTAGTTATTTTTAATGTTTCGTGACTAAGCTTAGTGGATAGCATGCTTTTTAAGTAAAAAGAAACACAGATTGTTGGGTCAGAAAGTCAAAGGTCAGGGTCACAGTAAGTTAAGACAGAATGGTTAGTGCCCCAGAATTTTTGTTCTCAAGTGTGTAGCTTTACCTGACCTTGTTCATAACATTGGCCTAAGGAAACTCCTTATTGATTTAGAAACAAAACACAATAGGTCAGAGTTACAGAAGATCAAGTAAAGAGACAATAGCTTTTGCAGGGATTAATTCTAGAACATATACATTGATCAGACTTTTTTGATTGCTTGAGGCAAGAAATAAACTTTTTGACTTTTGGTTGAAAAAGTTAAAGATCAAGGCCACTGAAACAAGCCAACAAGTTTCTACTAAATGAGTTCAATTACAAACATAGCACAAAACATTATTGATGGCTTGCTGCTATAGGAAGGATACAGGACTTCTCTAAATGGGTTAGCTTAAAGGTTAAATTCACAACAAATGAAGTAACAGGTTTCTTAGTGCTGTCCTGAGTCAGCCATTCCCTGCTAGTAAAAATTATATAGTGGTTGCTTCAGATACAACCTGTTGGTGATATCATCATGCAGTATATACTCAGTAGTTTTTTTTAAACTTGCTTGACTTAAAATTGTAGCACATAATTTATATAATAATTCAGTAAGATAATTACATTTATCAGTCTTCTGAGTGCAAATTATTAAAAGTAATGTAGTCAGGGAGAGTAAATGTTCTATGGATTTGCAACTTTTAAATATATAATATTTTTATAACTGCCAGTTGTTTTGTATAATGAAGCATTCCTTCAAGTTCTTTGTTGTCTATAAAATGTGCTTATCATGAAGCATGGACGTGTCTTGGGAAATAACAGTAAAATAAATTTTTTTTAAAAAACCCCAGATCAGCATTGTATAGCATTGTAACCACATTGTCTTGATGTTTGTATTATTGGTTATCAGTTCTTTTTATCTGTAAATGTAAAATAAATTGAACATTTAGAAAAATTGCTCATCGTGTAAAATTGCAGTCAAACGTAACCTTTCTGTGCATCAATTCAGGTCAGTACCTTGAAATTCAGGGGAAGATGCTGAGCTTGGAAACTGTTTCGCAAAAGGCACCAAAACATATAGATGTCTTACCTGTCATGGAGGCTTCCAAATTTGTGAAGAAATGGTAAATATAAAAAATGTAAACATGTACCTACCTTTCAGAACAGTACATGGTGCAGTAACTGTCCTTTGTTAGTGCTGATGTCAGCATTTTGATTCTTAGTGTTCTTTATTTAGTCTGCTTGATCTGTGTCAGTTTAAAAGGCTAATGCATTATAACATTGGCATTTACAAATATTTTGTAGAAGGCTAATGCATTATACCATTGGCATTTACAAATATTTTGTAAAAGGCTAATGCATTATACCATTGGCATTTACAAATATTTTGTAGAAGGCTAATGCATTATACCATTGGCATTTACAAATATTTTGTAGAAGGCTAATGCATTATACCATTGTTATTTACAAATATTTTGTAGAAGGCTAATGCATTATACCATTGTCATTTACAAATATGTTGTAGAAGGCTAATGCATTGTACCATTGGCATTTACAAATATTTTGTAGAAGGCTAATGCATTATACCTTTGGTATTTACAAATATATTGTAGGTAGGCAGCAGGTTTACTTTTGCTGTTAGGGGCCCAGATTGGCCCAGTGGTCTAAGGCCTTTGAATTTACAGATCATTGATATCTATGCTCTGTCCACATAGATTTGAGTTTTGATTTGCCCAATCTAGATGTGAGAAAACTTGCCAGTAGCTCCTGATAGGTTGGTAGTTATTCCTGGGTTTTTCTTCCAGCAAATATATTATATGCCTTTGATGTTTTGGTTAAAGTTGCTTATACTTCCTGTATGATTGATTTTTGCTCATAATTGGAATGATTCATTATGTTGCTTCATGTAATTTCTGAGATATGCTGGCTTGCCCCATTGACCTTGTGGTCAGGGTTACTGCCATATAAAATTTGCATTAATGTTTCTGTTCAAGTTTTTTCATTAGCTTATATTTGCTTAAACCTCTATGAGTTTTGTTTATGCTTAACATAAATCATTACAGAGCTACAATGGTTCAGCCTATGACACATGAACTTGCCAAGGTCACATAGAAAATTTTCATAATGGTTTTGATATTAAATGATTGTAAATGCTTATATATCCTAAACCCTTGATAGATTGTGCTTGTAGTTTTAATGAATGATTATGAAGCTAAGACAGTTTACTTTTGCAAGATGCCCACTTCTTATGACCTTGGAGTTCAGGTCATGCGTTTTACAGGAGTGCTTTCATCATGGGCTTGACAAGTAGTCATCAGAATCTTGTCACAGTTGTGAGATAGTGACTGGCATTAAGTCCTTGCATCACATGATGCCTTGAGGTGTCATTAAGCATTGTACCTTTAGGAAATATTACATTATAGCTACACTGAACTAAATAGCATATTAGTCATGTGGTAATTAGAATTTCTCTTATTTACATTGTCAAGACATGTGACCTGAATGAAGGAATTCCATTATTTCTTTGTAGTTCATCTGGATACAAGAAAACAATAAATATTATGGGTGAGGTGACAGCCGTTAGTGAGATCATCCGGCAAGTATTACTTGTTGTAATATTTGTGTTTAATTATTAATACATTTGTATGTATATATGTGTGTTTAATCACATGTACATGGGCATCTGTTTGTCACATTGTTAAAGTACAAAAAATTAAAAGCTCTTTATTGTTTTAAATCCACTTAATCTAGGTGCCTGCAGAACTTTTCATATAAATATAATTATTTCCAAGCTTTTTGGCCAGATATTGAGAATTGTGAATACACATCGAACTGCCTAGGCTATCCATACATCAGTTTACAATGCAATGGATTTAAAACTACAATATTACTTTAAATTTTTTGTATCATTATCATTCAGTCAAACATTTGTTTAAAAAGAACCCATTATAAGCTTGGAGATATTTGGAATACTCCCAATAAGCCAGTCATCATGTAACAAGAGGAAATGGATGCAGGCAACCTTTTTGTCTCTTGATGATGTTATTACAGCTGTATGAGTTAGAAGATTTTGAACTGTCCAAAAGAATGCAGATTTTATTTATATATATATATATATATATATATATATATATATATATATATATGTATACATACATACATACATATAATTTTCACTAGTATTTGAAGGATTTAAACATTTGTGGCCATTCACTTTCTTTTTGTAACTTATTTGGGATACCTCCACTACTTAGTACTATATAGCCAAATTTGTGCTGATGTGCCATTAATGCCATACCTATGTACCTACCTACCTACTGGATGCAGGCAAGCACAGGCATATTTTTGTATTAAGAGAAAGGAGTTTGTTTTAAAATAAGGTAAATGTGTATTTCTAGTGAAAATTCTAATAGGAGATTGCATAACAAAAAGCCATTGGACCTTAGGTTGAAATTTGGAAACTATCAAGATCCCCACCAAATAACCCTATGTTAGTTAGTGGGCGTATAAAGATAGATGCACAATATCCTTAATGTAATGATTTTGGCCAAAAGGCTAAAATTTGTGCTTGGGGGTTAAAACAGATGAGTGTGCGTATATGTTTTACAAGATAATTCTAGTTTTTAACAAAATCATGAAAATCATTTTAAAGCATAATTCAGATGCTATATTTGCTAAAAATATGAATTGAAGCTTGATTATGTGAGTGAATTTTTTGGCATCATTGTTTGCAGTAATTTTGCATCATTATCTCTTTCTATTAGAATTTAAGAGGCTTATATTTTAATTTTAGGATCAAAGATGATCTTCTTTTCCTTGCAAACTTTTCCTGTGATGTTAGCCTTGTAATTAAGGTAAAACATAGAAAATTCTTTACATATTAATTCTTTTATTGTTGACAGTTTTTGACGTATCATTTACTCACGGATGAAACATGGGTATCAGAGTGACATTTTGTCATCTTTGATGAAACATGAGTATCACAGCGACAGTTTCTCATCTTAGATGAAACATGGATATCACAGTGACATTTTGTCATCTTAAATGAAACATGGGTGTCACAGCAACATTTTGTCATCTTAAATGAAACATGGGTATCACAGCAACATTTTGTCATCTTAAATGAAACATGGGTATCACAGTGTCATTTTGTCATCTTTAATGAAACATGGGTATCACAGTGTCATTTTGTCATCTTAAATGAAACATGGGTATCACAGTGCCATTTTGTCATCTTAAATGAAACATGGGTATCACAGTGTCATTTTGTCATCTTTAATGAAACATGGGTATCACAGTGTCATTTTGTCAAATTAAA
The DNA here is from genome assembly GCA_028554795.2 of Sinohyriopsis cumingii. Taxonomy (NCBI): domain Eukaryota; kingdom Metazoa; phylum Mollusca; class Bivalvia; order Unionida; family Unionidae; genus Sinohyriopsis; species Sinohyriopsis cumingii. The sequence continues at coordinate 132,616,547 of CM068827.1, forward strand.
TGAAACATGGGTATCACAGTGTCATTTTGTCATCTTTAATGAAACATGGGTATCACAGTGTCATTTTGTCATCTTTAATGAAACATGGGTATCACAGCAATATTTTGTCATCTTAATTGAAACATGGGTATCACAGTGTCATTTTGTCATCTTTAATGAAACATGGGTATCACAGTGACATTTTGTCATCTTAAATGAAACATGGGTATCACAGTGCCATTTTGTCATCTTAAATGAAACATGGGTGTCACAGCAACATTTTGTCATCTTAAATGAAACATGGGTATCACAGTGTCATTTTGTCATCTTTAATGAAACATGGGTATCACAGTGTCATTTTGTCATCTTAAATGAAACATGGGTATCACAGTGTCATTTTGTCATCTTAAATGAAACATGGGTATCACAGTGTCATTTTGTCATCTTTAATGAAACACGGGTATCACAGTGTCATTTTGTCATCTTAAATGAAACATGGGTATCACAGTGCCATTTTGTCATCTTTAATGAAACATGGGTATCACAGTGACGTTTTGTCATCTTTAATGAAACATGGGTATCACAGTGTCATTTTGTCATCTTAAATGAAACATGGGTGTCACAGCAACATTTTGTCATCTTTAATGAAACATGGGTATCACAGTGTCATTTTGTCATTAATGAAACATGGGTATCACAGTGACATTTTGTCATCTTAAATGAAACATAGGTGTCACAGTGACATTTTGTCATCTTAAATGAAACTTGGGTGTCACAGTGACATTTTGTCATCCTTAATGAAACATGGGTATCACAGCAACATTTTGTTATCTTAAATGAAACTTGGGTATCACAGTGACATTTTGTCATCTTAAATGAAACTTGGGTATCACAGTGACATTTCATCATTGTTTTTGTTTGTCTTTAGGCATCAACATTTAAACTTTTTGTGTTTTTTAGGTTCTTTTCTCTGAAACTTTGCATGAACAGCCATAAAACTTGATGGATATTTTCATCTTTAGGAAAATGGGCAACAATGGCATACCATTCAAGTTGCATTGATTGTTGCATTTAGCTTCATTAATCTTACACTGTATCATCTACTGTTATCAGTTTTGTATACATGTATTTGAAGACTTGAAGAGTAATTAGACGTATTGTGCTTATTATACACATTTTTGGAGAACAGACATTATTTTATAGATATCTTGATCAAGTTCAATTCTCAACAGCATTAAGGCATCCTAGTGTTTAAAATAGCAGTGGCTTAGTGGATAGGATGCCATTCGTGTGACCTTCACAGAACAGGCAGTGTTGACCACCATGATGTGGCCTTTCCGAGGTATTTTATTTCTTTTACCTTGGCATGATGTAACCATTCATGCATTGCTGTATTATTAATCACCAAACCCCCAAAAAAAGAAAGAAACCAGTTTATTTGATTGTTAAAAGGATGGATTTGTTGAGAATAACTATGTGTATTATGGATAGGAAATGAGCTTTGTTGAGACTAACTGTGGTATTTATGGATTTATGGGAAGTACTGAACATTTTACAGACCATACAGAGTACCAGAGACAGAGATACATTTGCATACAAATATTTGCTAAAATTCTTCATATAATATAAAATAAAAGCATTTTAAAAAGTTGTTTTGGACATTACTTGAACAGAGGCCAGCAACAATACAAATAGTATGTAAATGGCAACATGATAGTCAACAATACAAATAGTATGTAAATGGCAACATGATAGTCAGCAATGCAAATAGTATGTAAATGGCAACATGATAGCAATACAAATAGTATGTAAATGGCAACATGATATCAGCAATACAAATAGTATGTAAATGGCAACATGATAGTCAACAATACAAATAGTATGTAAATGGTAACATGATAGTCAGCAATGCAAATAGTATGTAAATGGCAACATGATAGCAATACAAATAGTATTTAAATGACAACATGATAGCAATACAAATAGTATGTGAATGGCAACATGATAGCAGTACAAATAGTATGTAAATGGCAACATGATAGTCAGCAATACAAATAGTATGTAAATGGCAACATGATAGCAATACAAATAGTATGTAAATGGCAACATGATAGTCAGCAATACAGATTTTAATCTTCGTAATTTTCTTATAAGGAATTCAGATTCAGATTGTGATGTATCAGCTTCATGCCATAGATAATTTTTTTGTAGTCAATATTTTATATATTTTTGTTATTAACCTCCTTTCCATGACTTTTACTTATCCAACCCATGACCATAAAAACACATATGGACTGCTACAGTCGCCTAGTGGTTAGAGCATCAGACTCAAGTGTGAGGTCACTGGTTCGAAACCTGGCTGAGTCACACAAAAGACACATAAAAATGGTATTTACAGCTGCTTCACTAGGCACTCAGCATTAAGAGGTTAGTGTTAGGACTTGTTGGCCTGGTGTCAGGATTATGTGACTGGGTGGAACATGATGCTGTATGTCTATGTCATGATGCCCCCATGCTAGATATAACATAAACTGCCACATTGCAGACATTGTAGCAATATGACTGATTTTTTTTTAAAGCTTCATTAAAATTCAAAGTTACACGCACACTAGTATAATTCTTTTGATGGAAGACATTGTATTGTCCTAAGATTAACATGACTGTTTACGCCTAGTCACACTCACTCTGTAAACTTTTTTGATTGTCTGATGCAACATTGCTATGAAATTTCAAAATAAATGAATGAGATATCATGATTTTGTTTTAAATAGCCAACATTTTTTCTCAACAACACTGGAAAGGGAGAGGGCAGATATTGGGTCAGAATATCCTTGAATGCATTACCCAATTACTTTAACATTAGGATAAATAAACACCATTACATCTCAGTCTAGTCCTTGCCCAGGGATAAACAAAATTGTAGTCTTCCCATTTATTCTTGTATAAACATAATTTGCTATAAAATCTCTGTTCTCTTATAATCTCATGTGGACAGGTATTGGCATTTTGTCCACTCTGGCTTTATACAATATTCAAGTCAGATGATGACAAGTTGATTTGGAAGGTGTTCACTTCACTTTCTGCAGCCCTCCTCTGCTATCATGGGTTCCTACTGCCACAAACTTCCCAAAAGACCCATAAAGGTCAGATGTCCTGCAGCAGGAAATAAATTGTCTCCTTCATTAAAGGTGGTAGAATTTGCAGCAAACTCACTGTAATTTTACAAGGCCTGTTTTTGGTCCCCTTGTACAATGGAAAGCTCAGGCTGATAATTGGCTTTAGCTGTCTCCTCAGTCAACATATATGGCATCTAAAGGTGTAAATGGATACGCAGGTAACCGCCCATTCGTAATTACCCAGGTAATAAAATTAGCTATAGGGTACCCATTTAGTTCATGTTAAAAAAAGCCACCCCCCCAAAAAAAAAAAACCCAACCACATGTTTCCGAGTTCAGATCAAAGATTATATCTGGTGATGCCAGGAGCTAGAAAGACACAAAATAACGAGTACAGTTCAAAGCTCGTGTCATATGACATTGATCCATAGTAGACCTCCGTCTACTGATCATCATATGGACATGTGCTATATGCTCGAACAGTTTCCTCATTTTCTGTTTATAGTAATTGTACATGACATGTTTAGAAGAAAACAGATGGGTTTCTTGAATTTGAAACCTTGTCATGGATTAATTATGATTTGATACACTTAAGTAGCAGAAAAAAACATTGCGCCAAATATTATCAAGTGAAATGGGCTTAATCAATGTGATTCATGGATGTTTATTGACTGAAAAATGTTAGAGGAAAGGGATTTTGTTAAACTGAGGAACATGTTGCATCAGAGAAAGGACAAATCAATAGCACTTTACAAATTTTGAAAAAGGAAAAAACAAGAAAATCTTGTGTTTGTGATTTTATTATTATCACTTTAATTCCACTTGTAAATTTGAGAATATTCTTAAAAAGATGACTGTTACATAAGAATAGCATAAGAGTTCTAGAGCTCATAGATGTAAATGCATTTTCCATATTTTCTATTTATAGCAACTGTATATAACCCATTTCCAAGAAAACAGATGGGTTTCTTTGATTTGAACTTTGCTTCACAGGTTCATTATATTGAAAAACTAGTTTATACATTTAAAGAAAATGGCATTAGATGTTAAGGGAAATGCTTTACAGTATGACTTATGGGTGTTATATAATGGAAAATGTTGGAGCAGATAGATCTTTTCAGCATGGGAGTTTCAACTTGCCAAGTACTCCTCTTTCAAACATCACAATTAGTGCCAGACTGGTTCTGCTTTCAGAGGCTTTGGTCGGACCTCATGGACAATGCAAAGGACCTTGCCTCAAAGGACTAGGTTTGTGAACTTCAGTTTCATGACCCTCCGCCATTTTCAAGGACCACCATTTGGGTTTCACCAGTCTCAATTGATATTCCTTAAGAAAGATGTTTACACCCTTCTAAGCTAGCGTGCAGTTTAGTAGAGATGGCAACAAGTATCAGAATTCCAGACTTTATCTGAGAAAATAACAGAACAAAAATTTGACAAACTTTGTCACAAAAAATCTTTACATAGTACCTTCTTTGTATTGAACAAATAATGCTGATGTACCATCAAATAAGGTTGAAGATTAAATAACTATAGAAACCTTGAAACAGTTGTTTTCATAACTTTTGTAATCAACAGCATTGGAAGAAATTTTTAGAGAAAGCAACCATCTGACCTGACTTTTGCTCTTGCATTTGGCAAATGTCAGCCAGGTGACAGCCTATTGTTCAAAGTTAATATCTCCTAGTTTCATCATGAATCATCATCATCATCAAGCTTTGCCCACAATGCACTAGGAGAAAGGAATATTTCTAGAGACTGAAGGTCAAGGAGTTTGAAAGTCAACGTCACAAGGAATGATCATTTACGTAATATCTGGGCAGTTAGTGATCTTGAATCTGATAGGACTGTCTATTATTATTACTAAGGATGACTTGACAATACTGTCTATTATTACTATGGATGACTTGACAATACTGTCTATTATTACTATGGATGACTTGACAATACTGTCTATTATTACTATGGATGACTTGACAATACTGTCTATTATTACTATGGATGACTTGACAATACTGTCTGTTATTACTATGGATGACTTGACAATACTGTCTGTTATTACTATGGATGACTTGACAATACTGTCTGTTATTACTATGGATGACTTGACAGTACTATTATTAGTATGGATGGCTTGACACCAGACAAAGTAAGGATGTTTGCCATGTGATATAAATATTGCTACTGGTTTAGTGATCAAAAGGTCATGGTCAAAGTGGTCAGTTTCTGATATTACCTTTTGGTTAAAACCTGTATCTGTTTTATCCCAGTTTATATGATTATCTTCTTTTGTATTATGCTAGCAGGCTTATGTCAGCATTGTTCACAATCCCCTTTCATATAATTTTGTGTTTGGTTGGTTCAAATTATGTGACTTTTGTCAATCCGTAGTTTACTCTAATACATTACGATGAACTTGAAGGAATAATGAAACATTCAAAATAAGACTTGTTTGTCTGACAGTTGAAATTATCTGAAATTCTTCATAGCAACAGTTTTTATGGCCTAAGCTTGGTTAGACTATTATTTCCAATTTCAGAGAAAGGAGTGCCTTTACTGGCAAAATTTTATCACACCTCAACAAACTTACATTGTTACGAATCTCAGACCAACTTGCATTAAAAAGGTACATTTTCCTTTTCCTATCTTCCATTCTCATCCATTTCACATCATTATATGCTATATTCAGTCAGACTCAGTTAATGCATAGGAGATTTCCAAGCCATAAATGTAGTTTCATCATTGATTATTTTGAATTCTTTGCAAAATTATTGATAGATGTGGTATATAAATAAAGAGAATATTCTGTTGATTAGCTCAAAGTATATATTTTGTAGAGTTTTGCCTTTATGTTGGAAGCTTAAAATACTATTAGGAAATAATTTACCTATGAAAGTCATATACATTGTTTTGTAGTTGAGACAGCATTGTTTGGCATGCTTTAGTAAATTCTTCTTACAGAAAAGTGCAAAATTAAAGGTACAAAAATGAAATGGTGGCAAAAATATTTCATATAGTTTTTAGGTCTTCCTTTGCAGAGCACAATTCACCTTATTTTCCAGGGGACTAATACAGAAATGCGAGTGCTGGTCCCTTGGACAAACAGTGAGATCATGGTTGCTGACCAGTGTAAAGTTACAATACTAACAGCACAGGTTAGAGTTATTCAATTTATTTGGGATTTGCCCTAAATTTGTAATAGTTATTACTGCTGTTCAGTAATTGATGTAGTAACCACCTCATTTTCTGGTTTCTAGTAGTGAATGAAGTATAGATTCTATCAGTTCTTCTTCTCCAGGATGAGAAATTTAAATTTAGTCTAATCAGGGATGAGAATCTTGAGACCTTTGGAACATTTCTAACAGTAAATATAAAACCCATTTTAAAATATGTCATATCTGCCTAAATATGAAGCAGGGTTTAAGGGAGAAGGGGATATGAGTTAGGTAGTGGCAGATTTCTTCTGTAAAAGTCATTCCCTGTTCAACAGAAATTTAGCCTTAATTATGGAATGGCATCATGCTTAAAACTTCATACATTTTATATTTTTCCTCTCCTACGATTAACTTGAAATATTTTAAATGATCTTTCCTTTTAAATATTTTAGTGTTAAAAGAATAGTAAAAGATAGAAATTAGCATTGTTTTGTTAGTATCATTATAAATGCTACATGAGCATGTATCAGTCTTATAGTCTGCAGTGCTCAAGCTTCATCAGTTTACTTAAATCTGGTGACCTTACATTGTAGTTATATTAAAGTGAAACCAAATCAATGTTAGATAATGAATAGCTAACTCTTTAAAAATGAAAGTTTTCAAATTCTTGATGACATTTCACGATGAAAATGTAATTGCAACCGATTTGTTGTTGTTCTTGGGGTATAGTTTAATGGGATTAAATTATATTGTTGACTGTTAGATGGTAAGGTGTGGATTAATGGGTCTAAATTATGTTGTCGACAGTAAGATAGTATGGTATTGTTTAATGGGACTGAATTATATTATTGACTACAAGATGGTAAGGTGTGGTATAATGAAACTAAATTATATTAATGACTGTAATATGGTAAGGTGTGGTTTAATGGGACTGAATTATATTATTGACTACAAGATGGTAAGGTGTGGTTTAATGGGACTGAATTATATTATTGACTACAAGATGGTAAGGTGTGGTTTAATGGGACTGAATTATATTATTGACTACAAGATGGTAAGGTGTGGTTTAATGGGACTGAATTATATTATTGACTACAAGATGGTAAGGTGTGGTTTAATGGGACTGAATTATATTATTGACTACAAGATGGTAAGGTGTGGTTTAATGGGACTGAATTATATTATTGACTACAAGATGGTAAGGTGTGGTATAATGAGACTAAATTATATTATTGACTGTAATATGGTAAGGTGTGGTTTATAGTTACTTAATTATATTGCCAAGTAGTATGAAATAGTTACTGTGCATTTTGCCATTTTTGTTCACTTTGGGCCCACTGACACCTGTTCTTGCCTCTATCCCCATGACATAACTAGCCCTCTTGAGATCGATATGTGTTAGTCACTTTTTATTTTGTCTGCAGGTCTGCAAACGTGTCACTTGAGTGAGCCAGTCACTGGGTAGAGTCTCATGCAGATGTCAGTGACCCTAAAGGTTTCCCAAAAATGGGCAAAACTGTCCTTTTATAATATTTGAGTAATAACTCTGTTGTGATTGTAGAAACACAGTGTACTCAGGCAGGCATATGGGAACGATCAATACACACTGCAATGAATGAATCTACTGCATTACCATGAACAGAAAGCTCTGTATTGATTTTTTTCCTGAGCTATGCTTGTACTGTCAAAGAGAGAAATATTTTAGTTGAGATGTGAATATTGTACAGTAAAAACATTTATGAGCGACCTCTGCAATGAGTGACCACCTGTCATTTCCGACCACAATTGTAATGCATGGATCGATCTTATTATATAAATGCTTTGTTATGAGTGACCACCTGCTGAATATGACCAGCGACCACAATATCTTGGCAAAATATGCATTTCAACACTGCTATGAATGACCGCATCACAAAAATGAGGATAAACTCCACTGACCTTTATTTAATCCCTGTAAAAGTGACTGCTCATACTGTTCTAAACAATAAAAAAAATTGAAACAAAAAAATAGGCTGGCTACCTATGTCTTAATTTTTTAGCTATGCCTATAGAGTTTTATAGTTTCTGTCGTACACAGACTAAAGTATATGTAGATTATTTCCTATGTCTGGTTCCCTGCTTCATATGCTCCCTGCATTGTTCTCCTCGATTCATATAGAGGTGAGCAATGCAGGGAGCATAAAATGCAGGGAACCAGACTAATTATTCCTGCACTTAGTCTGCTTCCTGGCCTTATGATAGGACCCGGCATCCCTATTAACGACTATTGTGAGAACAGACAGACACCACTGACCTATATGTAATCATTTGCTACAACAGCTTCTTGTTTAGTAATGATTGTTCTGATCAAAAGCAAACATAAAAGGAATACAAAAAAAAAGGATTGTTGCTACCTGTGATAGATGCTACAGTCCTTAAACAAGGTTACTGTACATGTCACGAATTGCCATTGTAGTGCCAAAGGTGACATAGTGGTCACATATATTGAGTCTATAGAGTTAATCTGTATTGCGGGGGGTGAACAAGGTCATTGTCTATTAAACCAGCAAGAGAGAATTGTTTGTGGGATTCAGTTGAGAGTGTTAAAGACTTGTGATGTTTGTTGTATTTCCCCCCGATGTTAAGTGATTACATCCCAATCACAAAGCTGTTTATTCAAGTTGGTGTGATCGGGTTACACACTTTGCTTATAGAGTTAATCCCTGTATGTCATATTTGAATGAAGCCATTGAATTTTGTCTCTGAGTAAATGGTTCTGTTTCTGGATGTGATAATTGTTTCTTTTTATTTCATTAATTGTTAGATATGCAATGCACATGTATGGATTTTTCTTATTTTCCCACAACCGTCTTTACGTTCGATATTACAATTGAGCACTAAAGATTAGAACCTTAATAATAATGGACGAACCTCCAACTAAAAAGAGACAAATTTGAAGGCCTGGAGAAAATAATTATTGTAGCTGAAACAAGTGAAAATAAGCAGACCACTTGCAAAAAAGCAGTTAAACGTCGGTAAAACAAATTTAGGTTGTTATAAAAGAAAACAAGTAATTAAGAAATGAGTTCGTATGCTAAAATATGTAATCTTCAAATGTAAATGTGATTTCATGCTTAATGATAGAAGTATATCTTTATTGCTATATAATTTTGTTTTTAGATGAATGCATACAATATTTTAGCGAGAACTATTAATAAAGAATAAAATATATGTACAGTGATTGTGGTTATTTTTCTTGAAATTGTTCTGAAACTGGACATCGGAAACTGGTCTTTTTGTACAAATCTGCAATGAGAGACCACCTGACATGAGAGACCGCTCTTTGTTGGCAGAAGGGGCAGTCTCATAAAAGGTTTTACTGTATTGAAGAAATGCTATGGCAGTTTATAGATATAAAAAAAATTAAGTGGTAGTGAAGCTGTAGATTGCCAAGTTATATTGACAGAATTTATGGAAGTTACAAATAGCAGCATAAGTCTTCCTTATGAATGGAATGTCAGAAATGTGACGATAAATTTAGATCATTGTATAATTTAAATGCATCTTACAGGTTCATAAAAGAAGCACAAAAGACATAAATCTGCATCAAAATGGCATTACCAGATCCTCATACACACAACCAGACCCTCCTACACACTACCAAACCCTCTTACACACTCAAATATAATCTTGTTAAGGGTCAAATAAAAATCAACCATTGAAATCACCCTGATGTACCACTACCAACTTGAGGCTAGCGTGGAATCATCGCATGTTCAAACACCCAAAAGTTAACTACAACAGCATATGTAAAACCTCTCTAGGATTGATTTTTACAAAGTGAAGTGAAGTAGCGTCCACTGTTGTATCAACCCCAGTTACATTTACCATCAAACATTTTAAACCAATATTGACTCAGCTAAGAATAGAAAGATCTTTACTGTTATTCGTCAAGGACACACACATTTGGGTAACATATATTGGGCAAAGATCGTTAAATATTAAAGGTACTGGTGTAATATGTGTGTTTATATTTGAGAGGGATGCCAAACAACCCAAACACACAATCACCGGAGATTGAATTATTCCCAAGGTAGTGGTTTTATTTTAAATGCTTGACAATTTGCCAGTAATAAAGAATAACTGGTTAGAAATGCTTGTGCTTATTGCACCTTTGAGCGATGATGCAACAAGACAAGGTCTACCTGTCATGCTACCAAAATACTCAGTTGTGTTATTAATAGAAGAACTTGCCACATAGAATAGAAGTCTTGCCACAGCAGCAACTGTCAGTCTTTGTGTGACTGGAATCACAACAACATCAACCATTGAAGGTACAACAATCAAAATTGTTTTCAGAGCTATATCAATAATAACTGGTGTCTCCGATGGTGCAAGGGAATTAATTTTGATGCAAGACGCATTCCCAAGTACATGTCTTTTGCAAAGTACTTGCGGCCACACAGACTAGTCTTAATACGATCAGTAAATTGTACTCTGTAGCAGTCGAGGATAAAATAATCAGTATGGCCGAGTTTGAGACTGCTGGCAGAAATGGAAAATCACCAACAGTTACAAGCACAAATTAGAAACAATGTGGATTTACAAAAGGTTTAGGTTGAATAAAATACAATCTTATCAAAATTGGTTGTCAATTGAAAACACATTAGCTCACAGTGTGTGTGTATTCATTGCTACCACATGTCTTCCCGTCCGAGCACACTCTGTGTTTCTACAATCACAACAAAGTTATTACTCGAGTAGTATGAAAGGATAAAGTTTTGCTCTACACCAATGATTGGCTAACTCACGTGATGTGTGTGTTTGCTGGCCTTTTGAAAAATTAAAAGTGACCAACACAGTGATTGTGTGGGGGCAGCTATAATATGGGGATAGAGGCGAGGATGGGTGTCAGAGGGCCCAAAGTGAAAAAAAAGGCAAATCATACAGTTTCATACTACTTGCCGACTATAAGATAGTAAAGTGTTTTCTAATGGTACTCTATTTCTGACTGTAAGATGGTAAAGTGTGGTTTAATGGGACTCTATTTCTGACTGTACGATGGTAAAGTGTGGTTCCATGGGACTATTTCTGACCAAGATGGTAAAGAATGGTTTAATGGTACTCTATTTCTGACTGTAAGTAGGTAAAGTGTGGTTTAATGGGACTCTATTTCTGACTGTAAGATGGTAAAGTGTGGTTCCATGGGACTATTTCTGACCAAGATGGTAAAGAGTGGTTTAATGGGACTCTATTTCTGACTGTACGATGGTAAAGTGTGGTTCTATGAGACTATTTCTGACTGAAAGATGGTAAAGAGTGGTTTAATGGGACTCTATTTCTGACTGTAAGATGGTAAAGTGTCGTTTAATGGGACTCTATTTCTGTAAGATGGTAAGATATGGCATTTAAAGATTTAACACAATCATATATTCACTTCTATGCATTTATTAGCTTTGATTTGAAAGGTTTGTTTATCTCAATATTACATTACATTATATTGCAGGAATGGTTTTCTTCAAGAGGAGAGGAAATTCCTTTTGAACTAAAGAATGCTGATGCTGAATTTACCTGTCCAGGAAAGCAGTTATTTGAAAGTCAAGAACAAAGCAGTAAACTTGTCTCCTATCAGGTATAAAAAGTTGACAGCACAGGAATATAACATAGTTCAGTGTCAAAATGAAACTTGTTGCATTGAAAATTTCCTAATGTACCAAAGCTTAAGAATTTGTATTTTGCACTTACAAAAGTTTCTTGAAGATGGCTTTCCAGTATTACAGTACAGTGGTCCCTCTCTTATACGGCCACCCCTTCTGCACCGGGACAGTGGCCTTATAAGATGGGTTGCCTTTCCAGAGGGGGACTAAATTTTTGGTGAGAAGTATATGTAATGTACATAGTAAGAAAGCTACATACTTCAAAGCTTTTAATATCTTCATTTAATATCTTCGTTTAAAAGTAACATTAATTATGAAAAAGTTCTTCTTGTTATAATAATAGACTTGTTTCAACTGAATATACATTAATAGTTCTTAATCTTGGCCTAAGTGTGATATGCGAGTGTGTGTTGTTGTCATGCACATTGCAAAACCATTCAAAAATGTCATCTAAATATTGGTACATAATTCTCTTTCCATTTGCTCCATTTTCCCACTGCTGCTGAATAACCTCTTTATCGGTTACGACATTGTTTATTCGAGTCTTTTCAACATAAAATTGTTCTGCAAACCCCCTCCCCACCCTACCTGATGTTGTCAAGTAGAATAACCGACTTTCTTCTAAATTAATATGTCTCCATTTATGTGATAACATGTTATGGTAATGATTTATTCGGATGTTGCTAACTGTATGCAATTTAATTATGCAGATGAAGGTTTTGTAGAGTGGATGAAATGCCTTCTTCTTAAAGGAAACGATAAATGTGTTGTCACATGATTTTTCTGTCTTTTTCTGGTACCCTGTTTTGTTCAAGGTTAATTTCTCTGTGTGTTAATGCACAAAAACTATTTTTAGCCTATGCTGACCCTTTTATGATCTTGACAATTATTTCCGGTTGTAATCATCAAAGAGAAGAACTCAGCAGATGTGTGAAGCCCAAAACTCTATCATAACATTGCTGATCTCATTTCCTGTAAACATCGGGTTTTATAGATAATGATATTAATCATAGTGTTACATGTATTTTAGTCCACACTTCTTTCAGTAATGGAAACTTAACATCGGGAGACAAGTATCGACATTAGAGATAATCTGAATACTTAACTTACGGCATGATATGAATTAATTATTGGTTCTGGACAGATTTAAAATAAAATTGGCCGCTTGTGAGGGGAACATTTGACATTTTTTTACTAATATGCTGGTCATGTTAGAGGGGTGACCATTTGTGAGGGTACTTTTGAACAAAAACTCGTTGGTGCCAAGTTATTCTGGCCGTAAGAAGCGGGTGGCCACTGGTCAAGGGGGCTGTTCAAGAGCTTGACTACTGTAGTCTTTCAACTGCAAGGGGACCTGATGTATCAGAAAACATGACTTTCCAGTGTTACAGAAGTCTTTTATCTTAGAGGGGAACTGAGGTATCAGGAAAAGATGGCATTCCAGTGTTACAGAAATCTTTTATGTAAGAGGGGAACTGAGGTATCAAGGAAAGATCGCTTTTCAGTAGTCTTTTAGCTACAATGGGAATGGGAATATCAGGGAAGCTTGCATTCCAGTGTTAAAGAAGTTATTTAACTACAAGGGGACTTGAATATTAGGGATAAATGGCTTTCTGTTGGTCTTGTAGCTACAGAGGGAACTGGAATATCAGGGAAAGATTCCTTTCCTGTGTTACGGTAATATTTGAGCAGCATGGGGAACCTGTGTATCATGAAAAAGATCACTTTACAGTGTTGCAATATTCTTTTAACTACAAGAGGGAACTGGAATATCATGAAAAAGATCACTTTACAGTGTTGCAATATTCTTTTAGCTACAAGAGGAAACTGGAATATCATGAAAAAGATCACTTTACAGTGTTGCAATATTTTTTTAACTACAAGAGGGAACTGGAATATCATGAAAAAGATCACTATACAGTGTTGCAGTAGTCTTTTAGCTACAAGAGGGAACTTGTGTATCATTAAAAAGATTACAGTGTTGCAAGGGTTAGGGTCTTTTAGGTACATGAGGGAATGGGAGTTAAAATGGTTAAAAATAAATGAGAGAATAAATTTTCAGAAAGCAGTTCTGATTTTTAAATGTATCAAAGAAAGTATTCCAGATAGTTATTCCCCAGAACAGCTTTCCTTAAGTCTATGATCAAATTTTAACAACAATTTGGAAGTACCAGAACCTTGTATTGAACAATTCAAATGAAGTCTGTAGTATTCAGGGACAAAAATATGGAACTCACTTCCTGCTCACATTCTATCTTCTGATTCAGTTAGATACTTTAAAAAAATGTAGAGGTAGTATTTTGAACATACATATTAATGAACAAACTAAAAACTATAAATTCAGGTTTGAGTTTATTACTCTTCAAATTTATCAGAAGCTTGTTTTGCATATTTTATATTAGTATGTTTATAAAAGTATGTAATAAAGTCTTGTATATATAAATTCAGTGTGTATGAACATCTCTCAACTTTTGTAACTATTGTTGTTTTATGAAAAAGTATAATACTTATGTAAACTTTACTGCATGCCACATTTTTGCAGAATAGCCTGAAGGTCATTTTCACAACTATTAATGATCACTTATGCCAAGATATACCTTTAGGCTATTCTTGGCATAAGTGATCATTAATAGTTGTGAAAATGAACATTGTTGCTGAAAGTCATTTTCGGAATATAGTTATTGGAGGTATGAAACAAAAATTTATATGTGCAGTTAAATCCTCCTACTGTCATAATGTATTTTTACATATTTATAAATGTACTTTAATAGTTACTTTCATGGGAGAGAAACATTTGGAAGATATATCTTTACATACATTTTTAGATGGCCTCAAGGGAGATTAGTTGTATTTACCTAATTGAGTTACCCTCTTTATATAAAGATATAATAATAATAAAAATAATTATTATTATTATTATTATTATTATTATTATTATTATTATCAGGGAAAGATGACTTTTCAGTGTTACAGTAGTCTTATAGTTGTAAAGACACTTAAATATCAGGGAGAGGTGGCTTTCCAGTGTTTCAATAGTCTTTTAGTTGCTTGGGGAACTGGAATATCAGGATGAGATGGTGTTAGTGTTCCAGTTTTGAAGTAGTCTCTTAGCTACAGGTTTAATGCAGATATCAGGGAAAGATGGATTTCCAGTGTTACAGTGGTCTTTAGTTACATGGGGAACTGGAATATCAGGGAAAGATGGATTTCCAGTGTTACAGTGGTCTTCTAGTTACATGTGGAACTGGAATATCAGGGAAAGATGGATTTCCAGTGTTACAGTGGTCATTTGGATACAAGTGGAATGGGAACATCAGAAAGATGGCTTCCAATGTTACAGTAGACTTTTAGCCGCAAGTTGAACTTGAATGTCAGGGAAATATTGCTCACTAGTGTTACATTAGTTTTTAACTACAAGGAGAACTGGAATATCAGGGAAAGATGACTTTCCAGTGTTCCAGTAGACTTTTAGCTGCAAGAGGAACTGAAATACCAGGGAAAGATTGCTTTCTGGTATTACAGTAGCCCTTTAGCTGCATGGGGAACTGAAATACCAGGGAAAGATTGCTTTCTGGTGTTACAGTAGACTTTTAGCAACAGGTGTAACTGGAAGATCATTGAAAGATGGATTTCCAGTGTTATGGTTAGACAATTGCATAGCTGCCAACCCTCACGAATTTGGCGTGAATTTCACGACTTTTTAAGTGGTTCACAGATTCGCGCTGCAAGCCAAAAATTCACGAATTCTCCAATTCTCAATTATCTTAAATCTTTAATAAAATAACCGATTTCCTGTTAAGCGCTAGTTGTGATATTCGCAGTTGCCGAAATGGTCCAGTACTGCTGGTTGCAATATTAGTAGAGCTACAGCCAATTAATACAGTTGGCCCAGTAGCAAGCATTTTAGCCTATTTTAATCTATATGTATAGGAGTACTTTTACAAATGCTTTTGAGAGAAACTGGAGCCTAACCAGAATTTTGTTCCGCTCATGCATCACCAACACTGATTTGAGTTACCGTTCAACATCGCATGTAAGATCTTGAAATGTTTTCACCACTAAGGAAAAAGAAATGTATTGCTCAAAAAGTGAAGTTTAGTTTGGAATATATCAAAAATTGGCCATGCATTCTGCCATTAAACATTGATATACATCATGCTTTTTGCACACAGTGTGCCACAAATTGTTGTGTTGGGCATGGTGGCAGAGACGATGTGAGGAAGCACATCGATTGCAAAAAACACGTAGGAGTTGGGAAAATTAAGAATTCACAGATTTCAGCTCTGGAATATTTTAAGCCATTGGCGGAAGACCTGCAAGCTACCAACACTGAAGCATTATTTGTGAGTTTTCTTGTTGAACACAATCTACCTTTATCAGCTGGAGATGATGCTAAACATTTATTCTGACAAATGTTCCCGGACTCGAAAATCGCTTCCAAATTTTCCTGTAGAAGAACCAAAAGTGCTGCAGCTCCTGTGCATTCCTCACAGCAGCAGTGACAGTGAAAAAGTACTTTCTCTAGTGAGGAAAAATAAGACAGACTTTAGGGCCTCCTTAGCTGCAGAAAATTTGTCAGCAATTTTAGTCACCAAGATCAACCAGCAGGCAAGAAATCTGAACTATTTTGAAAACAAATTTACGATTAAGCAATTGAGGAAGTTCAAGTCTGCCACAGTATCATGTCTTGATAAATAACCACAAGAACAAGTGAAGTTTATGAATACCATAATAAATAGAAATTCAGATATATTTCTGCATATATGTAGTGTTTTAGTTTTATATTGCGATCTTGATATAGTGTAGTATTGACGATCAGAGTAGATGGAGTTATTGTCATGGTATTTTTCACTAATTCATGTCCAAATTCATGACTTTTTATCCCTATTTTCACTAATTGTGAGCCTGGAAGGTTGGCAGCTATGCAATTGGCCTGCAAGGGGAACTGGAATATCAGGGGAAAATGACTTTCCAGTGTTACAGTAGACTTTTAGCTGCAAGGGGAACTGGAGTATTTGGAAATAAAATATCAAAGTAAAACAACACTCTACGTGAGAAAACCACTGTTTCTTTAATTAATATATATACTTGATATAGTCTGCACAGAAAGCCACAAGGAAGGCACTTGAGATTTTTTTTATCTCACTTTATGAAATTCCTGATGACATAATGGTCTGCTTAATTTTAATGAAAAAAATGAAACTTGTGCTGACATTCTTACAACATTGACGTTTTGTACTAATGTTTCGCTATTGTATTTTTATTTCTGACCCCAGAACCAGGAATGTGAGAGAACAAACCAAACTATCCATTACCTTTGTGCAAAAGTAGGGATTTCATACCAGTGCATGTTTTTGCATGGTTGTATGAATTTCTGTCACGTAATTATTTGGTAGCTGGTAGGAAAAAATATTGCTACAGTTGTAAGAGCTAAACATCATGGGGAAGGACCCATGCTTATACTGTATAGCATCTGAGTGGGAAAAGATGGCATTCTTCAGACCTTGAGTTTTTACTTAAATAAATTTAAAGCTTTAAAGGTAAACAAACTCCTGAATAGATATACAGACTAAATGGGAATATGTACCAAAACTTTATTGAATTCCGCTGAGCAGTTTTAAAGATACAGCTGATTAGTTCAGACATTTGCATTGACAGCAAGTCTATGAAAGTAGCTATGATGGATTCAGTTGTGACATCACTTAGTCGCATCCAGTCTATCAGCTAATGTTGACAGCAAGTCTATGAAAGTAGCTATGATGGATTCAGTTGTGACATCACTTAGTCGCATCCAGTCTATTAGCTAATGTTGACAGCAAGTCTATGAAAGTAGCTATGATGGATTCAGTTGTGACATCACTTAGTCGCATCCAGTCTATTAGCTGATGTTGACAGCAAGTCTATGAAAGTAGCTATGATGGATTCAGTTGTGACATCACTTAGTTGCATCCAGTCTATCAGTTAATGTTGACAGCAAGTCTATGAAAGTAGCTATGATGGATTCAGTTGTGACATCACTTAGTCGCATCCAGTCTATTAGCTAATGTTGATAGCAAGTCTATGAAAGTAGCTATGATGGATTCAGTTGTGACATCACTTGGTCGCATCCAGTCTATTAGCTGATGTTGACAGCAAGTCTATGAAAGTAGCTATGATGGATTCAGTTGTGACATCACTTAGTGGCATCCAGTCTATTAGCTGATGTTGACAGCAAGTCTATGAAAGTAGCTATGATGGATTCAGTTGTAACATCACTTGGTCGCATCCAGTCTGTCAGCTGATGTATTTGTCTTCTGATTCACCATTGCCCTAGAATTGATTTTGAAACATTTTAACAAATCACACTTAACAGTGATATTAGACGATATAGTAAGTAATGAAGATGAATTTAGGTTTTTGATATTTATGAAGATCCATTTTATGCAGCCGTTGAATCTGTGCCTACTCCCAAAACCTACTTTTTTCCATGTCAAGATAACTGTAAATTATTCATGTCATGAACTCAGAATTTTATCAGATACGCCTGTTTACTACAGTAGCCCCATCGTATTATGACATCCTTTCCACAACAGAAAAGTGGCCTTTTAAGTGGGGTGACCTTTTTAGAGGTGGATTGCAGAGTTGTAAGTAATAATTACATAAAGAACATGAATGGCATAGCTGATTTTTAAATATTTAATATTTTCATTTAAAAATCACAGGCATATTATTGAATCAACATGATAAAACTTCTGACAATTTTCATTCACTTGAGTTTTAATTAAATTAAAATTATTAATTGTTGTGCAAAATCCCCATGTCAATAAAATCAGGACACAAATATCAGACAGCAGCTCATTGTCCATCCATTCAATTTTCCCACTGTTGCAAGGTGTATAACTGATGTTTATATGAATCTTTCTGACATCAGACTTCTCTCCCTCTTTTTATTTAGTTGAATTAGTTTTACTTTTCCATCTAAATTTGAGTGTCCGATGCTGTTTTTCACTTTCTGCAACAGTTTGTTCCTTTATTGGCAGATTGTAAATATGTAGTTATTTAATACATGAAATGCACATTGTTTACAAAGAATGTGAGATTGCCACATGATCAAACAATTTATTTGTCTGGTACACTTTCTGATACATATTTTAATCTACGATAGAGGAACCACAGTGATTACATGATGGCATCTGCTGTGATGCTTATTTGAGCTAAACAGTGATGTGAATCTCAGCAGTTAGCTTTTGTCATCATAATTATTGGCAGTAATAATATCCAGTAATTACCTAAAGGACATAACCTAAGGAACACACTGCGGGAAGGATATTTGGATTGTTTATCAGTCTGTGTGGATTAAAGCTATATATTGTACCAACATGTTACAACAAAGGTCAATGTAATAAATTTATGAATCAACAAATATTTGTAAGATTTCTGTCTGTAAACTCCATGATGTGGTCACTCATGAGGGGGTAAATTTGACAATTGTTGCATGAACATGCCTTGTCCTTGGCAGCATTAGAGGGTTGTCTGTTCTAGAGAGGTAGTTTTAAACACAAACTTATCAGTGCCAATAGATTATGGCTGTATAACATGTGTGGAGAACAATTAACACTAAGATGCAAAACATTAGTAAATACTGAATTATCTGTGCAGTTTTGCATGTAATAAAATTGGTTAGACACAGTTTGCTTTCCTCTGAGTCTAAGGCCAGTGGCATATTTGAACATGGAATCAACAAGTAATAAATCTGATCCAGAAGTAGTCTTACTTAGAGGAACATTTTATCTTTATTTCTTTCCAGGGAAAAGTTACAGAGATTGTTGACAGAGCTGTCGGAATCTTTGAACTAGATAACAGAGTAAGGTAATTGACATAGGTATCGGCGCGGTATAGACACACCCACATTTGATAATGCAGCAAGTTGTACTAATGTATGCACTGAAGTGTGGGTCAAACCTCCATGATGACTTACTGTGGTTGGCAAAGAATTTTTGAAATATTATATATTTACTTTGCTTGGCAGTGACTCAATGTTGGGCAAAATGCTTCTGAAATATGATTACATTGTTTTGCAATGACTCAGATCTTTTTGCAATATATTTACATTGTTTGGCAATGACTCAGATCTCTTTGTAATATATTTCCATTGTTTGGCAATGACTCAGATCTCTTTGTAATATCTTAACATTGTTTGGCAATAACTCAGATCTTTTTGTAATACATTTACGTTGTTTGGCAATGACTCAGATCTCTTTGCAATATGATTTACATTGTTTGGCAATGACTCAGATCTCTTTGTAATATGATTTACATTGTTTGGCAATGACTCAGATCTTTTATTCATATATTTACATTGTTTGGTAATGACTCAGATCTTTTTGTAATATGATTTATGTTGTTTGGCAATAACTCAGATCTCTTTGTCATATATTTACAATGTTTGGCAATGATTCAGGTCTCTTTGTCATATATTTACATTGTTTGGCAATGACTCAGATTTCTTTGTAATATTATTTACATTGTTTGGCAATGACTCAGATATTTTTGTAATATGATTTACATTGTTTGGCAATGACTCAGATCTTTTTCTTATATATTTACATTGCTTGGCAATGACTCAGATATCTTTGTGATATATTTACATTGTGTGGCAATGACTTAGATTTCTTTGTAATATCTTAACATTGTTTGGCAATAACTCAGATCTCTTTGTAATATATTTACATTATTTGGCAATAACTCAGATCTTTTTTGTAATATGATTTACATTGTTTGGCAATGACTAAGATATGTTTCTTATATATTTACATTGTTTGGCAATGACTCAGATATCTTTGTAATATATTTACATTGTTTGGCAATGACTGATCTCTTTGTAATATATTTACATTGTTTGGCAATGACTCTGATCTCTTTGTAATATATTTACATTGTTTGGCAATGGCTCAGATCTTTTTGTAATCTGATTTACATTGTTTTGCGATGACTCAGATCTTTTTATAACATGTTTTCATTGTTTGGCAATGATTCAAATCTTTTTTTATATGATTTACATTGCTTGGCAATGCCTCAGATCTCTTTATAATATATTTACATTGTTAGGCGGTGACTCAGATCTCTTTGTAGTATATTTACATTGTTTGGCAATGACTCAGATCTTTTTCTTATATATTTACATTGATTGGCAATGACTCGGATCTCTTTATAATGTGATTTACATTGTTTGGCAATGACTTAGATCTTTTTGTAATATATTTACATTGTTTGGCAATGAACCATCTCTTTGTAATATGATTTTGGTTGTTTGGCAGTGACTCAGATCTCTTTGTAATATGATTAATATTGTTTGGCAATGACTAAGATCTCTTTATAATATATTTACATTGTTTGGCAATGATTCAGATCTTTTTGTAACATATTTTCATTGTTTGGCAATGACTTTTATTGTTTGGCAATGACTCAGATCTCTTTGTAACATAAGCTTTTAAAATTTGAGAAACTCTTGTTTATTAAGCATTATTTAACCCATGTAGCACTGACCTTTTGTTTCATTTCCCTGATGCCAAAATAATTTTTCAGAAAATACACTACACAGTCATGCCTGATCATTGTTGGCCTTATCCAGACTTAAAAACTCTTTTATTCTAAAATTCTAATTGATATATGAATAGAACAATAAAATTATATAAAAGTCGACCCAGTATAGTTTATTTGGTATGCAATATAGACAACAAATCTTGCATACAAGTTTTCTTTTAAGGCTCTATGTGGGAACAGTACCAGCAAGACACAAGTTCAGGCATTTGAGGATTGGGAGTAACATAACGATGCATAATATTCATCACAAGTGTACAAGGAAGGTAATAGATTGTGTTCATGCATCAGAAATTGATTTGCACCATGATTCATTCCAGCAGACCATTCATATAGTATTTGGAGAATCAAGAGTTTGATAAATTGTAGACTCGCGTTATTGGTGTTGGATAATTGAAGTTTTGCTAGCTGTATTTCTGAAATTGGGAGCCAATTTCATAGGCATAATGTATTCCAGTGCATCTTTTTATGATCCTAAAGATCTCAGACTAGATTGTTTCTGTTGCTTAAACAAATTTGTTTAATATATAGTTCTGAATATTTAACACATTTTTTAAAAATTATAAATGTGTGTATGTGTGTGATGATACAATAAGTGTTTATAGAAAATTTTAAATATTGTCAAATGATTTGATATTGGAATCACCAAGGATTATTTAAGTTCTGTCCCATTCATATAAAGTATGAAGAACTACATTTTAAATATCAGTGAATGAATTGAATTAAATTGACATGACATTTCAGTGTCAGATTAACAGTCAAATCTGAGTTGATATCTCCTCACAGAATAGAGATACCATGATTGGTGTAATACATGGAGTTATCCTTGATAAGTGCACACCCTGCTTTTGGCCAAAGCTTGCAAAGAAACATCTGTTACTAAGTATATGTATACCTCATCATCATATGTTCTGAGTATATTTACTACCTCACAAGCCAAATCCTCCCAAGCATTAAAAAAAAATGTTACTAACATCTTTGCATCGTTAAAAGCCTTTGTGCTAAAATGTCAGCTTCTTTGAAAGTTGAATAAAAGTAGTCTCCCCCTGGGTATAGAAATATTGTGCCTCAAGCACTTTAGTTATCAGATACTTCTCTGCTTGTGCTGATGTGCACACTTTTTATGAAGGCCTCGCAAATTCACTTGTGCCTTTCATGGCTGGAGTAAATTATTAGAGTTGACTCACTTTAGGGAAATATTATGCCAGTTTTCTCACTTTGCCTTGCTCCACTTTCATTGCTGAGAAATATTTATCACCTCATATTTTTAAATTTGACATGCCACGATTCAGTCAGAATCATCCTAATTACAAGCACAGTGGTCAGTTGTACTTACAAACCAATTCAGTACATTTTCTTATTACACAGTATAGAAATTTTAGTTAACCTTTCACCCTTAAAGTGCCTGTTGCCACACAAATAAGCCAGTAGACATATCATTGTGCTTGTTGCGACATCTGTCTTTTTCAGGTAGGCAACTGTTTACACTTTTGGGTTCTTCATCTTGATATTAAATTAAATTTGACTGACAAATTGGGCCCTGGAACAAGCGTTATGTCATAATTTGAACCTAGCTTCAAGGAAGTTTTACAAATCTGTTTAAAATACTGACCACCTAGAAAACCCAAAATGACTTCTGTCAGCATTGTTCATCTTCAGATGATTATTTCATTCAGCAAATACTATCTGATGATAGGATGACAGTGATTTTTAAAGTTATGAAGTATATCAGATTATTGGAGCTGGGGAAAGTGTTAATGGAGATACCACTGAGTGATTTTGAACTCGAAAATGGTATTATACATGAGTCTAATGTACATGCTGGATGGACAAAAATAATTGGTCAACATCCCTTTCATCAATATTTCGAAATTTAGAAGAGGCAGAATATGGAGCCTAATTAAAATACAGACAATGTAAAAGTAGAGTGCAATTTTCGTTTCTTTCCAAAACAATTTAGCCCTGTGGGATCATAGCAGCAAAATTGTATGCAAAACGGTAAAGTCCTATACTAAATTTAAGATAAACTGAATAAATATAAATAAGAATAAAAGAATGAAATAAAGATTCATTTGGTTAAAATGCCTCTGCCTGAATAAGCAGACTATGGCAATGATTATGTAACAGTATATATGACATAGTAGTCATTAAAATACACTGCTTCAAGAAAGTGAAAATGTGGCAGAGCTTATGTTAAAGAAATTTTTTATTTGGTAGTAGTAATATCCAAAAGATAGCACCTGTGAGTTGTAGAAAATGGTACGTTTGGTTTCTTTCATAACAACCCCAGTTTTCATTGCCAGGAATGGGCTTATTCTCTTGGGCAACCAATGCTACATCTTACAGCCGCTCCCTTCACTGGACTTTGCATCTCAATGGCATCTACACGACTCAGTCAAGACTCAGAAGACCATCTTCACAACCCAGTCAGGACTCAGAAGACCATCTACATGACTCAGTAAGGACTCAGAAGACCATCTACACGACTTAGGACTTAGAAGACCATCGACACAACTCAGTCAGGACTCAGAAGACCATCTTCACAACTCAGTCAGGACTCAGAAGACCATCTTCACAACTCAGTAAGGACTCAGAAGATCATCTTCACAACTCAGTAAGGACTCAGAAAACCATCTTCACAACTTAGTCAGGACTCAGAAGACCATTGACACAGCTCAGTCAATACTCAGAAGACCATCTACATGACTCAGTCAGGACTCATAAGAGATTATTCAGTTACACTCTGAAAATGAAAAGAGATGGATCTTGACTATTCCTATCAAGCAAAGAAGATAGTGATGACATACTGCACAGGCACTATCTTTCCAGATTTGTGGGACCTTCCCTTCAGCATATAGGAAGTAACTCGAGATTCAGATGGTTTTATAGGGTGTTTTGACTCATAAAGTCATATGGTCCTCCCTGGTATCCCACAAACTTGCATCAGATCACCTCTGCATTATATGCCATCTTGACATATCAGTCCCTAACCCTCCACCTTTATCTGCTACTAAGAGAATCCTCTGTATGATAAATAAAACCAAGCTAATGCATGACAGCCAAGCAAACCTAACAACTTGCTTACCTCCTACAGCAGAACAACTAGATAACTGCCTGCGTTAATTGCTAGACAAGCATGCCCCAACTACCAAGTGCAGAGTATCAATTCAAAAGTGTTCTTCATGGTATAGCAGTGTTAGGGACCAGCTTCACACTGCTAAAAGAGACAGCTGTAAAGCTGGAAGGCTTTGGCTTTCCACCAGACTCACTATTCATAAGCAGATCTATGAAGCCGCTAAGAAGAATGTCACAAATATAGTCCATGCAGCAAAATCAGCCCACTACAGTACTAAGATCATGGAAAGTTCCAGCTGCAAAGAGCTCTTCAACATTCCTAACAAGCTAATGTCAAGGAGCAAATATACACCACTTCCAACTACCTTCTCTCCAGTCTACCATCCGGACCTGTTTGCAGATTTTTTCCATGACAAAGTACAAACCATTAGAGATAAGCTTGACAACAAAATTTCAATAGACTTGTCGTCACCATAAAGTTGGGATACAGAATTTGAGCGGCAACCATTAGCAGCATTTGAACCTGTCTCTATGGATTTCGTACATACAATCATGACGAAGAGTGCACCAAAGTCATGTGAAACTTGATCCAGTTCCAACATCACTGCTGCTTGAGTGTTTAAATCCAGTATTACCTTCACTAACTGATGTTATTAATACCTCTCTCTCATCCAGGGAATCCCCATCATTTTTCAAAACTGCCATTGTAAAGCCTGTGCTGAAGAAACCAACACTAAACCATAACGATTTAAAGAACTACCACCCAGTTTCTAATCTCCTATTCAAATAAAAAAATCTTAGAAATGGTTGTTCTATCCCAGCTTGTATCTCATCTGAATTCAAACAGTCTTTTTTAGCATTGTGCAATCTGCGTATCACCCTTGCCATAGTACTGAAACTACTCTTCTAAAAGTAGTTAATGACATTCTCTCTGCTTTGGATAGTGGAAAGATTACAGTCCTCACCCTCCTTGTGTTTGTCTGCAGCATTTGACACAATAGACCATGATATATTACTTCACCATCTCCAGCATGTATTTGGCATTCATGATACAGCCTTACTGTGGTTCAAGTCCTACTTGGTCAACAGGACACAACTTGTATCTTCAAATGGAATACACTCCAGCCCAGTTAATCTATGTTGTGGTGTTCCACAGGGGTCTGTTCTTGGACCTGTTCTCTTCATTCTGTACACTCAGCCGCTCTCAAGTGTCATAGATTATCATCCAGCGTCTCACCAACTGTACACTAATGACACCCAAATATACAAATCTAGTCACCCAAATGAAGTTGATGCTACCATCCAAGGTGTAGAGAGGTGCATTTCTGATGTGAAATCATGGATGACATGTAACAAGCTGCAGATGAATGATGGTAAAACTGAGGCCATTCTGATCACAACACAAATACTTTCTCATTCACATCCTTTACCTCAAACAATAAATATCAGCAACACCAACATTAAATTCACACAATCAGTACGAAACCTAGGTGTTACTCTGGATAGTACTCTCACATTGCACCAACATGTCATGAACATATGCAAGGCTGCATATCTTGAGCTGATACACATCAGCTCCATTCGCAAATATCTTTCAGTTGATGCCACTAAAACACTTGTGTGTTCATTAGTACTTTCAAGACTGGACTACTGTAACTCAATTCTGTCTGGTTCATCTCAATATCTACTCCAGAAACTTCAAAAAGTTCAAAACACAGCTGCTCGGGTCATACTTAGAGTACCACTTTCAGAGCACACCTCCCTGCTGCTCTGTACCCTACACTGGTTATCCGTTCGATCCTGAATCAAACACAAAATTTGTTCTCTGTGCTACGTTTCACTGACGGACTCCAGTCCAACATACCTATCTGACCTCACCCATGTATACACACCAGCAAGATACTTACGCTCCTCTTCTGACAATCGTATACTCATTATTCCCACTATGAAAACGAAGTCATATGGACAACGTTCTTTTGCATACCAGGGCCCAGCAACTTGGAATGAATTGCCCACTGAACTTAGACACACAGACTTAGTGATCCCATTCAAGAGTGCTCTTAAAACTCACTTATTTTACTGTAAGAACAAACTTAAAAACCTAAAAATGTTTCCTACTTTGAATATTTTCAGCATGTTTTTTGTTTTCTAATTTCATGGTATTTGTTTTTGTAATCATATCATTATATGTGTTTTTTATGTTTTAGGTTTGTCTAATGTTGTAAAACGCTTAGAGTTTCTGAAGATTAGGTGCTATACAAAGTCCTCATTATTATTATTATTATTATTATTATTATTATAAAGTAAGGGCAATTGCTACAAGCTGGGAGCGTCAGTAATGCAAGTAATTAGTTGAAGACAACTAGTCACCTAGCCATATCATTCAATGGCTTCATAATAATTAGGCTCACTCAAAGTTTTGCTTGATTTATAGGAGCAAACATTTTTCTCTATCTTGCACCCATCAATACTTGCTTGAACAAAACATTTCTCATAGACAACATTAAATAATTGATTCAATGTCAACATTTTAAATAAAATTAAATAGAGAGGTTAGAAAAGAAAACTGCTTCAGAATTTCCTAATACCTTATATTCATGGTTAATTAACCTTTATATTATTTCATGTTACCTTTCAGGCTCCAAAGATTAGACTTTACAGCTGCATGAGGAGCTGTGTGAAGGTGACTGAGTTTTCTCCCTTGGTTCACAGTGGTCAGGTGTGTGTGTAAAAGGCAAATATGCTCCATTTGACTTGCTTAATTTATGTCATTAGTTTTATTGCAGAATAATTGCAAAAATAATTAAATAATTTTTAGAGTCTATGTTAAATTTTCTTTAATGATTGCATCATGCAGCAGAAAATATGAACTCACTTCAATATATACTTTAATAAGGTTTAATCTCTTACAGGTGATTCATTCTCCACCATATCTGCAAGACTTATTCTTTTTGTCTGGTGCTTCTTCATCTCTCTTAGACTGGCTCAAAGACACCAGAGACAGTTTGTCAGAAAAATTCCAAGCTGAAGCTGGCAGTAGGTTGGTATATGGAATATTGGCCATGCTCAGTATAAAATGTGCAAGCTCTTGTTTCATCAGAGACTTCATCTAACATGAAAATGATAACATTGTATGTGACAGACTTTGACTTCTTGCTCAAATACATCAACAAATCATAATACTTTAGGAGAACTACTACAACCTAACAAATCCAGCCCTGCCAGATTTAAACTTTTTAGCTGAAAAGCTAAAAGGTATCTGCTCAGCTAGATGGCAGTTAGAGTAATCTCCCCTTGTCAGGATTGGTGGTAAATCATGTGAAATTGTCAGTTACTACTTCAGCTGCTTGTGCCGAGTAGCACACTCTCTGCAGAGAGGCCTCGCAAAATCCATACAAGCAGTTTGGAATTTTTCTACCTCAAAACAATTAGGATGACTTTCATCTTCGAAGAGAAGTATACTCCATCTACAAATTTACAACTTTTATGTTCTCTTATCGAAGACAAAGTTTCTAGCTTTTTAGTTTTATCACTTTGCTGTCTTCACACACTTATGCATAGGTCATGATGGTGTTTCCTCACATTGCCATAACCATATTAATAAATTCAGGTCTGGTGTGTGATATATAAAGCTTATTTAATATTGTTGTATAATTTCTGCTACCTCAGTATAAATAAAGGTAAGTTTTTTATATTACCATGTCTTAGTGTTTTCTTCATAGCTACATTTGTGACGTTTTACTGTTTTTTACCTGTATAGAACTGTTTTTTTGCCTATATAGAACTCTATTAGACCTTTCCTACAGGTAATGTTGTCAAACAATGGTTGTTGTAAGTATCAGTAATGACACTTCATTGCCTTTTTTATGTACAGGTTTTGGATGGATATGTACAGGCAAGTTTTTACTTATGGCCTCCACTTCGTCCTGGTAGATACTATAATAGATGCTTCAAAAAATTGGCCTTTGTTCTGGTAACTTGTTACAAAAAATGATTATTTAGCATCCACTTTGTAAGTATTAATAGTGACACTCTAATTCTCTACCTGTACAGGCCACATGCACCCTTTGACAGGTAGTTATCATAGTGTTGGCAGAAACACTAAGTTCATAAAGTGTGGATTAATATCCTATACCCCAACCCAGCCTCTTGAATGAACAATGGCATACCAGTCAAGATGGCCATGTTCTTTCACTACTGGATGCAATGGACATGACCACAATTGATCATACAGTATCAGCCGCCAAGAAAACGAACTTGCCCAGTTCCACGATTTGCATAGTGCCCAATATGCACTTCCTAGATATGATGATACCCAGTTTATTGCCTCAATACCCATAAAACCATTTATGTAGCAGTCTAACCCACACAGTGCTTCTAGGCACTTTTGTATTATGTCCCGTATATACAGGAGTCCATGGATCAGTGTAGCCTGCATAGTGCCACTGAGCACTTCCTTGGATCAACCTCATCAATCTCAAAACAGAATCACCAGGAATCAAGATATTCCTTCTGCTTAAGTAACCATGGTAGCGGGTGTTTCATCCCAGCCCATAGTTACTGAACCTGCACATCTGGATCTTTTTAAGATTGACCTGCAGGAAAAAACAGTTCTCACAAGTGGTGGAAAATCTCTCATGTGAGGAACAATATTTACCCAATCATAATTGGTGTTAATCCTAGTATCAAGGGGAGATAACTCTAACTGCCCCCCAAGGCAGCAGATAATATTTAACTTATAGCTGAAAAGTTTTAACCTAGGAGGGCTGGATTTACGAGGTAGTATTAGTTCTCCTACAGTATTATGACATGCTATGTATTATCCAAGAAACATTTTACTAGAAAACAATTGCTGTTTCTGCATTTTTGTGATTATGTAGGAATAAAGGAATGTTTATGATCAGATATGGAAATGTTATTTAAGAATATGTAAAACATTTATTTGCCCCTTGAGGGAAGAATGTAGAGATAAATTCATAATACTCGAGTACCTATATATTTGTTATGTCCTGCCACAAATGTGTAAGGGGCATACAGTGTTAGCGTTGTCTGTAAAGCAATCTGTATATTCATGCATCCTTATTATCTGTCCAGACAACCAGATATATGAACGCCAGCATTACACCTTGGTTAAGTTTTGTGTTCATGTTAGCTTCTCAGGCATTGTAAGTCTCAAATGTTCTGCAAAATCTTATGCAGATGTGTTTTGGTGAATACCACACATCAACTAAAATATGTCACTAGACCTAATTTTCAAATGCCATCAACTTTGGTTGATTTTTTTCAATTTGGCACTTATCCAATGATCTCAGGCAAAAGTTTGCATTGGAATTGATACTTATGCTATGATACAGACACTGTTAACTGTAGCAGCAGAGATAAATGTATAAACAGGAAAGCACAAATAACAATGAGCAAATAATTGTATGAACATTGATAATTACAAACTGTAAATTTGTTTTGTTCTCCACAATGAATGTGCAGTGGCATATAGTGTTACCCTTGTACATCCTTTCCTAAGTCTATCAATTCAGCTGTCAGTGTGTCACATATTCATGAGGTTTTGAGTTTGTTTTAGTTTATCAGGCATAGTAAGTCCCAGAACCTTTGTAGATGTGGTTATGGTGAGTACCAGACATATCAACCAAAAATAGGTCACTGACATAATTTTCATGCTTTTTTGTTAGTTTTCTTGGGCATTTGAAGCCATGCTTCTTTGTAGATATGGAGAGTACCAATTAACCACAAATAGGCCACTGACTTAATTTTCATGCTCCAATAGCTTGGGATAAGTTATGCATTTTGATCAATTTCTCAGGCATCTTTTGCTGCTGAGTCATGCAGCTTTATCTTTGGATGCATCGGTCTTTACGACATAACCTCCCAGAATTAGGTCACATAATTTTACTTCCTTGAAAGTTTGAGTTTGCATAAGTTTATCAGGAATTATTGTTCACAGGATCATGCAGCTTGGTATAATGAAAGATGTGTTTGTGTCATCTTAGCAAAATTAGGTGATTGTGATCTTTATTTCATGCTTTAGTAAGTAAATTAAGTTTTGCATTTAGGTCAGTATTCACCATTATTGGCCGCAAGTCTTCCTGTTGAGTAGATAAATATAGACATTGTTTCAAACTTTAGTCACTTAAGTGACCTATATTGCACACTTCAGTGACCGTATTTGTGTCATCATCTCAAGCATTATTTGCCTCAGAGTCATGTTACTAAGTATGTGTTTATGTCTTGTCTACGTTTCACACTAAAGTGATTTTGGTTAAGATTTGCATTTAAATAAATTTTTCTGGTATTATTGATCATAGACACATACAGCTGATCAGTATTTCACACTAAAATGACTTTTGTTAAGTTTTTAATTTATATCAGTTGCTCATACATATTTGACTACATTGTGTCATGGCTTTATGAACTTTAAGTATAAAAAACTTGGCAGGCATAGAACCATAAACACTTAAGTAACTGTGGAGTTGAAAAGCAAAATGACTTGTGGATTTTGAAATAACATACCTTTACCAATTTTAAAGATATCTGGCTGGATTAGGTATCAAAATAAAGGTTAAAAGTTAAATTGTATGACTAATTCACTATCTATTATAACTGTTAAAATAAAGGTGCAAACAAGTAATACATCAGGTAAAATGCACAAGCAGTTATTTATTTACTTTGTTACATGGACAGTATTTTCAAAAACTTCATCTCAATCAAAGATCTTTTCTTGAGCCATCTAACACTCAGGTGGGTCCAGCTCTCATAGAAAACTGAAATAAATCCCTTTGGTTCTTAAAGTTTCGTCCAGAACAAAAACGTGGAGTGCACACTTCCTCTGGTTAAAACCTCAAAGTCCTCTTCATCGTCATCACTGTCACCCACATTCAAATGCCTCTCCAGGTGTTTTCTCTCATTTTCAAGCAACTGTATTAGGTCACAACTGCTAAATATTTTGATGATTCATAATTTGACACTTCATTCTCATCTTGCTTCGAACTCCGCCATTTTTAAATAGAAAGTCACCATTTGCAAAACATGCTCAAAAAGTGCCTTCTTTCCTTGAGATTTCTAGTTGTATTGAAGCTTAACTCACGAGATAATCCAAATATAATATCTACATCACAAGAAGGAAGTTATTAGAGGTATCCCAAAGTTTGTGTAGTCAGATACTATGACTGTAAAGAAGAACACTGCCCCAGACCGGTAAAGCAGTCCTTAGGGTTGACAGACTTACTTCCCCTAGACTGGAAAACTGGGTCATAGTGATGAAAGGGTTAAAATTAACAAATAATTTATTTCTCTTAGTTACATTGAAATTTTAAGAGGAACTTACAATATTGTGAAGTAAATCCTAAATAATCATAAATGTTCTGTCACAAGTCCAAAAGTTTAGAATATTCCAAATGAATTTCAATATTGAATGTGCTGATGTAGCAATAGTCTTGAATGTGGCAATGTACCACTATTCTTGATGCATCACAGTGATATAATCCAGAATGTCTTTGAATGAAATTCACAATAATCCCAAATTAGTGTTTTAGTCCCAAAAGTCAATGAGCACTTTGTAATTGCAATGAATAATTTAAATAAATGACTCCTCTCAAATTTTATCAGAACACAACAGTAAATGACTTCACAGACAGAACATAAAAGAGCAATGAATAATTATGTTTGCCATATCTTTACATACTAATTTTGTTTGACCTAAGACACAATGAGATGCCCATAATATGGGTCACATGTTTCCTTCCGGAACATTCTAAGTTTGTAAATAAGTTTAGGTCTTGAACTCAAATCGAAGCAAACATCATTAAAAAAATGAAAAAATTCAGGTACACAAAACCCTCAGCCAAAACAAGTCAGAAAGGCCAGAACTCTACCCTCAATCACCGACAAAGGTCAAGCACACAATATCAATTAAATATACATAACAACAGTTTTACAGAAGCATAATGTCAGGGCATTCTTGTTCTTTGAAAACATTTTTAAGTTATTCTTGATTGATGTCAATCTTTTTCCTTCATTCTTCATCTTTCTTTCTTTCTTTCTTTCTTTCTTTCTTTCTTTCTTTCTTTTCCCCATGAACATTTATCATAACTGATGAAATCAAACTGAAATGATGTAGTCATTAGAGTTAACCATATTTTTAATACATTAATAATGCATAGTTTTTGGGGGTGGGTGGGTTGTGTTTATAATTCAGTGGCTCAGAAAGAATGTCAGAATTTATACTTCAAATGAATTATCCTTGTCAATATGGGGCTGTAAGGAATCAACCAAAGGCTGAGAGAAACCTGCTCCAGGAATTCCTCTCAGATGAACACCATTGTTGTATTTTATCCTCATATCAGGTACAGCATGACTTTATAATACATAATTGATATTGATATTGAATCATTCATAAGAGCAGAATGTGTGCTAAACCATATAGATATGCTTAGTTAAAGAACATTTTATATCTCACTGAAACATATAAATTTCAGAATGTTTGTACATGAATTATGCAATGTTGATGTACTATAAATGTTATCAAATAATTATATGTTGTGCATTATTTGTGTGTGTGTGTGCATGTGATTTGGATTTTTAATGTAGCTTTAACTATTTTTCAGTTATATAGCTATGTCTGCAGCATGGCAGTTTATTGTGATGTCTAGCACTGGGGCATCATGCTGCAGACATGTAGCATCGTATCCCACCCAGTCACATCCTGACACCAGGCTGACCAATCCTAACACTAACCTCTTAATGCTGAATGCCAAGCAAGGCAGCTGTTAGTACCATGTTTATTAGTCTCTGATATGACTTGGCCGGGATTTGAACCAGTGACTTCCCATGGATGCTCTAACTGCTAGGCCACTGGAGCTGTCCACTTTTTTTAAAGAGATGATAATACTATTGGTGATGAATACATATAAGAAAGATGTTTCCTTTTGTGGGTTTTGCTGATACTTTTAATAAATTATTGGCTATGTCATGTTGAAGTGTGAGCTAAGTGCATTTCCAAAGGATACACTAAGGCAACTGACCAGGATTGAACATGCAGCCCTCGAATTAAGAGTCTCTTGCTCTAACAAGTGTGCTAGTGTGGTTCCCATGGATGATTTTAATATATTCAGTTTATGTTCAGAATTCATTTCACTTTAAGCAATATAGCTAAATGATTTTTTCAGTCAATCTGAATAATATTAAATTATTTTGGAATGTTTGATTGTTGGAAAAATGTTTGTCATATCATATGATCCTCATTGGCAACGAGCTTATTGTATAGCTATTTTATTTTTAGCTTCTTCCGTTCTGTGGTTTTGCTAAGTTCAAGAAATCATGCTGATGAAATTTAAATTTTTTTACAGTCTGAAAAAGAATGTTTGGAGAAAACTTTCCCAACATTGAAGGAAATCTTTAATCCATGTTTGCCTTTGATGGACAACGGGAGTACTTCTGGCTCAGATCTTTATTGGAAATATACCATATCTAAGGAATTAAACACCAGGAAACAGGTATGCGGACATCACATGCATGTTTGTCTTAAAAATTAATATTAATTATCCATGGTATTTTCAGATTGTTTCAGTTATAAATTTGACTGATATCATAAATAGTAATTGATCCAGTCGGTACAGATTGTCAGATGATGCAACTATCACTGAGATTCTTGTGCACACATTAGTATGCATTATTTCAGTCAGAATATGACATTGTGGGATTTGTGCAAAATAGAAACCATTTTCCACAAACAAAGAGGTTTAATACATCAAAATATCGTAGTTAAAATAAACAAGGTGTCTTTTTACCTTTAACCTGATACATATGCTACCCTGTCATCAAAAAAAGTCTGAGCTGCTCAGTAATTATTATTTTTATGAAAATAAAAAGTATTCAACTGAGTGATCTTTTCTGATTGCACTGGTCTTCTTGCTTGGCTAGATTTTCCCACATTTATCCAATCGAATATATGACAAAACTTGGAATGACTGACAATAATCATGTGTTCAATATATCCCATAATATTTCTCTTGAGAAACTTGACCTGCAACAAAAATTTAATAGCCTCAATGAAAATATAAAAAATAAAATGTATTGAGGTATTGACCTTGTTTTCTTACCAATTTGAATTTAACAAAAGTGTACGCCATGATTCCATGTCAGTTGCTTCTAGTCCCTTGATATTTTCTTGACAAACACCATTTTCATTTGTAAAGGTTCAGAGTTTTGCAGAATAGTAGATGCTAAACAATCAAACTTGTTTGTAATCAAAAATTTTAAAAACACCTGAAGACAATAAAAATGATTGCTGAGTTGATGATTAAAACCCACAAAAGATAAGACGAAAGGCAGATGTAGAGTGAAACCTCTGACAAAGATTCCAAAATAATGTAACCAAAGAATAAAAATATTCACATGCTTTCAACATATTGCTTTGAAGCTGAAACTTGGTGAAGACTGTTGACAATAATCACACGTTTTTTTACCAGCTGTTTAACTAAAATGTCATTTCAAAGGCCATTTACTACACATAAAGTTTTATTGTTGAAGTCTAACACTGTTGAAAATTAAAAGATTTTAAAAACAGTTTGAAGAAACTTATATTATTTTCATATGTTCTATCTTCACATTATAGCAGTGGTGGCCAACCTGTTTTGGCTGTGACCCTTAAAAAACAGTTTTTCTGAACCTCATACCATGTTTCCACATTTTGATAAGTTTTGCCAACTTGCAAAAAATTAATCCTAGTGACCCTCCAAACATACTTGTGACCCTAATTTGGGTTGCAAACTATTGCATTACAGAAACAAGTAACAACTAGGAACTGTTCCACCAGTGCAATGACTGGTGCCATGATGCTTGCTGAGTATTTTTGATTATGTATTGTTACACAAATCCTGATGTGTACACAAGATGCTCTAAATTGATTACCTTATTGTAAAGAGCCTAAAGGTGGGATATTTATTTAGGTGTTATAAATAATAAAGAGATAAAGGTGTTCATGGTGGCTAGTCCATCTTTGATTAAAAATTGGCAGATCTTTGTCAGAGGTGAGATAAAAAGAGAAACTGACCAAAACTGATATAAGAATTTTGATATATATGCCTTGTTTAATTGTTATTTTGTTTTTCAAGATGTTTTATGAGGAATTTATAAGGAAAGCTTCTATTTTGTTATGGTCAATGCATGCCA
>CM068827.1:132652370-132802370 GCA_028554795.2 Sinohyriopsis cumingii
TAGTGATCTGTAAAGGCGAGCGTCTAAGACTACTCGGCCGCCCAGGTCTGCAAGAAGCTTCATCTGAGAGCCATGAATTGGGCTATATTCATTTTGTAATATAAAGGACATGCACTTGGTCATATACTACTACTACTACTACTACTACTACTACTAATAATAATAATAATAATAAGAAGAAGAAGAAGAAGAATATCGTCAATTATAATTGTCACCGTCGTAATCATCATCTTCATCAAACATAATTTGCTTAGAGTTATAATAACTTCTCTCGCTTCAAAATGCTTAAATATATTTTTTTAAAACCTCAGTTATGCATGATTGTAATAGTTTCTGAATTCACAAGTTCAATAAATTTAAACATATTTGGTCTTTTCCAAAAGTGCGTATCTATATATTTAATCCTTAAATCATTTGACAAAGTAAAATGATACGCATCCGATAATATATTGCATATAGAAGATAATTTTGTATTTGGTTTGTACGTCTTACCCACCTACCTTCCTCAGATTCTATTCTATGGATAGTACAATCACAATCGAGCTACATCACTTCTAACTTTTCAAATGGGAACATGCTGAAATGTCTTACATGTATTGCCTTCAGCTGAAGGCGTCTGCTTGTGATTCAAATGTAAATGGAATGACGAGGTCGCTGCGTGTGATTCATATGTAAATGGAGTGACGAGGTCTCTGCGTGTGATGCATATGTAAATGGAGTTACGAGGTCTCTGCGTGTGATGCACATGTAAATGGAATGACGAGGTCTCTGCGTGTGATGCACATGTAAATGGAATGACAAGGTATGTGTGATGCACATGTAAATGGAATGACGAGTTCTCTGCGTGTGATGCATATGTAAATGGAGTGACGAGGGATGTGTGATGCACATGTAAATGGAATGACGACATCTCTATGTGTGATGCATATGTAAATGGAACGACGAGGCCTCTGCGTGTGATGCACTTGTAAATGGAATGACGAGGTTTCTGTGTGTGATGCATATGTAAATGGAATGACGAGGTCTCTGCGTGTGATGCATATGTAAATGGAGTGACGAGGTCTCTGCGTGTGATGCATATGTAAATGGAGTGATGAGGTCTCTGCTGTGATGCACATGTAAATGGAATCACGAGGTCTCTGTGTGTGATGCATATGTAAATGGAGTGATGATGTCTCTGCTTGTGATGCATATGTAAATGGAGTGACGAGGTCTCTGCGTGTGATGCACATGTAAATGGAATGACGAGGTATGTGTGATGCACATGTAAATGGAATGACGAGCTCTCTATGTGTGATGCATATGTAAATGGAGTTACGAGGTCTCTGAGTGTGATGCACATGTAAATGGAATGACGAGGTCTCTGAATGTGATGCATATGTAAATGGAATGACGAGGTCTCTGTGTGTGATGCATATGTAAATGGAGTGATGAGGTCTCTGCGTGTGATGCACATGTAAATGGAGTGACGAGGTCTCTGCTTGTGATTCAAATGTAAATAGAATGACGAGGTCTCTGCGTGTGATGCATATGTAAATGGGGTGATGAGGCCTCTGCGTGTGATGCACATGTAAATGGAGTGACGAGGTCTCTGCTTGTGACTCAAATGTAAATGGAATGACGAGGTCTCTGCGTGTGATGCATATGTAAATGGAGTGATGAGGTCTCTGCGTGTGATCCACATGTAAATGGAATCACGAGGTCTCTGTGTGTGATGCATATGTAAATGGAGTGATGATGTCTCTGCTTGTGATTCAAATGTAAATGGAATGAGGAGGTCTCTGAGTTTGATGCACATGTAAATGGAATGAAGAGGTCTCTGCGTGTGATGCATATGTGAAAGAATGACGAGGTCTCTGCGTGTGATCTATATGCAAATGGCCTGACGAGGTCTCTGCGTGTGATGCATATGTAAATGGAGCGACGAGTTTTCTGCGTTTATTGCATATGTAAATGGAATGACGAGGTCTATGCGTGTAGTGCATATGTAAATGGAATGACGAGGTCTCTGCATGTGATGCAGATGTAAACGGACTGACGAGGTCTATGCGTGTGATGCACATGTAAACGGAATGACGAGGTCTATGAGTGTGATGCATATGTAAATGCAGTGACGAGGTCTCTGCATGTGATGCATATGTAAATGGAGTTACGAGGTCTATGCGTGTGATGCACATGTAAATGGAATGACGAGGTCTCTTTATGTGATGCACATGTAAATGGAATGACGAGGGATGTGTGATGCACATGTAAATGGAATGACGAGGTCTCTGTGTGTGATGCATATGTAAATGGAACGACGAGGTCTCTGCGTGTGATGCATATGTAAATGAAATGACGAGGTCTCTGCTTGTGATTCAAATGTAAATGGAATGACGAGGTCTATGCGTGTGATGCATATGTAAATGGAATGACGAGGTCTCTGCATGTGATGCATATGTAAATGGACTGACGAGGTCTCTGCATGTGATGCATATGTAAATGGAGTGACGAGGTCTATGCGTGTGATGCACATGTAAACGGAATGACGAGGTCTATGCGTGTGATGCATATGTAAATGGAGTGACGAGGTCTCTGCATGTGATGCATATGTTCATGGAGTGACGAGGTCTATGCGTGTGATGCACATGTTAATGGAATGACGAGGTCTCTGCATGTGATGCAGATGTAAACGGAATGACGAGGTCTTTGCATGTGATGCATATGTAAATGGAATGACGAGGTCTCTGCATGTGATACATATGTAAATGGAATGACAAGGTCTATGCGTGTCATGCATATGTAAATGGAATGACGAGGTCTCTGCATGTGATGCATATGTAAATGGAATGACAAGGTCTCTGCGTGTGATGCACATGTAAATGGAGTGACGAGGTCTCTGCATGTGATGCATATGTAAATGGAATGACGAGATCTATGCGTGTTATGCATATGTAAATGGAATGACAAGGTCTCTGCATGTGATGCATATGTAAATGGAATGACGAGGTCACTGCATGTGATGCACATGTAAATGGAGTGATGAGGTCTATGCGTGTGGTGCATATGTAAATGGAATGACGAGGTCTCTGCATGTGATGCATATGTAAATGGAATGACGAGGTCTCTGCATGTGATGCTTATGTAAATGGAGTAACGAGTCTATGCGTGTGATGCACATGTACATGGAGTTAGGAGGTCTCTGCGTGTGATGCACATGTAAATGGAATCACGAGGTCTCTGCGTGTGATGCATATGTAAATGGAGTGACGAGGTCACTGCATGTGATGCATATGTAAATGGAGTGATGAGGTCTATGCGTGTGGTGCATATGTAAATGGAATGACGAGGTCTCTGCATGTGATGCATATGTAAATGGAACGACGAGGTCTCTGCATGTGATGCATATGTAAATGGAGTAACGAGGTCTATGCGTGTGATGCACATGTACATGGAGTTAGGAGGTCTCTGCGTGTGATGCACATGTAAATGGAATCACGAGGTCTCTGCGTGTGATGCATATGTAAATGGAGTGACGAGGTCTATGCGTGTGATGCACATGTACATGGAGTTAGGAGGTCTCTGCGTGTGATGCACATGTAAATGGAATGACGAGGTCTCTGCGTGTGATGCATATGTAAATGGAGTGACGAGGTCTCTGCGTGTGATGCATATGTAAATGGACGAGTTTTCTCCGTGTGATGCACGTATAAATGGAGTGACGAGATCTCTGCGTGTGATGCACATGTAAATGGAGCGACGAGGTCTCTGCGTGTGATGCACATGTAAATGGAGTGAAAAGGGCTGTGTGATGCATATGTAAATGGTGTGACGAGGTCTGCGTGTGATGCACATTTAAATGGAATTAAAAGGTCTGTGTGATGCATATGTAAATGGAGTGACGAGGTCTCTGCTTGTGACGCACATGTAAATGCTGTGACGAAGTCTCTGCGTGTGATGCACATTTAAATGGAGTGAAAAGGTCTGTGTGATGCACATGTAAATGGTTTGACGAGGTCTCTGCGTGTGATGCACATGTAAATGGAGCGACGAGGTCTCTACCCGTGATGCATATGTAAATGGAGTTACGAGGTCTCTGCGTGTGATGCATATGTAAATGGAATGACGAGGTCTATGCGTGTGATGCACATGTAAATGGAGTGAAAAGGTCTGTGTGATGCATATGTAAATGGAGTGATGAGGTCTCTGCGTGTGATGCACATTTAAATGGAGTGAAAAGGTCTCTGCGTGTGATGCATATGTAAATGGAGTTACGAGGTCTCTGCGTGTGATGCATATGTAAATGGAATGACGAGGTCTATGCGTGTGATGCACATGTAAATGGAGTGAAAAGGTCTGTGTGATGCACATGTAAATGGAGTGACAAGGCGTCTGCTTGTGACGCATATGAAAATGGATTGGAAAGGTCTGTGTGATGCACATGTAAATGGAGTGAAAAGGTCTTTGTGATGCACATGTAAATGGAATAACAAGATGTCTGAAAGTGATGCCTGTGTGCATGGAGTAATAATGACACTAGCACTATTTAAATTCACCAACACATACTGGTTAAAATAAAAATGTATACCGATTCACGGTGGGGATGGGCGCTAGTCGAACTCGTTGGAGCTCATCTTTATTTGTCTTAAAAGAATCTAAGTAAGTAAAACATTCTGTGAAGAAATTAGTATATAAGAGATCATGTCTGTCACCAATGTGTTTACCGTATTATATCATTTTCTTCTAGCATGAATGTTTGCTTCTTCTTCGTGTATGTGTTGACTGTGTATGTGTGTGTGACTGTGTATGTGTGTGTGACTGTATGTGTGTGTGACTGTGTATGTGCGTGTTTAGCATTCATATTAATTTTGTAACGATGTGGCGCAGTTCTCGTCCCAATTGTTATTCTTATCTAACGAAAGGAAGAAACTAGCATGATCAGAATCAGAATCGTGTATTTTTAGCACTAAAATTAACGAACTATATGAAAGCTAATTGCTAAACTTTTGACATTATCGAGCCATTAAATATCAGAATTGTATATTGACGACTTTTACAATTATTTTTTTAGGAAAAACTGGTTATTTACTTTTAGGATAAATCATGGCGTCGCCAGTAAAATAATTTATATTTATCCTATCATACAATTGATATTAAAATTCAGATTTTTACTTTAATATATTGTTGTGGCACAATCTGGCAGCGAAATTAGACAAAAGTAGTGAATGGGGTCACCCTAGGGACAATGGGAATTACCATTAAAAACACCATTGGGTCACTCTGGGGACTATGTAAATTTAACATTAACCACCCTGGGTCACTCTAGGGACAATGGAAATTTAACATGGGCAAAAAACCCTGGGTCACTCTAGGGACAATGGGAATTTAACATGGGGAATAGAGTTTGGGTCTGTCTAGGGACAAGGGGAATTGAACATGGGGAATAGAGTTTGGGTCTGTCTAGGGACAAGGGGAATTGAACATGGGAATAGAGTTTGGGCTTGTCTAGGGACAATGGGAATTGAACATGGGAATAGAGTTTGGGTTTGTCTAGGGACAAGAGGAATTGAACATGTTAGAAAAAATATCTATTCTAGGGACAAGGGGAATTGAACATGGGATTTGTTTTTTTTTTTTGTTTTTAAAAAAAAAATTTAAAAAAGGGGTAGGCAATGGAAAGTCAATCTCTTTTCGAGAAATGTGGGTGGCCCTAAAAAGGGCCTTTGGTTTTATGTTAATATTAACATAGACGGCATCTGTCACATCTTCTTCTTCTTAAACACCTTCTGACTGCAGGTCCATACACAAGTACCCTCTTGAGGCATCCTTGTCTTTCTATGTAAACTCTTCTCATCCATAGACTAGTATCTGTCCTATCGACAACAGTCCACTTGGACCGGACATACATGGGTATGTCCGTCCTGAACATCATTGTTGACACAAGGGTGGAAGATTGAACGTCGGTCCACATCTTCAGGCTCCGAGAACAGGTGAGTGATTGCGCTGAACTGCGCTTATTTATAGGGAGAGGAAGGATTGAAACGGATTGAGTTCATTGACCAATCCAAACACGCGTGACAAAATTCAGTCAGCCCGCATCCAATCCGAAGAGAGCAGTCTGTGATGTCACGTGGTCTATATAGATTCGCTAGCGCCTGTGTGCAGTCAATCTATGCGACAGTGATTCAACATGACGGAAACTCAGAAAACGATTCACTGGGGTGCACCAGCAGTGGAGACCGCCCAAGGGAACCCGGACTTACTTTCAGAAGAGGTACATTGGGATTTTGTGGATTTTCTTACGTCGCAAGAATTTGTTCCGGAACCTTCGTCTCATTCTTCATTACCGCAAGTGGAGAATTTTAGACAGAGACAGAACGAAGAATTAGAGAAATTTATACAACGACAAAAGGAAGCGGAACAAGCTTTTCTCCTACAGCAACAGCAACAGCAACAAGAAGAGGTAAGAAAAAAACAACAACAACAAGAAGTAGCAGCAAAGAAACAAGAGGGTGAAAATCAAACGGTCACGGTACTGTTGGACATTTTAGCGGAGTTAAGAAGTCTGAAACAAATGTATCAGACTTCTTTATCACGACCGAAGAGAATACGACCTTCCCGAGCTAAACACGCCAACCCTGTGACTAAGCCTACCGTACCACCCTTAGTGATTTCAACCCAATCATCATCATCAGAAGTAGGCCTCGGCCGTGGCAAAGGCTTAAGGCAGTTAAAGTTGATTGCTTAAACTCACCCCTACACCAAAAAAGGCCCTTTTCAGGGCCACCCACTTCTCTCGAAAAGAGATAGCCTTTTAATTTGCCAATAACTCAAAAATCAACCAAAAAAAAAACATTTTACCCTTATAGTACGTGTCTGTGTATGATTGCGTGAGTGTAGCTTCTTATTTAAATCAAAACTCAAAGACACTTACCTTATATAATTAATGTATTCTTTTCTCCATAGTTACAATCCAATTCACAATTCACAACAGAACACTTTATAAATTACATTCACTTCTTCTGTTTCTTTTTTTTACTCTCTCTCTCTTTTCCAATTTCTTCACCGTCACAGTCTTTTCCTCCTCTTCCTCCTCACTTTCTTCCCATCTTCTTTTCTTCTCCTGTTTCTTTTTCTTCACCTGGCTGCTTTCTTCCTCTGAAGAATCTCTCTCTTCTTCTGAAGAATCCCTCTTTTCTTCTGACTCCTCTTGTTTCTTTTTTGGGCAATCTGGAGACCAATGTCCTTTTTCTTGACAATAATAACAGGTATCTTGACTTTTGTCTTTTCTAGCCCCTGTTTTTTTTTCTTTTTTGACGGTCTGGACACTCTGAAGACCAATGCCCTTTCTTCTGACAAATATAGCAAGTATCTTGACTTTTATCTCGAAAGGAAGGAGAGTAGTCCGTCGGATGGTCTGAAGAGAATTTTCTAATGACCCCTCGCAAAGCTCTGATGAAACGCTCGATTTGGCTAGTCTCTTCCATCGTTGTGCTCGGTTTGAGAGTGAAATGAATAGTGAAAGGACAAGACACACACCCTTTTATATACGCTGGTTTGCCATGACTATAAATTAATCTATGGTGTTTAAACTTGAGTCATTTGACGTTTTGCACTCAAGATGAAACGATCCTATTCATTCGAGAAGAAAGAAGAAGAAAGTAAGAGGCAGAAACGTGATCCATCGCCTCGTACCAGAGCTGAAGTCTTGGCACAAATTCATGCCAGTGATTTTGAAGAGGACATGAGTGAACCAGAATCTGAACCCTCTAAACAAAGTTCACTGCCCTTAGTCAACCCTGAAAAGTACTATTCCATTCGAGAGACGGAAAAGCGCTTCTCTAGAAAATTTAGAACCACGGCTTACACCTACACAGTGAAGTTTAAAGATTTCAAGTCCGACGTACCATTGGAGAAAGCAGAAGGGTTTATCACCGAGATGTTGGATTCTTTGCTCACCGCACTCAAGCGACAATGTCAACCCAAAGAAGACGATCGCTTGACACTATCCATAGATCACGACAGCTTGAAATCCCCTGTTTGGATCGAGTTTAGCAGACCCGCAGAACTAACCCCTTCCAAAGTCATGGACAAGATTCAACACGTACAACAATCTAATGATCAGTTTGACATCACCGATGGCAAAGCCACACTGAAAATGGCCCACGTCTCTCCTCCTCAAGGGACTGGACGCAAAAAGGTCTTATTGGTGGACGACCTTCGCAACATCAAAACAAGTCTCGTCCGAATTAACAACCCTCAAGACCAGATGTGTTTAGCCCGAGCCATCGTGGTGTGACGAACCTACGCCAACAAGAACGACACGGTAGAATGGAAAAGAGCCTGGGAGAATATTCGAAAATCGGACCGAGCCAAACAACGAAGTGAAGCAGAACTCCTGTTACAACAAGCCGGACTGTCCAAAGACACACCCTGTGGCATTCCTGAGATGCAAAAATTGCAAGATGCCCTAGCTCCACGATACACCTTGAAAGTGCACCCTCAAGAAATGCGCGGACCTCTGTTGTTTCGAGGGAAAGACTTTAAGGATGGAAAATACATTCATGTCTATTATCATGATGACCATTTCGATACTATTACCAGTATCACCGGATTCCTGGGGTATGTTTATTATTGTGAGAAATGTGACCATGGCCATAGAAATCGAGAACAACACAAACATTGTGGATGGAAATGCTCAGGATGTTTGGCATCTCCACCCTGTCTGAGCGAAGGACAAGAAAGAGTACATTGTCCTGCTTGTCTGCGCACGTCTGTCAGATCTGCCTGTTATCAACAACATCTGAAGACGCAAGGTTCACAGCAGAAATGTGCTTGTCAACTCCTGAGATTGTGCCCTACGTGTGGACAAGGCCTACGTACCAATAGTACCAAGACACACGTATGTTCAGGAAAAAAAATGTCACATTTGTCATCACATCGTGGACTTGGAACATCAATGCTACGTGCAAAAATACCAGCCCCCACCAGAGAAAGAGGACGGTCACAAGAAGAAAGGCAATTTCATCTTTTTCGATTTCGAATGCATAC
The DNA here is from genome assembly GCA_028554795.2 of Sinohyriopsis cumingii. Taxonomy (NCBI): domain Eukaryota; kingdom Metazoa; phylum Mollusca; class Bivalvia; order Unionida; family Unionidae; genus Sinohyriopsis; species Sinohyriopsis cumingii. Next base: position 132,661,401 of record CM068827.1, read on the forward strand.
AAGAGACTGGCATTCACGTTCCTAATTTCTGCGTGGCTCATCGAGCGTGCGAGAAGTGCATTCAAGAACCTATCTTCAGTCATTGCCCTCACTGCAGCAAGATTCCTGGAGGACGTGAAAAAATCTTTCGAGGACCGAACACATTAGCCGATTTTGCCCAATGGGTCTTAGACCCCATCGACAAGACGTGGAGCCAAGAGGACATCGAACGTTACGGAGATTGTCATCGTCATGCCACAGTGATGGCTCACAATTTCTCCGGATACGATGGACAGTTTCTTTTGAGGTATTATACGGAACAAGGCACCGAGCGTCCTAAAGTCACTTTGAACGGAGCCAAAATCACTTTCATGCAAGTGGGACAAGTGCAGTTTAAAGTTTCGATGAGCTATTTGGCCATGCCTTTGAGTCGAATGCCTAAAACGTTTGGAATGACAGAAATGGCTAAAGGGTACTTTCCACACTTTTTCAATACGGAAGCCAATCAACACGCCGTTCTACCCCATTTGCCCGAGGCTCACTATTACGATCCCGACAACATGCGTACCGAACAACGAGAAGCTTTCTACGCTTGGTACCAGGCTCACGCCTCGGACCCTTTCGACTTTCAGGAAGAAATGCTAAAGTATTGTCGTTCCGACGTGGACATTTACGGCGTTGCTGTGGAAAATTTCGAGAACTGTTCATGGAACACGGAGGGGTCGATCCTTTGAAAGAAGCTTGCACCATTGCCAAAGCGTGTTCCTTAGTGTATCGACAACGATTCATGCCTGAAAACACCGTAGCTGTCATCAGTCCTCAAACGACCAACTATGTCAAACGTCAATACTCGGTCAAAGCCCTACGCTGGTTACATTACTTGTGCGACAAGGAAGACAAATGGATTCAGCATGGCCGCAACGGAGGAGGCGAAAAGACCATCGGAACGCATTCGGTCGATGGTTGGGACTTAGAAAACCCAAGATCGTGTACGAGTTTAACGGTTGCTTATTTCACGGATGTCCCGTCTGTTACCCTGACCGCGACACTAAAAATCAGTTTTTACAACGAACCATGGAAGACTTGTACCAGGACACTTGTCAGCAACGCTTGAAGTTAGAACAGGAAGGATACCAAGTGGTGGAAATGTGGGAACACGAATACGATCACCGTTTGAAAACCGATCCCGAATTTAAACGCCTCGTGGAAAGTTACCAGTTCATGGACCCGCTGAACTCGAGGGATAGTTTGTACGGAGGAAGGACCAATGCCACCTGTTTGCTGTACCAAGCCGACGAAGAGAAAGGAGAAGAAATCAAATACTTGGACGTGTGTTCGCTGTATCCCTACGTGTGCAAATATTGTCACTTTCCTGCAGGGCACCCGCAATTGCTGACGGAACACATCGACCTGAAAAACATTCGACAATACGAAGGCTTGATGAAGTGTAAAGTTTTGCCTCCCACGAACCTATACCATCCCGTGCTACCTCAACATTGCCAAGGTAAACTGATGTTTCCTTTGTGCCGTACATGTGCCGAAACGTGCAACCAAGACCAACCTTGTCAGCACAGCCAGGAAGAACGGGCCTTGACGGGGACGTGGGTCAGCGTAGAATTGTTCAAAGCTCTGGATATGGGATACCAACTGTTAGAAGTGTACGAAATTTGCCACTTTCCCAAGACACAACAATACCACAAGGGTGACCCCAGTCAGAAAGGCATTTTCGCAGACTACGTGGATGCCTTTTTGAAACTGAAACAAGAAACCAGCGGCTATCCTTCCTGGTGTCACACTCCCGAAGACGAAAAGACATTCAAAGAGAAATACTGGGAACAAGAAGGCATCTCTTTAGACCACATCGAGAAAAATGAAGGCAGGCGATCGTTTGCCAAAGTGATGTTAAATTGCTTGTGGGGTAAAATGGCACAGTGACCGTGTTTACCCAAGACGGAGTATTTGACAGAACCTTCCCGCTACTTTCAGATGATTCACGACAAAACCAAATGCATGAAACACGTGGACATCGTTCGCCGGGATTTGATCTTGGTCAATTACGAAGAAGATCTGGACTTTGTACAAGACGACCCTTTTGGAAATGTCATCATTGCGGCTTACTTGACAGCTCATGCTCGCTTAAAATTGTATCAATTTTAGAACTGTTAGGGGAACACGTCCTGTACTTTGACACGGACAGTTGCATTTACATCCATCACCCGAGTCAACAGCACCCTAACATCGAAGGAGACCGTTTAGGAGCCTGGACAGACGAGCATCCCAACGACAAGATTCTAAGTTTCGTCAGTGGCGGTCCAAAAAATTACGGCTACGAATACCGGGACAAACAAGGAGAAGTGCACACGACGTGCAAAGTGAAAGGATTGACTCTGAATTATCGTACCAGTCGTGTGGTCAACTTTGGGGTATTGAAGGAAGCCTTGCAATCCGGAGAGGATGAACACTTTAAAGTGACCACCTATCAACCGAACAAGATTGTACGTTTACCCACTCACCACATCGTCAGTCGACCCTTGGAAAAAGTCTATCAAATCGTTTACCAGAAGCTAGTGCGACTTCCCAATCATTTCACCTTACCGTATGGACACGTTGGTATTGGTCTGTATATAAAAATGAACCCTAGGCAAGATCGATAGTTCATTGTGACTACCAAGACCAAGTGAACAAGATGAATACTTTCAGAGAAACACAAAACAAGTTTAGAAAGGCACAATTCAAGTGTGGGGCTTCTGAAGTGGAATGCGATTGTGAGCCTTGCGACTTTTCAACCTGTGTTAGTGACAGTACCAGAAGAACCCATCACCTAGGACAGGACTGTCGTGGACATCCCTGAAAGACCCTTTCGGGAGGACACTTGTGTGACCTTACCCCCTATAGAACTGGTCAGAACATTACCCAAAACATGTTGTACAGACACTTGTGTTTATTCCACGTTGATGGTTATCATGTGCCTTTTATCGTTGTACTTAAGCCTTTGGCTTTTATGTATTTTTTGTCTTTCGTATTCATGTTTAAACCATTCAATAAACGTGTTCTGAAAAAAGGTGTATAAACTCTCGTCTTGTTTGTTTTCGTGTCACAAGTGACATTCCTAACACTATGGCTACCTCTGCTGTCTCTGCTCCCTCTTCCTCCACTGTCAAAGTCATCGACGAACACTTAGATCGTGCCAGTTGGGAGGCTTTGTATCTTCGTCATCCCTTTAACATGCTCATTGCTGGACCTAGCGGTTCAGGCAAAACCGAATTCGTCAAACGTTTGATCGAACATAAACATCATTTGATCGATCGACAACCTCAGCGGATCGTGTGGTGTTACAAAGAGTGGCAATCGGCGTACAGCCTCTTGCGAGAAAGTCAAGGCGATTCCATCGTGTTTGTGGAAGGCATTTCTAAAGAAGACGACGGCATCGTTTCTGACTCCCGTCAAACCCATTTGGTCATTTTTGACGACATGTTAGGAGAAGACGAAGAAGAAATTAAACTGTGGTTCACGCGCAAAGGGCATCACCGTAATGCCAATGTCGTTTACATCACCCAAAATTTGTTTCAACAAAGTAAAGCCCATCGCACCATCAGTCTCAATGCGCTTTACGTGGTCTTGTTTAAAAGCCTTCGAGATAAATCGCAAGTGCAAGTCTTAGCCAAACAGTTAGGAACACCTTGGCTGACTCAGGCGTACGACGATGCCACTCAAACTCCACACGCCTATTTACTCGTCGATTTGAAACCTACGACGCCCCGAGGATTTGCGATTTCGTACCCACTTGTTTCACCACTGGTGCCAAGACGGACGGCCTGTCCTGTACACGTCTCCGTCCTCGACTTAATTTCACTCCACATAAAAAAATCTATATAAACCTCAGACCCTTTTCGTCTGTCTCACACAACGTCAACATGACATCCCTGCAGTCGCATCTTCCGGTCAAATTGATTCGTGCCTTGTATGGCATCAGTCGGGAAAAAAATCCACAAATACGAGCTCGTGTCTTAGAAGCTAGTCTCAAAGAAGTCTTACGATGGTTCACGGTGACGGCACGTCAATTACTCCAAAGAATCATTCAGATTCCTCATCAAACCAAACGCTTTTTTGACCGAAACAAAGTTGCTTTGACCCAACTGGCCGATCACCGCATCGACACTCAAACCAAAAAACAAATCATTTTGAAACCTGGAGGGAGCGGTACTCTAGGAGGGGTCATCATTCGCTCTCTCTTAAGATGGGATCCTAATGCCCCCAAACTTCTCCCCAAGAGAAAAGTCCAACGAAGCTCCAAGAAGAAGAAGAAAAAGACCAGGTCCCCAAGGAGAACTTCTCCAGTGGCAGGACCCTCCTCTTACCAGACACCACCCCGGAAAAAGAAAAGAAGCCCCCAGAAAAAGAAACAGAGAAAAAGTCCCCAGAAAAAGAAAAGTCCACAGAAGAAAACTAGTCGCAAGAGAGGCACTTCATCGGCCAGGACGCAACCTTACACTCGCAAACCACGACCTGCCACGACGGTGACTGCGTCTCCGGCAGCCTCACGTTCATCCACTTCTCCGTTGATGACACCAAGAACTGAAGAGTACTTGGAGACGTTGATCACACCAAGAACTTCTCCGTTGATGACCCCAAAAAGAACTTCCCCAGTGGCAGGATCCTCCAATTTAGTGGCAGTGGCTGCTGCTCACAAAGTACCTTCTCCCAAAACCAAAGTTCATGAAAGATCGGGCATGTTACAAAGTTTACTGGATTTGTCCAAGCAAGAACTGGCTCGATTTAGTTCGTTGCGTACCCCTGCACGACGTGTCATGCCTGTCCTGAAGTTGATACGACGTAAAGACAATCAGTGGCGACGCGTTCCAGTATAAAAAAGGCCTGTGACCAAGTCGGGGTATCAGTGTTTTTTGGTGCTCCTGAAGACTCAAAGATGTCACCCTCCAGAAAACATCCCTCTTCTAAACAGCCCCAAGGAAAGAAATGAAAAGGACTGCCTCCTCATTTAGTCAAACATGGGGACATGTTATCTGTCCTGTCCAAAGCTTCTCCACCTCTACGAAAAAAACTCATTCAATCAGCCTCCAAAGAGGTCATCGATACCGTGTGCGAATGCTATTTGAACGTCTTGAAAGGCACGATCCCTTTGTCCAAATACCAGAAACAATGCTTAGGCAAACATCGTCACGTTCTTCGCCAAATGGTTCAAAAGAAAATTCCCATTCGTCAAAAGAAGAAAGTGTTGGTCCAACGTGGAGGCATTTTACCCCTCTTGTTAGGTCCCTTACTGAAAGGAGTCTTGGGAACCATGTTGGGAGGACTGGTGGGAGCAAGATAAAAAGGCCTTCGGAAGTCCCAAGATCTCAGAATCGACCCCTGACAACCCCATGGAAGGACGAAAACTAGCTTTAGTGCCTTACAAACGATGGATGGAATACCATCGTTGGCAAGAACAACGCACCCCGCATTTACCTCCCAATCCCCATTTGAGCGAGATGTCCCAGTTACAACACGAACTGCAGTTATTGATGGATCGTCAAGATTTGTCCGAAACAGAAAAATCGCAAAAGTACGGTCAACTCTTGCAACGACTGCATTTCTTTCACCAGAAAGCTTTAGACGAAACAGCTCCACCCACTCTGAAAGATTTTAAGACCTTGATGAAAAGTCCAGCACCATCACCAGTACCAGTACCACCACTACCGGTGACCAAGACAGAAAAGGGAGAAGAAGAAGAGGAAGGATTTCAAACTCCACCAGAAAAAGTACGCAAGTTAACACAACCACCTACCTCCAGAATTGGATGGATTAAAAAGATGATGGCCACCCCTTCTTCATCACAAGAGAAAAAGAAAGTGAAGACAGAAGTGAAACAAGAACCGATATCCCCCGCTCATACATCCTCCTCTTCAACACCTATTGCCGGTCGCACACACAAAGCATTGCAATCCAAGAAAATACCCCAAGAGAAAAAGAGTAGCATCCTCCAAGAGTGGGTGTCTTATTAACAAACAAACACAAAAAATGGAAAAAGTCTTACCAACATTTACTACGATCCCTCCCATCCTGCAGGTTACGCAGGAGATCAAAAATTGTATCGTGCTGCCAAAATGCGACTGAAAAGTCTCCATTTACCTCAAGTGCAACGATGGTTACAAGAACAAGCTACCTACACTTTACACAAACCCATTCGACGCAAGTTTTCCAGAAGTCGCACCCGAGTGGAAGGCATCGATCATCAATGGCAAGCCGATTTAGCCGATGTCTCTCATTTGGCCAGCTACAATCGTGGCTACAAATATTTGTTTTGTGTCATCGACGTCTTTTCCAAATTTGCCTGGGTCGTGCCCTTGACTTCCAAATCGAGCAACGAGTGTTGAAACAAAGCAAATCTTCGATGGCAAACGGACAAAGGTACCGAATTTCTGAACCAAGCTTTCCAAAAAGAATTAAAGAACCGTGACATTCATTTTTTTACCACCGAGAATCCTGAAACCAAAGCCAGCATCGTGGAACGTTTTCAACGCACTTTGAAAGAACGCATGTGGAAATATTTTGCGCATCACCACACTCTGAAGTACATCGACATCTTACCGCATCTGGTGCAAGCGTACAACCAATCTTACCATCGAGGGATCGGACGTGCCCCGCAAGAAGTGACTCCCGACAACGAAGTGTTGGTGTTTGAGCGCCTGTTTGGTACGTCCCCGACGAGGGCTGTCCCCAAGAAAAGCGGAGTGTTGGCCGTAGGAGATTAGGTGCGCATTGGCAAAACCAAACGCACTTTCGACAAAGGTTACTTACCTAACTGGACAACCGAATTGTTTCGTGTCACTGGACGAGTACATGGCCGTCATCCTGCCGTCTATAAATTGGAAGACATGAACGGAGAAGTGCTCAAAGGAACGTTTTACTTACCCGAGTTACAACGTGTCACCAAAGAAGAAGACGACGTGTACGACATCGAAAGCATTCTCGAACGCAGAGCCCGTAAAGTTGGCAAACGACGTGTCAAAGAAGTCAAAGTACGTTGGAAAGGATATCCACCCAGTTTTGATTCTTGGATCGACGCTTCGCAAGTCATCGACTATAGAAAGAAGTGACCATCATGCCCTTTCACACAGACGCAGCTACGTCGACCAGTCCTTCACCTAGTTCTTCTGTGCAAGATTTGCAAAAACAACCTTTGTGGTTGTGGTGCGGAGAACGTGTGCCTAAAACGCAAATCGTCTTTTTCTGCCAAATCTTCGTGGTGTATTGTGTCATCGGGGCAGCCATTGACAATTTGAGTTTGCAACAAGGAGACAAACAATTGTGGACCATTTTATTGAGCAGTTGCATCGGTTACCTGCTTCCTAATCCCTCCCTGAAATTCACCTCGAACGGGAACCACGGGAACCTTGTGTCCAGTGCCAGTGCCAGTCACCACTCCAACAACAACCACAGCCAGAACCCCATTTTGGGTGGAGACACGCCTCTGAGTCCAGTAACCCCTCGGACAGCCACAGAACTCTGGAATTATGAGTCACCAAAACCAATTTTACTTAACCTTACCCAGTGACAGTTCCATGGAGGTGTTTCCCCACAACACGTTGTGCTGTTACACAGCCAAATTACCTCAGGCCATCCCATTAGATCACGAAGCCCATTGGGAAGTGGCCTTGGCAGAAATGATTCACCCAACACAAATGAAAAACATCACTGAAACTCAAAACACTTTTGACGTCGAAATTCTCGACCCAACAGTTCAGCAAACCATGATGACCACTTCTCAACATAAATCACTTCCCAAGACCCCAATACCCCGCAGCAGCAGTGACACTTCTCCTCCTTTTTACGTTTATCACTTTAAAATTAACTCAGGCCATTATTTTAGTGGTCAGCATCTGGTGGAGGTCATCGCTGACAAATTCTATGCAGCATTTGACAAAGTTCTGACCGGACAAGAAAAACGTGTCACCATTGAGTACCACAAACAGTCTCACCGTCTACTCATCAAATTTGAAAGTGAGGAAAAAAGTATACGTATTAAATTTTGCCCAGAATTGTATGACATTTTGGGTGGAGACCTCAATTTGGTCACGGATAAGCACTCCAAAAAGATTGAGAAAGCAGAGATTGACAACAACGGGCATTTTGCGAGGTATTTTCGTTTCCCGGTAGAACTGAACCAGGGACTGAATTTGATCTTTGTGTACTCCGATGTGGTGGAGTACAACGTGGTGGGACACACCTCCGTGCCGTTACTGCGTGTCATTCCTTTCAAAGTAAATTCTGCCACGGTCACTGACGAGGAAGGTGGAAACACTTACCACATTCACCGCGAATTTGTAAATCCTCATTATTTGCCTGTTAGCAAGTCGTATTTGGGCACTGTCAACATTGCTATAAAAGGAGATTTGGGACAAAATATTCCATTCACCAAAGGAAAAGTCAGGTGAAACTCCATTTTCGAAAACGGTTCTCTCACGACTCGTAAGTCATGTGTCCAGTGTACCGAGGGGTTGCTCGACAGCGAGGACACGGCTTAGGAGATATGTTGAAATCGGCCTTTCGTTCGGTGGCTCCGGTGTTGAAACCGATGGTGACACGCTGATTGCACGCCTTGAAAGATGCTGCACTGACACAAGGCAAAGAATTTCTCCAAAATGTCATCATCGACAAACAAAACCCCAAAGAAGCCTTCATGAGGGCAGGCAAAAATGTCTTGCTACAAACGGGTAAAGACCTTTTGGGCCGACGAGACACACCTATAAATGCCCTGCACGCTACCGAGTCAAGCATTCAGCAAGGACAAGGCAGAAAGAGACGACGAAGAAAACACCCTTTCACCAGACTTCACACGTCTAAAGCTAGAAAGGCAAAGAAAAAAAGAACCGTTCGAGACTTAGACGTTTTCGATTATTGAGACACAGAAAAAAAATGATGCATCGAGAGTCATGTGCTTGTTCCAAGTCGGAACTGGATCTGTTTGCCATGCCACCTACCATGATGACGATGCAAGATTCCCAATGGGTGGAATTTCACCCCGTCTCCTCATTGACAGATTCCGCTCCCATCGAGTTTGAAATCAAAGGTCAGCCCGAAGATTACATCGATCCGAATAGCAGTTACTTGTACTTGAAAGTCAAAGTTCTAGATAAGGATGATGGTGGAGTGGAAGACACTGAGAATATAGCTCCCGTCAACAATTTCATGCATTCCTTGTTCAGCTTAGTGGACTTGTACTTGAATAACAAACTGGTCAGCAGCAGCATGGATACTTACCCTTACCGTGCCTACCTGGAAAATCTCTTGACGTACGGAATAGATGCCAAGAATACTCATCTCAATGCCTGTATGCTATGGGAACCTGACGAAGCGAAGGAGTTTAACACATTAAACAAAAGCAATGACGGCTTTGTGGAAAGACGAAGCAAAATCTTAAATAAGAAGAGTTTAGAACTGATGGATCGTTTGCATTTGGACATGTGGTTGCAAGAGAAATATTTGCTGAACGGGGTAAATGTTCGCTTGAGACTGAATCTCAGCAGTGCCGCTTTCCATTTGTTGGCTGATAGTTCTGCCAAAAGCAAAATCGAGGAGGCCAAACTCTACGTACGACGCGTGGAAGTGTTACCTAAAGTGGGAAACGACATCAGTCAAACGTTGAGCAGAACGACCGCCAAGTATCCCATCCGACGCGTGGAAGTGAAAACGTTCACCATTCCCCGTAACCATCATTCCATGATCGAAGATCATCTGTTTCAAGGACAGTTACCCAAGCGTTTAATCCTTGGTATGGTCTTGAATTCAGCCTTCAACGGAGTCTTCGCTGAAAATCCTTTCTACTTTCAACACTTCGACGTGAAGAAAATTGAAGTCAGTCGCGATGGCAAGATCTTGTGTACCCGTCCTTTCGAACCTGACTTTGGTGACACAAAGATGAATTACTTGAGATCGTACTTGTCCCTGTACGAAGCCACCGGACAATTAGGGACCAACACCAGTCACGGCATTACGTACGAGGATTACGCAGGAGGCTATGCTTTGTGGGCTTTCGATTTCACTCCAGACCAAGGCAGCGACGAGGGACATTTCCACCCTATAAAATCCGGCCAGATTCGTGTGGAACTTCAGTTTGCAAAGCCACTGGACGAGACAGTGAACGTCATCCTGTATGCAGAATTCGATAATACGATAGAAATCAACAGTTTGAGAGAAGTCATTCTAGACTATTAGAAGCTATGGAAGACTGTTATCCCTCTTTACCTAGTGGAGAAACTTTGGAGATGGAATGTGAGGAGACCGTGGAAGGAGAATCCCAAGACAAAGACGATGAAGTTTTGATGAAGTCAGGATGGCCAGAACAAGAAGCCCATTTAGTCTCCTGTTTTGCCAAACACATGGTCGAAAGAATGACGGAATTGATCAAGAAAGAGTGCTATGGATGTTAAAACGATCATCCGAGTCAAATTCAACACGATAAATGCCTGATGCTGAGTCAAGAAGAAAAATTGGATGAGTATCTGGACGAAGCTTGGAGTCTCATTTCGGACGAAGTCGTGTTGCATCAGTGGTATAAAGACTTGCGTGAACATTCTTGTCCACCATTAACCACTCAAGAGATTCATCGTATCGAAGCTCTCCTGAATCAGAGTGGGGAGACGAAACGAAGAAACGGTTATTTGTCAGACATTTTCAAGCAAAAAGTCAGGATCGAATTGATGACTTATTATTACCTGTGAAGAAGAAAAAAAAACAAAAACATGGATACCTGGGAACTTTATTACCTTTTGAACCACAGTTCGTACACGGCTTCTTGGAATCCTGTCGTCTGTGCTAAAGATGAACTCCCTCATCGCAAACCTCAAGACCATCTAGCTTATGTCATCAACACGGACGACAGTCATCTCCCAGGAACCCACTGGGTAGCCGTCTACTTTCCTCAAGAAGGATGTGTGGAATATTTCGATTCGTATGGATTGCCCCCTTTGGAAGACGATATCATTGACTTTATGAGAAGAAATGCTCAAACCACCCGATTCAATAATGTGAAATTACAAGGCACAAATTCCTTGGTGTGTGGACAGTACTGTGTGTATTTTCTGCATCATCGCAGCCTGGGCTATTCCTTAGAACATTTAGTGACTCATTTTGATCATCGTTCTTCTTCAAGAAACGATGTGAAAGTAGATCGATGGTTTTGTGACCATTATGCTTATCTTTTGTCTCAAGCTAGGAAACGTAGTGTCCATCAATGGCCTAATGACTTCCAACAGTGGAAATCACAATTTCATTCGCAACGTTGTCAACCCTGTTTAAAGTAGAGTGTTAATTAAAAAAAATGTTTGTGATTTGAAAAAATGTTTGATGTTATATTGTTGGATTATTGTTAAAAATGTTAGAGTTGTTGGTTAGTGTTAAGTGATTTTGAATAAAAAATGTTGTGTTTTGAAAAAAAAATGTCTTTGTCTTTTGTTTGGCTATAAGAATGTTGATTCATGCTCTTTGACTTCTTACTATCCCTCTCATGACACTCATTGAACGTTGCAGCTCGAAAACCGTAGAGGGATGTTTTCCTTCACGTCCGCGCTTTGACTTTAAGAACCGGGGTAGTTTCCATTCTAACCATCCATTATCGACTCATCCTCCTACGAAGATGTGCTCCAAACTAGCTAAGCTAAACGAAGCCTACGTGAATTTGCATAGGGTGAGACACAGTCTGATACCGAAGCCAGAAGAGATAGAGAATGTGAGAATGCTAAAAGTCACTGAAGACCTGATAGAAGAGCTCTTCAGAGAAGAAGTGAACAGGGAGAAAGAAGAATGGACAGAGAAGTACAGACTTCAGAGACAGCAGCAACAGCAGCAACAACAACAACAGCAGCAGCAACCTGAACCTGACAGAGGCTTTGTCGATTGTCGTATCGACACCAAAGAGTTCTTCTTCTCTTTCCGAAGAAGCAGACCTATCGCCAGAAAGTCTATCCTCAGAGGACATCGCATTCTTAGAAACTAAAAAAGAATGCCATAGCAAACAAAAAAACAGCCCTTTTCAGGGCTACCCAATACTCTAGAAAAGAAATAACTATCCATTTGCCAATGTGTGTAGGTAGAGTAGTGTAAATATAAACACTAACTCTTTATTGATAGTGAGAGTGTATGTGTTTGTGTGTGTTTGTAAGTGCTCACGTACGTTGGTGTGGATAGTAGATTAAAATCATGTTTTTTTTGGTGTTTGAGGTGTATATTTGGAGTTAGATTGGATTGCTTTGAGTATGTGGATAGTCTATTGAAGTGATTAATGAAATTTTTTTAGAATAGTGATGGGTAGTATAAAAAAGTGAGTGAGTGTTTCTTTTCGGTCCGCGCGTTGTTCGGTTATGATCTAGGTAAGATCAATTTTGTTTTAGGGGGATGTTTTCCTTCACGTCCGCGCTTTTACTATAAATTGAAACTCGCTGGGCAGTCTAGCTACCCTTGTTGATTGATGAAGAGAACGAGTACCAGAATTGTAAAGCTTCTAGAACTCCAGATGCACGTGGAATATGCCAGGCGCCTGTTGAATGAACTGGCCGCGGAGGCCATTGTCGAAGAGGGAAGGATGAGAGAGGAGGAAGAAAGAAGAAAAAAAGAAGAGGAGGAAAAGGAAAGAAGAAATTTCAGAATCCCAGAGACAGAAAATTGGGATTCTGAAGCCAGTTATCCCGCCTCTGCTCTCCCCCAAAAAAGAGTGAAAAGAGACTGGGGAAGAAGATGTGTGTGTGGCGCCAGGCCAGGAAGGTGCCAGCATTAGATAGGTGCATCTGGAGTTAAAAACAAACAGCCCTTTTCAGGGCTACCCAATACTCTAGAAAAGAAATAACAATTGATTTGCCAATGTGTGTAGGTAGAGTAGTGTGAATATAAACACTGACTCTTCTTTTATAGTGTGAGTATATGTGTTTGTGTTTGTAAGCGCTCACGTAAGTTTGTGTGAATAGTAGATTATGGGTTTGTTTATTGTTTCTTAGCGTATGTGGAGAGTATAGTTTGGGTTTTGTAACCGCTCAAGTACGATTGTGTGGATAGTAGATTATGGATTTTGTTTTAATGATTTGCGTGTGTAAATAGTAGATTTGGGGTTTGTTAAATGTTGCTTCACTTATGTGGATAGTATATTATTTGAAATGAGAAAGTAGGGGATGTTTTCCTTCACGTCCGCGCTTTCACTATAAGAACCCACAGTACTCGTCGTTCAAACCATTCTAAGGAATAAACAAAGAAGATGGAGGTTACAAAATTATTTAACGATTTGAGACATAGCTATTTTTGGATCATGGATGGAACTTATGTAGTAGAAAGATTGAATAAGGAAGGAAGATTTGAAGGTAGTCTGAACAATGTGAAGAATCTTGGAGTAGCAAAAGATCAAATAGGGGGAATGATTGAGGAAGAAGTAGAAAAGAGATTGACTTTCCATTGCCTACCCCTTTTTTAAATTTTTTTTTTATAAACAAAAAAAAACAAATCCCATGTTCAATTCCCCTTGTCCCTAGAATAGATATTTTTTTCTAACATGTTCAATTCCCCTTGTCCCTAGACAAACCCAAACTCTATTCCCATGTTCAATTCCCATTGTCCCTAGACAAGCCCAAACTCTATTCCCATGTTCAATTCCCCTTGTCCCTAGACAGACCCAAACTCTATTCCCCATGTTCAATTCTCCTTGTCCCTAGACAGACCCAAACTCTATTCCCCATGTTAAATTCCCATTGTCCCTAGAGTGACCCAGGGTATTTTGCCCATCTTAAATTTCCATTGTCCCTAGAGTGACCCAGGGTGGTTAATGTTAAATTTACATAGTCCCCAGAGTGACCCAAGGGTGTTTTTAATGGTAATTCCCATAGTCCCTAGGGTGACCCCATTCACTACTGACAAAGTCATGATCGCTACACTAGGTTTTTCTGACGCAACATGTGTGGCGCACTCCGCCAATGGTGTGTCACCAAACCTATTAAATGTATGTGCATTCCTCCAGCTGCACCCGATGTTATTACTTGTAAAAAATGGCCGAACGATGTTCCGATTGGTCAATCATGTTAATACGTCCCACAACTGTCTAAAACTAAAGAAATGCACGTGTTCTTGCTTCTTCTACTTGTGATACTGGGTCCCTCCTCTTTTTCGAATGGCAATGCCACGACACTGTCTTCTGCTAAAAATAATAATCATACTCACATGTCAGGCTGGGCCCATCAACCGCTGAGGATCAACATCACGTTCACACGTCTTTCAGAATCCCCCCCCCCCTCCAATAAAGGTCAGCCCTTATGGAAATCAACGTCTGTTCATGCATTCACCTGATTGGTCGAAATGGCGGCTAGTACTTATCTATAGTGAAAACTGATATCTAACAGGGTTACTGATCAAATCCCACTTTCTGTCTAAACGGCCATAATGAGATGCTCCGAGAAATTATTATTCCATTGCAATACCCCACGGAATCAAGACCTCATTTTTCATGAATATTTCCACATAATCGACGGAACAATTTCACGTATTGCATCCTGTGGTTATTTGGAGACCGTCAAGGGCAATCGATATTATTTGGAAATATGTCGATTGTTCGAAATCTCGCATAAAAGTCGCTCAGTGGGAACCATCGAGACGACCCATCAGTCACAAAATCCATTATAAAATCGCAGGGGAAATATCTCCAGTAATATGTCCTCAAAGATAGTTCTGGTGGGATTTCGGAAACAAAAGCTAGCATTATGGGACCTCTGTTATGTGAATTAAAGTTGAATAAAAGAGTGACATAATAATATCACGTATAACGACGACAATCACTAACGTTATTTGCTTGATAAACACAGTCCACCTTTCACACAGTATCTGATGAAATTTGAAATATGCATATCAGTTGCACGACATTGTTTCTGCATAATCAATAGCTATATTCAGAAAGCATGGCAAACGATTCGTTTTGGCTTTAGGTGTAGATTAAACACCGCAGTATATTCCGTTGCTTTTTAAGACCGTGGTCGTTGTGTTTATATGCAGCCTGTGTTGTGCTGATGTGCAGTCTTGCTTTAATAAATGATCAGTAGGACTGTATTGTTTTGTGATTGGTTGCCTTTTCAATAGATATTGCAACAGAAATTGTTTTCTGAATCGTGTGCGCCGGCCAAAAGTACTATATATAATTAATTGGCGCCACTTTTGGTGCCTAACGAATGGACTAATTCCAATTATTACTTCCGGGTCAGTATCCGCAAAAATAGTCTCAGTCTATTTGAGAGTACGTTTTCCTCTTTATTTTAGTGGTGATACTCGAGTTAGATTTAGGCATTCTTGGAATTGATTCAGAATTGTAAAAAATTCATCAAAACAGGCATGTGTAACCCTTTGTCCCACGATCTGATTTTATCCGCTTATTTAAATCAGAGTGTGTGGCTTTAAAACATCGCTTTAACCGGCCCGCGCCCTGAACGAAGTTGTACATACCTGCTTTAGAATATGAGCATTATGGTGTGTGTGTGTGTGTGTGTGTGTGTGTGTGTGTGTGTGTGTGTTGCTAAAGTGCACAGTCAATAATGTGGCATTGATGTGTAACAGATTGCACGATGATTTGCTTACAGTTCAGCTTCTCCCCCACCCACCCACTCCCCCCCCAAAAAAAAAAACCAACAAAAAGCTGACTAAGAAAGCAAACAGAATAACCAGTGACAAGAAGTTCACTGTTAGTTCATCTTTGAAGGTACTTTATAATAACATGGTTTGATCACACTGAACGTTCATTACGGACAAGCAAATGTAGGGACTATATACAGGGAAAATAATTATGATCTGACTCCAATCAGCTGAAACGAATTCTTTCTCGCGTGGTTTATACTACACGTTTACAAGTTGGATCTAATTTAAAACTTTTATCCATTTGAAGACAAGTTTCCCTTTGACAAAAGCGAAGTCTTTTTTGTTTTAGGATCATATCACGAATGTGTTATAAGAATGTGTTATAAGAATGTGTTATAAGAATGTGTTATAAGAATCGCTAATGACTTCAACTCAGAACAGTAATTTGTGATGGAATAATTGCATCATTAAATACCGACTCCATGTTACTTTCGTTACACTACAGATAAAACTGTCAGATTGTACAAAGTAACCTCTTCCTTTTTAATATGAACGGTGATGCGAAACGACTTTGTAATCAATTAATTTATCTACAATTTGCATTAAATTTGTCTCACATGTTTCAGCATAGAGCCACATGTACTCAGAACCAATTGACCCAATTCCGAAATATCTCGTCTCGTCTCAGACATAGAGTTATAACAAAGCGCCCAGTCACCAGAAAGATCAAACTGTCTTTGTGTCAAGCTTGATAGATCTGAAATAAGACTGAACACGGAATTATTCATGATCGTTAAGAAATCCTTTTCATTGGTTGATTTGTGCCTCCACGTGGTATTCAGTTCTGTGTAAGATGTTTCCACTGGTTTGTTTTCTTGCCTTCAATTTTTGTAACATATTTACATGTTATCATTCTATGTTCCATCCTTTCACATGCCAGTAAAACTGTAGGATCCTAATCTGGCTCGTTTTTTTCATATTAAACAGAAATTTATTTCATTTCGAAAATGAAATTGCATCATTTCAATATCGTTGTTTACGAAAAAATGATCTTTTGCATAAAGCCTATACTGTCAACCATTTTTAACTTTTAAATAACGACCAGTTTGTGGATCCCTTTGTATTTTACGAAGGGAAAAATATCAGTAGTCTTGAGCCATGTTGAAAACTATGATGGTGGCCATCGTAGAAAACAGCCTTTTAATGGTGTCCTTTTCTAATGTCATACATACGCCAGGGATATCACTAACTTCATTTTGTTTCGTGTGCTGCGATCACAAACATTTAAAGATTGTTCGATGAAAAGCGTTGTAATGATTCATCTAAAGATTTCGGACACGGATTTATTTGGACATAGATTTTATTTTGGACAGATATTATATGTGACCCGATAAATGAAAACCAGGTTGTCTACAGATGACTAATATTTTTATGAAAGTTGGACATGCGCATCTTAAGACAAAACGTGTCGTCACCATGTCTGTAAAATAATGTACATGTATCCTATCACGAAATTCGTGTTTAAATTTGAGATCGTCACATTACATTTTTACATCCATATTATATCATAATATTATTTCAGTATCCTATCAGTATATTTGTGTTAAAAGTAACATGTTTTCATTAAATACTATTTAAACATTCATAATATTTTGTAAATTGAGATCTTTAATTGAAAATATTATTTAAATATGTTATCATGATATTTGTCTACATTTAATGTATTTTCAGTTGATGATTTCAATGTTCTATCATATACTTATAAAATATATAGTCAGATATACCACTGATATAAATGTCTAGCTTCTCTGACACCTTCATTATTCTTTTCTTTGATCATTCAACGGACTAATAAATCCAGATAAATCATTACGACAATTGTTCTTATGCCGTATATGCTCGCTTATAAGTCGGGTCCAACTGCAAACTGCACAGACCTAGATCTGCCATCGCATAATGTGCTGTCAGATCTTGGTATGTTCATTTTGTTAGGAGTAATCAATAGAACAAAAAATATTACCCTGATCTGCAGGCACATTATGCTATGGCAGATCTTGATTTTTTATGTTTGCAGATAACTAAACTTACAAGCTAGTACATACGGTTTTAAGCCTCGTCGTCATTACGAACCATTAATATTTCTATTGATAATCATTTTTTCTGGCATCAGTTATGTTTTTACACAATAAAAGCTAAACATAGTTTGATCAGCATCGTGGTGTGGTCTTATTTTGATGGCATGGGAATGAGGCTTTTCAGTGTCTTCACAAAGCAAAATATTCTCGTTGAGATATGTATAAGTGAGGACTTTGGACTACGAACAGTGTGGTACATCAGTTTGAAGATATTACGCTGACTTGATGTCAGTCGACGCAAATCATTTCATGAATATTACGTTCATCAATGAGTAAAATATTTAAATAAGTACTTTTTCAATCAACTCAGTTGAATGAATACACTAGTGATAGAGACCATTCCGGTAGCCAAAGTGGTTAGAGCGTCCGCCTCAAATGCAGGAGGTCGCGGGTATGAACTCCGGCCAAGTCATACCGACAGCTTATAAAAATTGTATGAGCAGTTGCCTCGCTTGGCGCTCAGCATTAAGAGGTTAGTGTTAGGACCGGTCTGCCCGGTGTCAGGAAAATGTGACTGAGTGGGACCGGGTGCCATTTCTGCGACATGATGCCGCTGTGCTGGACATCACTACATTGCCACACTGCAGACATCGTAGCGACATGACTCAAACTGTTAAAGCTACATAACAAATCCAACACACACACACATACACAGGTGACAGAGAATGTCGTCAAAGTTAAAGTCATATTGGTACGTTTTATTATCTATGTTAAGAATGGACAACTCATCAAATGGCTATTGACAATTTATGACCATGTCTGTGTAAATATGATACATAAAAATGAAGATGACAAGACCTGTACAACAGAGGTTATCGTACATACATGATCGGTGTGTGTGGATGTTTGTATCGTGAAATTTATACTTGAACTCATGTTGCAAATAGTCGTGTAAAAACAAATAACTTTGAACCAAAAACAAGATTTTCTTAGCATGCTTTTAATTTATGAATGTGTGAAGAAAGTGTCCAGTGATTCCCACTTATCTAGCGTAGTCACCTGTAAAAGTCTCCTATTCACTCCAACCATGTTACTACGCACTAAAATCTGTCTAAAAGTGTTTGTTTGTTTTGTGGGTTTAACGCCATTCTTCAGCACATGTTTGATTGATTATTCATAGCAGCTGGTATATTATATGGAGAAAGAACCCGGTAAGAACCACTGATCCACGGGAAGTTAGTTACTGTTTAGCTTCCTCACATATCCACGTTGGCCAAAGCAAGACTATAACCCACACGAACAGAGGTAAGATTTGTGATTGACCATTCATTATAAGCGAGCGCCTTGGACCACTCGCCACCCGGGGCCCGTATCTAAAAGAGAGAAATGCATTTGGTCTCACTTCCCCTGTTTGTGATTATCATTGATATTAGGTCACTTCGTTCTAAAATAACACGACAGTTCCACAATAATAATACCAACGTTTCGAGTTAATCAAACTCTTTGTCAGAGAAAAAGGCAACTTACAAAAAGGAAAACAAAGACGCATAACAAACGTGAAAGCAACCATAACTATTTTCATGTATGAATGACAGGAGAAATATATCAAAGAAAATATTAAACTAGGGGAAAAGATGAAGATTCAATTGGACAACATTAGTGGGTAACTTGCATGTCTATTGTATCTTGGGGTCAGAAAAGCATATGTGTTGAAAAGTTCAAAAGTGTGAGTGTGTATATGTCCAGAAACCATACGATATACTAAAAATTATATACCGGTTTAAAGTTGTACATCGAGAAGTTAGTATGTTTTTATGGGAATGTTGTGGTGAGATAGTGAAAATATAATAATAATAATAATAATAATAATAATAATAAATTCATGTAAAAAGTCAGGGAGTTATTAACATTGGTTGCAAGTTTTAGAAATATTTACGTACGAGTAAAAAAAAAAAACACGAGCCTGACGAGAATATTGACCAAACTTAGAAGGGTTCATTTCTTTAAGACTGAAGTCACAACGAGTTGCCAATTGCAGGATTCGGTATAGTTTCTCATGTCTGCGTTCCATATCGATCCGCCACGGGTAAGGTTTCGAGAGACTTGATTGAATATCCATCTCAGTTGCAGTGGTTAGCGAGATACACATTGATTTTATTGCGAATGTCACTATTATCGATTGTGTTCATTCTTTTCCAAAGTCAATGGTTTCGCCACAATATTTAAGGGCACGGTTTTTCACGTCAGTAGACAGATTACATTTTAAGCTCGACATCACTTTCGTTTGCTGGTACAACTAACTCTGTAGCCGATTTGGTCTCGGGCAGATGTTGGCAATGTAGGCAGCTTCTGTCTTTGCAACTGTATGTGTTTGAATATGTAGTCCTTTCTTTACGAAGTTATCTCGGCATGTACCGATGATCCATGAGATCATTAGGTCTATGCCATGCAAACAACGTATTTCGTGAAACATAATCTATTGGCGTGCATATTCGACCCGGAACCAATGCTTCCAAATGATCTGTTTAAAAAAATATATTAAAAAAATTTTGTGCATTGCAGTGGCAAGTAACCACACACACACACACACACACACACACTGTATTGTTGAAATTTGGACTTGTCTTACACTTATATAAACTAGTTTCAGCACAAACCCCTTTTTTCTGTGAAATCGCAACGAAGTCGTACGTTTAAGATCGCGCACCTGTTACCTCCATGTCATAATCAGTTTTTGTTGGCGAGTTTTAAGGACACACGGTACTAATTGTATGGAAAAATGGGAACCGGTCAGGAAATGGATGAACATAGAATAGAGTATATATGGGTTTGGGTGGCCTGGATTGATTGATAATGAAAGTTATTTTGTAGGAAAAAGAATCTTTTGAAAGCTTATCCTAGTTGTAACTTTAAAAAATAGAGACATTGTTTTATTGATGGAATTTCAGTCCTTTAACAGTCTTGAGTTTGGAACACTCGTTACTAAAATTAGCACCTGACTCTTTGGTGCGGAATTGAAAGCACATGTTTCAAACAGATGTATGTCCAGAAAATGCCACAGCTCATATCCTTTCCTCTACACAGAAGCTGGCATCTAGGTTTCATCTATACTGATAAATATAGGCTTGATCATGAGCACTCACAATTTTTAAGTTATACTGAATTTTTAATATCATGGTGTTTGCATAGGTTTACTATGGGAACTGAATTAGTACCGTGAGTCCTTAAGATTCAACCAATGTCTCGCGCTCCAAAGCTGCGATGCTTATGAATATTTTACCGTACCTTTACGAAACGACCTCCCTAACATATTTCCGATCGACTCTAGTGGACTCCACGTGACCAGTTGTGCGGATCATATGACTAAAGGATTAAGCAACTCATTAACCCTGAGCGGAAGGTGTGGGGAGACATCTTTGTTTACTCATTGCAGAATACGCCTGGAGCAAAAGGCGTAAATCGTACTGGAGACTCACAAAGTCCCAATGCCAAAAAGCGTCTCGCTATCTCTTTGACACTGAGGGCGAGGTCCATTGACGATGATTAACTGGACTAGGTGAAACTTTACATTGATCAGACTTTTAACAAAGACTGATGTTATAACAATTGAAAACAATTGTGGGATACGACTGGCTCAGCTAATCCACTAATCATAAGATTTGTTTCATTACACTGCTGTAAATGGCCCAGCTTACTGACCAATGAGAGCTATTCACGTGCTCTCCACGCCTTCAATACTATTTATGGAATGTGAATGTGACAATCGATTTCTGCTAAGTCGGGCAGATGATAGAATAGCATGTAGTAAGAAGTTGGAGAACTCGTCCATCTGAACAAGAGTTTTAAATTTTGGGCACTGAACAGTTTCTTAATGTTAAATGTCTTGTATTTTGTGTTTCCAATGTGTAAGTGGACAGGCCAAGACTTAGATGCTAGAACTTGACAAATTACTGGCGTGTCATTATGTGTCGATACATTGGGCTTCAACTAATTTCACATATACATACGTTAAGAATTTGTTAGATCGAGCTCCTCAAAGCACCTCAACCAATATGTGAGGTGGAATCTAATGCAGTGGCAGGAAATCGAGCTCATCAAGGCCTCTCAACCAATATGTGAGGTGGAATGTAACACAGTGACAGGAAACGACAGAATAGAAACGGAGTTCGAGAAATTCTAGTATAACACGACCACCCGACAGGGACACGATAGGAAAGTCGAGGTCTATATATTAGCCAAGTAAAATGTTACCATATTCAGGGCCATCCGAATTTTGTATTACTATATCATATTATATAACAGAGCGTGATTAGAATAGAAAACCAATTCGTTCGACCACTTTGAAAGTCTCATCGGGGGAGAAGATTAAAAAAGAAGCAGCTCTTTTGGGTTTGTTTTTTTTTCTTAAAAAAAAAATACTATAAAAAAAAAAAATAACCAACAAGCTAATAACATCACATTTACCTTTAGCACATAAAGCCAGCGAGTGCCTTGGTAGTAATAAGACAATCTGGTCGTGTGGTGGCATGAAATGACAGGTGTCAAATGTGCCATGCAAAGAGCGTTTGACTATGTTCTTGAATCTTTGCTTAAAAATAAAGTTAAATACGTTGTATTTTTTGTGAATAGTGTACACAGTAATGTTTGTAATGTTTCTTTGTTATAAGTTCTCTCCCTCTACGGCGATAAGTCGTTTGCCTATTATGTATGATGTAAACAGGAAGTGAAAATATATGATGGGTTCCAAATGTCAAAACACGTTTATATATTAGTCCGTTATCTACCAAAAACAAGACATGCTTGGAAAGTGCATGCAATATTACATATATGAGTGTTTTCTAATAAAATTCGCTCTGCAGTGAAAGATGATGATGATGATAATGATGATGATCTTTTTTATATCCAGAGTGACATAATTAGCTAACAGTTATCTTACATAATGGCTCTAAAATTTAAACGCATATATAACAAATATATATGTAATTAGTCATAGTCTACAAGGATAGCATATACTGCATAAAAGAAAATAAATAAAACGAAATGTAATTTATAAAAATTCAAATATACTATTATCACAAAGATATATAACATCTACCGTTTACAAATGCTGTCATAAAATTAGTATTGCTCATTAGAATATTTGCAGAAATATATTTTCTTAAAATCGGAAACATTACATGCTTTTTGTAATGTAATGCTGCAAAGCACTACATAGAAATGTACCGGCGTAGGACAGAGAAATTGTTATTTCTGTGTTAATCATACACTGAATCTCCAAGTTTGCCATTACAAAAGTTATATCCAAACAAAACCACTTTTATATTGAAATTAAAATCACACCTGAAAAACTGTATATAATGCAAAATTACATTATACTGTTAAGTGGTAATGGTTCCCAAATTAGCATGAAATTATTTTCTTTTCTGTCCGATATGGATGCTTCACTGATATACATTATTCGTAAATAATTTTGTTCGACCAATTAATGTAGGTATTTCTCTTTTTATCCTATATGTTTGTATGTAGTAACTCGTAAGATGAAAAATGTAATAATTAAAAGTTTTATATTTAACTGTTCTTTGTTCATCTCGAATTCAGTGGTAAACATCTCGAATTCAGTGGTAAACATCTTCGTTTTGCGAATATTCTGAACGATGCTTTAATTTTTAATTCTGTCTACATCTGACTCCCACATAGCGTGATCAATTGCTCATTCAGTTCGCTAATAAAAAAAGTTCGGGGCTGCGGGTGGAATGGAGCTGAGCAGATGTTTTAATTTTGGGAATCACTGAGGTTTTCAAAGCTGTTATTTTATAAATTTGGTGTTACGGTTCCAAATTGCCCAGTTCCTCAGAAACTTCTTTTGTCATGCGTGTTTTATTTTTAAGTTGATTTGTATCATGTTACTGATGTCGGCTTAATACATTATACCCACTAGGAGAACTACAGTCGCTTAATACATTATACCCACTAGGGGTAATACAGTCGGCTTAATACATTATACCCACTAGGGGAAATACAGTCGCTTAATACATTATACCCACTATGGGAAATACAGTCGGCTTAATACATTATACCCACTAGAGGTAATACAGTCGGCTTAATACATTATACCCAAATGGGGAAATTCAATCATCCACTTCAGTTTTAACATGCAATGAAATGTTTCCGAAGTATACTTCCTACTTCCTTTTCAGACTATTCATTTCGGTAATGTTGAGTGTTAGGCCCGAAATCCTTGCAACCAGATTTAATACGTAAATGCAGGATTCAAGACAATCGAAAGACCCATCTAGAATCCAAGTGGCATCATTCTGAAACTGTAAGTAATAATATTATGCTGAGTTAACTTGATATGTTTTAAATTCGTATTGTTTTTTTTTTCTTCAAAATTTGTTAGCAAAATTCTGCGCATGTTTGAAAACAAAATTTGGAAATATATGCTTACCCTGTCACCCCTCTAAAACATTTTATACAAGGCTTACACCCATTCTCTTGTCATTATTTACAGATTGTGTTATCAATGGTTCAAAATTACAAAAGGTGTTTACAGATTGTCATATAAAAAGTCCAAAATTATACAAGATGTTTGCAGAATGTCTTTATCAATGGTCGAACATTATACAAGGTGTTTACAGATTATCTCGTCAATGGTCGAAAATTATACAAGGTGTTTACAGATTATCTCGTCAATGGTCGAACATTATACAAGGTGTTTACAGAAGTAGTGAATGGGGGCACTTTACGGACAATGGGAATTAGCATTAAAAACACCCTTGGGGCACTTTACGGACAAGGGAAAATTAACATGGAGAAAAATCGTGGGGCACTTTACGGACAAGGGGATTTAACATGGGAATAAATCGTGGGTCACTTTACGGACAAGGGGAATTTAACATGGGAATAAATCGTGGGTCACTCTACGGACAAGGGGAATTTAACATGGGATTTTTTTTTTTTTAAAAAAAATTTTTAAAAAAATTTTTAAAATTTAAATTTAAATTTAGGCAATTCAAAGACTATCTCTTTTCGAGATATATGGCTGGCCCTGAAAAGGGCCTTTGGGTTTTCTTCTTCTTCTAATTTCTTCTTTTCCTCCACCAACTTCTTATTTTATCTCCAACACTCTTTCTCTTCTTTTTTTTCTCCTTCTCTTCCTCCTCTTCTTCTTTCTTCCTCTTCTCATTTTCCTCTTCTTTTTCAATTTTTTCGTTCCATGTTCTTATTCTTATCTTTTCCTCTTCATCCTCCTTCTCCTCCTTGATTTCCTTCATTACACCACTAATCTTGTCCTTTGCTTTTCTTAAATTGTTAATTTCCATCTTTACACGATGGGGACTATAGGAATAATGGTCTTCAACCAGTCTTATTAGCATCTGTTCCATTATTCCTAAGTTGTCTAACACGTCTTGCAAGGTTTGCATCTTGTCCATTTGGTTTGACGCCATCTTCTTTGTATTCTTTGCAGAATGGTTTGAACAATGAATACTGTGGGTTCTTATACGAAAAGCGCGTACGTGAAGGAAAACATCCCCCTAAAACATAAAATGGATCTTACCTAGATGATGACCAAACATCGCGCGAACGTGAAGGAAAACATCCCCTACTTTCTCATTTCATATAATAAAACCCTAACTATACTCTTCACATACGCTAAGAAACCCATAATCTACTATTCACACAAACATACCTGAGCTCTTACAAACACAAACACACAAACACACAAACTCATACCCTCACACTATCTTAAAAAAGAGTTAGTGTTTATATACACACTACTCTACCTACACATTGGCAAATTGATCGTTATTTCTTTTCTAGAGTATTGGGTAGCCCTGAAAAGGGCTGTTTTTTGAACTCCTGATGCACCTATCTAATGGTTGCACCGTCCTGGCCTGGCGCCACACACGCATCTTCTTCCCCAGTCTTGTTTCACCTTTCTTCTGGGAAGCGCAGAGGGAGGATGATTCGCTTCAACACCCCAATCCTCTGTCTCGGGAATATTGAACGACATCCTCTCTTCTCTTTTCTTTTCCTCTTCTTCCCTCTCTCTTCTCTCCTCCTCTTCCTTCTTTACTCTTGCTTCTTCTACTATAGCCTCCGCTGATAGTTCGTTTACTATGCGCCTGGCATATTCCAGGTGCATCTGGAGTTCTAACAGTTTCACTATTCTGCTATTCATTCTTGTGTTGATCAATCAACAAGGGTAGCTTGACTGCCCAGCGAGTTTCAATTTATACTGAAAGCGCGGACGTGATGGAAAACATCCCCTAAAAACATAAAATTCATCTTACCTAGATCATGACCAAAAAAACAACAACAACGCGCGGACCTAAAAGAAACACTCACTCACTTTTTTATGCTACCCATTACTATTTTAAAATTTTTTATAAATCACTTCAATAGACTATCCACATAAGCAAAGCAATCCAATCTAACCCGAAATATACACCTCAAACACCAAAAAAAAAAAGACATAATTTTAATCTACTATCCACACCATCCTACTTTATCACTTACAAACACACTAACTCACAATCCTATACACCAACACATACCCTCACAGTTTTTGAAAAAGAGTTAGTGTTTATTTTCACACTACTCTACCTACACATTGGCAAATTAATAGTTATTTCTTTTCTAGAGTATTGGATAGCCCTGAAAAGGGCTGTTTTTTTTGTTTTTTTTTGCTATGGCATTCTTTTTTTAGTTTCTAAGAATGCGATGTCCTCTGAGGATAGACTTTCTGGCAATAGGTCTGCTTCTTCGGAAAGAGAAGAAGAATTCTTTGGTGTCGATACGACAATCGACAAAGCCTCTGTCAGCTTCAGGTTGCTGCTGCTGCTGTTGCTGTTGTTGCTGCTGTTGCTGCTGTCTCTGAAGTCTGTACTTCTCTGTCCATTCTTCTTTCTCCTTGTTAATTTCTTCTCTGAAGAGCTCTTCTATCAGGTCTTCAGTGATTTTTAACATTCTCACATTCTCTATTTCTTCTGGTTTCGGTATCAGACTGTGTCTGACCCTATGCAGATTCACGTAGGCTTCGTTGAGCTTAGCTAGTTTGGAGCACATCTTCGTAGGAGGATGAGTCGACAATGGATGGTTAGACTTGGAACAACCAGGTTCTTAAAGTTAAAGCGCGGACGTGAAGGAAAACATCCCCCACACGGTTTTCGAGCCGCAACGTTTAGTGAGTGTCATGAGAGGGATAGTAAGAAATGAAAGAGCATCAATCCAACATTCTTCTAGCTAAACAAAAGACAAAGGCATTTTTTTCAAAACACAACATTTTTTATTCAACATTCACTTAACACTAAACAACAACTCTAACATTTTTAACAATAATCCAACACTATAACATCAAACAATTTTTTCAAATCACAAACATTTTTTTCTCAATTCACAATCTACTTTAAACAGGGCTGACAACGTTGTGAATGAAATTGTGATTTCCACTGTTGGAAATCATTAGGCCATTGATGGACACTACGTTTCCTAGCTTGAGACAAAAGATAAACATAATGGTCACAAAACCATCGATCTACTTTCACATCATTTCTAGCAGAAGAACGAGGATCGAAATGAGTCACTAAATGTTCTAAGGAATAGCCCAGGCTCCGATGATGCAGAAAATACACACAGTACTGTCCACACACCAAGGAATCTGTGCCTTGTAATTTCACATTATTGAATCGGGTGGTTTGAGCATTTCTTCTCATAAAGTCGATGATATCGTCTTCCAAAGGGGGCAATCCATACGAATCGAAATATTCCACACATCCTTCTTGAGGAAAGTAGACGGCTACCCAGTGGGTTCCTGGGAGATGACTGTCGTCCGTGTTGATCACGTAAGCTTGATGGTCTTTAGGTTTGCGATGAGGGAGTTCATCTTTAGCACAGACGACGGGATTCCAAGAAGACGTATACGAACTGTGGTTCAAAAGGTAATAAAGTTCCCAGGTATCCATTGTTTTGTGTTTGTTTTTTTTCTTCTTCACAGGTAATAATACGTTGTCAATTCGATCCTGACTTTTTGCTTGAAAATGTCTGAGGAATAAACGGTTATTCGTTCTGTTTCCTCACTCTGATTCAGGAGAGCTTCGATACGATGGATCTCTTGAGTGGTTAATGGTGGACAAGAATGTTCACGCAAGTCTTTATACCACTGGTGCAACACGTCTTTGTTCGAGATGAGACTCCAAGCTTCGTCCAGATACTCGTCCAATTTTTCTTCTTGACTTAACATCAGGCATTTATCGTGTTGAATTTGACTGGGATGATCGTTTTGACATCCATAGCAATTTTTCTTGATCAATTCCGTCATTTTGTCGACCAAGTGTTTGGCAAAACAGGAGACTAAATGGGCTTCTTGTTCTGGCCATCTCGACTTCATCATGACAATTTCTTCGTCTTGGGATTCTCCTTCCACGGTCTCCTCACATTTCATCTCCAAAGTTTCTTCACTTTGTAAAGAGGGATAACAGTCTTCCATGGCTTCTAATAATCTAGAATGACTTCTCTCAAACTGTTGATTTCTATGGTATTATCGAATTCTGCATACAGGATGACGTTCACTGTCTCTGGCAGAGGATTTGCAAACTGAAGTTCCACACGAATCTGGCCGGATTTTATAGGGTGGAAATGTCCCTCGTCGCTGCCTTGGTCTGGAGTGAAATCAAACGCCCACAAAGCATAGCCTCCTGCATAATCTTCGTACGTAATACCGTGACTGGTGTTGGTTCCTAACTGACCGGTGGCTTCGTACAAGGACAAGTACGATCTCAAGTAATTCTTCTCTTTAAAGTCAGGTTCAAAAGGTCGGGTACACAAGGTCTTGCCATCGCGACTGACTTCGATCTTAGACACGTCAAAGTGTTCAAAGTTGAAAGGATTTTTATCGGCAGCTCCGTTGAAGGCTGTATTCTCGACCATACCAACGATCAAACGTTTGGGTAACTGTCCTTGAAACAGATGATCTTCGATCATGGATCGCTGTCCCTTGGGAATGGTGAAGGTTTTCACTTCCACGCGTCGTATGGGATATTTGGCGGTCGTTCTGCTCAACGTCTGACTGATGTCGTTTCCCACTTTAGGTAACACTTCCACACGGCGTACGTAGAGTCTGGCTTCTAGGATTTTGGTTTTGTACTCGTCA
The DNA here is from genome assembly GCA_028554795.2 of Sinohyriopsis cumingii. Taxonomy (NCBI): domain Eukaryota; kingdom Metazoa; phylum Mollusca; class Bivalvia; order Unionida; family Unionidae; genus Sinohyriopsis; species Sinohyriopsis cumingii. The sequence continues at coordinate 132,690,201 of CM068827.1, forward strand.
GCATTACCCAATAAATGGAAAGCGGTACTGCTCCGATTCAGTCTCAGGCGAACATTCACTCCGTTTAGCAAATATTTCTCTTGCAACCACATGTCCAAATGCAAACGGTCCATCAGTTCTAAACTCTGTCCATCTTTGATTCTGTCTCTTCGTTCTATAAATCCCGCATTGTTTGGTGTTTTTTTTACATCAATTTCGAATGTTTCAAACTCGTCTGCTTCGTCAGCTTCCCATACCACACAGGAATTGAGATGAGTGTTCTTGGCATCTATTCCGTACGTCAAGAGATTTTCCAGGTAGGCACGATAAGGGTAAGTATCCATGCTGCTACTGACCAGTTTGTTATTCAAGTACAAGTCCACTCCACTGAACAAGGAATGCATGAAATTGTTGACGGGAGCTACTGCTTCAGTGTCTATAGGACCTCCAGTCTTATCTAGAATTTTGACTTTCAGGTACAAGTAACTGCTATTCAGATCGATGTAATCTTCGGGCTGTCCTTTGATTTCAAACTCGATGGGAGCGGAATCGGTCAATGAGGAGACGGGGTGAAATTCCACCCACTGAGATTCTTGCATGGTCATCATGGTGGGGGGCATGGCAAACAGATCCAGTTCCGTCTTGGAACAGGCGCAAGACTCTCGGTGCATCATTTTTTTGTTCTGTGTCTCAATAATCGAAAACGTCTAAGTCTCGAACGGTTCTTCTTTTCTTGGCCTTTCTCGCTTGAAGTCTGGTGAAAGGGTGTTTTCTTCTTCGTCGTCTCTTTCTGCCTTGTCCTTGCTGAATGCCTGACTCGGTAGCGTGCAGGGCATTTATAGGTGTGTCTCGTCGGCCCAAAATGTCTTTTCCCGTTTGCAGCAAGACATTTTTGCCTGCCCTCATGAAGGCTTCTTTAGGGTTTTGTTTGTCGATGATGACATTTTGGAGAAATTCTTTGCCTTGCGTCAGTGCCGCATCTTTCAAGGCGTGCAATCCTCGTGTCACCATCGGTTTCAACACCGGGGCCACCGAACGAAAGGCCGATTTTAACATGTCTCCTAAACCGTGTCCTCGCTGTCGAGCCACCCCTTGGTACACTGGATACATGACTTGCTTACGAGTCGTGAGAGAACCGTTTTCGAAAATGGAGTTTCACCGTGACTTTTCCTTTGGTGAATGGAATATTTTGTCCCAAATCTCCTTTTATAGTAATGTTGACCGTGTCCAAATACGACTTGCTGACCGGCAAATAGTGAGGATGGACAAATTCGCGGTGAACGTGATAAGTGTTTCCACCTTCCTCGTCAGCGTTTGTGGCAGAATCCACTTTGAAAGGAATGACACGTAGTAACGGTACGGAGGTGTGTCCCACCACGTTGTACTCCACCACATCGGAGTACACGAAGATCAAATTCAGTCCTTGGTTCAGTTCTACCGGGAAACGAAAATACCTGGCAAAAGAGTCGTTGTCATGAATGACTAGTAATTCGGGGTTTTTTTTTTGTTCTCCTATCTTCCTCAGCTCCACGTCACCGCCCAATATGTCAAACAATTCAGGACAAAATAAGAAAGACATGAATTTTTTGGACCCCTCAGAAAATTTCATCAGAAAGCGACGAGCTATTTTGTGGTATTCCAGGGTGACACTTTTTTGGACATTACTCAAAGCTTTATGGAACACGCCATTAAACCTGGAGGCTATGGCGCTGACCAAATGATGACCACTGAAATAATAGCCTGGGAGAATGAACAAGTTGTAGGTGGTTGTTTTAGTTCTGTCATCAGAGGTTTTATTGGTATATGTGCCAATCTTATCCAACTCATCTTGCAATTGTTTGTCATGAACTTCCACCTTAAACCAATTTTGCTGGGCAGTGATATTGTGGACTTGGGTTGGGTGAATCATTTCCACTAAAGCCACTTCCCAATGGGCTTCGTGATCTAAGGGGATGGCTTGAGGTAATTTGGCCGTGTAACAGCACAACGTGTTGTTGGGAAACACCTCCATGGAACTGTCACTGGGTAAGGTTAAGTAAAATTGGTTTTGGTGACTCATAATTCCAGAGTTCTGTGGCTGTCCGAGGGGATATTACTGGATGTCAGAGGCGTGTCTCCACCCAAAATGGGGTTCTGGTTGTGGTTGTTGGAGTGGTGACTGGCACTGGCACTGGACACAACGTTCCCGTTCGAGGAGAATTTCAGGGAGGGATTGGGAAGCAGGTAACCGATGCAACTGCTCAATAAAATGGTCCACAATTGTTTGTCTCCTTGTTGCAAACTCAAATTGGCGATGGCTTCCCCGATGACACAATACACCACGAAGATTTGGCAGAAAAAGACGATTTGCGTTTTAGGCACACGTTCTCCACACCACACCCACAAGGGTTGTTTTTGTAAATCTTGCACAGAAGAACTAGGGGAAGAAGGACTGGTCGACGTAGCTGCGTCTGCTGTGTGAAAGGGCATGATGGTCACTTCTTCTTTTTATAGTCGATGACTTGCGAAGCGTCGATCCAAGAATCGAAACTGGGTGGATATCCTTTCCAACGTACTTTGACTTCTTTGACACGTCGTTTGCCCACTTTACGGGTTCTGCGTTCCAGAATGCTTTCGATGTCGTACACGTCGTCTTCTTTTTTGGTGACACGTTGTAACTCGGGCAAATAAAACGTTCCTTTGAGTACTTCTCCGTTCATGTCTTCCAATTTATAGACGGCAGGATGACGGCCATGCACTCGTCCAGTGACGCGAAACAATTCGGTCGTCCAGTTAGGTAAGTAACCTTTGTCGAAAGTGCGTTTGGTTTTGCCAATGCGCACCCAATCTCCTACGGCCAACTCTCCACTTTTCTTGGGGACAGCCCTCGTCGGGGACGTACCGAACAGGCGCTCGAACACCAGCACTTCGTTGTCGGGAGTCACGTCTTGCGGGGCACGTCCGATGCTTCGATGGTAAGATTGGTTGTACGCTTGCACCAGGTGCGGTAAGATGTCGATGTACTTCAGAGTGTGGTGATGCGTAAAATATTTCCACATGCGTTCTTTCAAAGTGCGTTGAAAACGTTCCACGATGCTGGCTTTGGTTTCGGGATTCTCGGTGGTAAAAAAATGAATGTCACGTTTCTTTAATTCTTTTTGGAAAGCTTGGTTCAGAAATTCGGTGCCTTTGTCCGTTTGCCATCGAAGAGGGTGACGACCGCTTTGTTTGAACACCCGTTGCAGGGCTCGCACTAACTCGCTGCTCGATTTGGAAGTCAAGGGCACGACCCAGGCAAATTTGGAAAAGACGTCGATGACACAAAACAAATATTTGTAGCCACGATTGTAGCTGGCCAAATGAGAGACATCGGCTAAATCGGCTTGCCATTGATGATCGATGCCTTCCACTCGGGTGCGACTTCTGGCAAACTTGCGTCGAATGGGTTTGTGTAAAGTGTAGGTAGCTTGTTCTTGTAACCATCGTTGCACTTGAGGTAAACGGAGACTTTTCAGTCGCGTTTTGGCAGCACGATACAATTTTTGAACTCCTGCGTAACCTGCAGGATGGGAGGGATCGTAGTAAATGCTAGCTAAGACTTTTTCCATTTTTTTGTGTTGATTGGTGTCTTAATAAGGCACCCACTCTTGGAAGAGGGTACTCTTTTTCTCTTGGGGTATTTTCTTGGATTGCAAGGCTTTGCGTGTGCGGCCAGCAATAGGTGTCGAAGAGGAGGAGGATGTCTGAGCAGGGGATATCGGTTCTTGTTTCACTTCTGTCTTCACTTCTGTCTTCACTTTCTTTTTCTCTTGTGAGGAAGAAGGGGTCGCCATCATCTTTTTAATCCATCCAATTCTGGAGGTAGGTGGTGTTGTTAACTTGCGTACTTTTTCTGGTGGAGTTTGAAACCCTTCTTCTTCTTCTTCTTTTCCTTTTTCTGTCTTGGTCACGGGTACTGGTGGTACTGGTACTGGTACTGGTACTGGTGATGGTGCTGGACTTTTCATCAAAGTCTTAAAATCTTTCAGAGTGGGTAAAGCTGTTTCGTCTAAAGCTTTCTGGTGAAAGAGTTGCAGTCTTTGCAAGAGTTGACCGTACTTTTGCGATTTTTCTGTTTCGGACAAATCTTGGCGATCCAGCAAGGATTGCAATTCGTGTTGTAACTGGGACATTTCGCTCAAATTGGGATTGGGAGGTAAATGCGGGGTGCGTTGTTCTTGCCACCGATGGTATTCCATCCATCGTTTGTAAGGCACTAAAGCTAGTTTTCGTCCTTCCATGGGGTTGTCAGGGGTGAATTCTGAGATCTTGGGACTTCCGAAGGCCTTTTTATCTTGCTCCCATCAGTCCTCCCAACATGGTTCCCAAGACTCCTTTCAGTATGGGGCCTAACAAGAGAGGTAAAATACCTCCACGTTGGACCAACATCTTCTTTTTTTGACGAATGGGAATTTTCTTTTGAACCATTTTCCGAAGAACGTGACGATGTTTGCCTAAGCATTGTTTCTGGTGTTTGGACAAAGGGATCGTGCCTTTCAAAACGTTCAAACAACATTCGCACACGGTATCGATGACCTCTTTGGAGGCTGTTTGAATGAGTTTTTTTCGTAGGGGTGGAGAAGCTTTGGACAGGACAGATAACAGGTCCCCATGTTTGGCTAAACGTGGTGGTAGTACTTTTCTTTTCTTTCCTTGGGGTTTTCTGGAGGGTGACATCTTTGAGTCTTTAGGAGCACCTAAAAACACTGATACCCTACTCGGTTAAAGGGCCTTTTTTATACTGGAACGCGTCGCCACTGATTGTCTTTACGTTTTATCAGTTTGAGGACAGGCATGACACGTCGTGCAGGGGTACGTAACGGACTAAATCGAGCCAGTTCTTGCTTGGACAAATCCAGTAAACTTTGTAACATGCCCGATCTTTCTTGAACTTTGATTTTGGGAGAAGGTACTTTGTGAGCAGCAGCCACTGCCACTAAATTGGAAGGTCCTGCCACTGGGGAAGTTCTTTTGGGGGTCATCAACGGAGAAGTTCTTGGTGTAATCAACGTCTCCAAGTACTCTTCAGTTCCTGGTGACATCAACGGAGAAGTGGACAAACGTGAGGCTGCCGGAGACGTTGTGGCAGGTCGTGGCTTGCGAGTGTAAGGTTGCGTCCTGGCCGAAGTGCCTCTCTTGCGACTAGTTTTCTTCTGTGGACTTTTCTTTTTCTGGGGACTTTTTCTCTGTTTCATTTTCTTGGGGCTTCTTTTCTTTTTCCGGGGTGATGGTGGTGGTGTCTGGTAAGAGGAGGGTCCCGCCACTGGAGAAGTTCTTCTTGGGGACTTGGTCTTTTTCTTTTTCTTCTTGGGGCTTCGTTGGACTTTTGTCTTGGGGATAACTTTGGGGGCATTAGGATCCCATCTTAAGAGTGAGCGAATGATGACCCCTCCTAGAGTACCGCTCCCTCCAGGTTTCAAAATGATTTGTTTTTTGGTTTGAGTGTCGATGCGGGGATCGGCCAGTTGGACCAAAGCGACTTTGTTTCGATCGAAAAAGCGTTGGGTTTGATGAGGAATCTGAATGATTCCTTGGAGTAATTGACGTGCCGTCACCGTGAACCATCGTAAGACTTCTTTGAGACTAGCTTCTAAGACACGGGCTCGTGTTTGTGGATCTTTTTCTCGACTGATGCCATACAAGGCACGAATCAATTTGACGGGAAGATGCGACTGAAGGGACGTCATGTTCACACTGTGTGAGACAGACGAAAAAGGGTCTGAGGTTTTTATAGATTTTTTTCATGGGAGGAGTGAAATGAAGTCGAGGACGGAGACGTGTACAGGACAGGCCCTCCGTCTTGGCACCAGTGGTGAAACAAGTGGGTACGAAATCGCAAATCCTCGGGGGTCGTAGGTTTCAAATCGACGAGTAAATAGGCGTGTGGCATTTGAGTGGCATCGTCGTACGCCTGAGTCAGCCAAGGCGTTCCTAACTGTTTGGCTAAGACTTGCACTTGCGATTTATCTCGAGGGCTTTTAAACAAGACCACGTAATGCGCATTGAGACTGATGGTGCGATGGGCTTTACTTTGTTGAAACAAATTTTGGGTGATGTAAACGACACTGGCATTACGGTGATGCCCTTTGCGCGTGAACCACAATTTAATTTCTTCTTCGTCTTCTCCTAACATGTCGTCGAAAATGACCAAATGGGTTAGACGGGAGTCAGAGACGATGCCATCGTCTTCTTTAGGAATGCCTTCCACAAACACGATGGAATCGCCTTGACTTTCTCGCAAGAGGTTGTACGCCGATTGCCACTCTTTGTAACACCACACGATCCGTTGAGGGGGTCGATCGATCAAATGATGTTTATGTTCGATCAAACGTTTGACGAATTCGGTTTTGCCTGAACCGCTAGGTCCAGCAATGAGCATGTTAAAGGGATGGCGAAGATACAAAGCCTCCCAACTGGCACGATCTAAGTGTTCGTCGATGACTTTGACAGTAGAGGAAGAGGGAGCAGAGACAGCAGAGGTAGCCATGGCATGAGAAATGTCACTTGTGACACGAAAAAAACAAACAAGACAAGAGTTTATATACTTTTTCAGAACACGTTTATTGAATGTTTCAAATATGAACACGAAAGACAAAAATACATACAACCCAAATAGTGATGTACAGGAATATAAAACACAGCAAAGCGATCAAAGTGGAATATAAACAAGTGTCTGTACAACATGTTTTGGTTAACCAAGATGTCCTAGGGACAGTGTGTAATGTTCTTACAGTCTCTACATGAGGTATTGTCACACAAGTGTCCTCCCGGAATGACCTTTCAGGCATGTCCATGACAGTCCTGTCCTGAAGCGAGTGGTTGTTCTCGGTGACGGGTTCTTCTGGCACCGTCACTAACACGGGTTGAAAAGTAACTTTTTTCCTTGAACAACTCTTGTGCATACTGGGTCACTTCTTGGGTCCAAGCCTCAAAACCCCCCTTTTTCCAATCACGAACATCTGTCCAATGAGGGTGTAAGTCACAAGCTACACACACATCGTCATACACGTCTTGGGTCGCTAAAAGTTGACGAATCTTTTTTTCCTGTTGAGGTCGAGAAGTATCCAGATGAAAACGCAAGGCTTTGAACAAAAGGAGTTTTTCGTGACCATTTAAGGCCATGGAGGTGGTAAGTACTGATCGTAAAGAGTCCACAAAGAATCGGCTGGTAAACGAAATCCCAGAAAACAAGTCACTAAGACACACACCACTTGTCGTCCAAAATTGAATGGATACAGTTCTTGTAATAATTGATGGTAATGATCCACGGTTTGAATATGGTCATTGAGTTCCTTCCACGGAATCTGTTGGATGACATGTGACATAAACCGTGGCATGGCAGCCTCTTTTTATATTCTCTTTGTTTCGGATGCAATAGACGTACTTTCTAGCCAGAGATCTTCGTTCTCCAGTAGGGAATCTAAATCTTGCATACTGTAACCGAAACTTCAGAGTTCGTTTAGAAGTTTCCTCTTCCTCTAAGTAGATTCCACGTAAAATATGTTGGTAATCCTTTAACTTGTCTTCCTCAATGTATTGCTGTAGGTGAATCTCGAAGTAACCATAATCATGAACATGTCGATCATTAGCGACCTCAAAGTGTTGAACAAGGTCTGACCATTGAAAGAATTTCTGACGAATCAGTTCTTTTATACCATTCAAGTACCAGTGGTTAAAGATCTGGTGACGTAACGGATGCAATTGTTCTTTACGTTTGACTTGTATTTTGACCAGCTCTCGGTAAATGCGTTCTCTCAACTCCACAGGCAAAGCACGAATGTTCTCTAGCAAAGTATCCATGAATAGGTCATACTAAATCCTCTTTGGTCTGACACAAGAAATGTACTCTTTGCACAAACATGGTTTCACTTCAGTGTCGAATTTAAATCGTTGAGTCACTAATCTACACATTACAATTCGTTCAGAAGTTTCCTCTTTCACCAAGTTGACATTGTGTTTAAGATGTTGGTAATTCGTTAACTCTTCCTCTGGAATTCGATGCAATACGTTTACAATGTAGTAAATAGAATCGTCCATACCAAACCATTCCTTTTTAAAACTAGAGGATCGTTGATCAATGTCTGTCCGATGGAACACTTTCAATTGAATCAGTCCTTGTATAGCCTTCAGGTACCAGTGGTTCAAACACCGGTGACGTATCGGATGCAATTGTTCTTTACGTTTCACTTGTATTTTGACCAGCTCTCGGTAAATGCGTTCTCTCAACTCCACAGGCAAAGCACGAATGTTCTCTTGTAAAGTATCCATGAACAAATGATTATGGTAAGAAGTTACTTCAATGTCTCGGTCCCACTAAAGGTAAGTAATGACAATTCGGTGACCATCGAGCATGTTCTACGTAGGCCGAATCTTGCGGTTCCCAGTGGTGAAGTGACACACCGCAACTGAAGCACTTGACTTTATCTCCTTCGCCCAAGTAGAAAAATCCGGCTCTGGCTAATTCTTCGGGGGTCGGTCCTCCCAGATACTTTGGCCATTTTCCTTTGAACGATTGAAGACGATTTTCAAAGTCGCAGTATTCCGACAAACGCACAGGGAACGAATATTCGTCTTTCACAGGTTCGTTTCGATGAGGGTTGGGTGACAGGAACAGGAGTTTGCTCAGGGCTGGATGACATCCGTAAGGGGGTAGACGTGAAGGTGGACATTCCCCTTTAAAACGAAACCCAGTAAAATGTCCAAGAGGACGAGCAGCATCGCTTTCGCATCCCACAGGTCTGACACGCACAGCATCACTTTCCATGACAGGGGTAGGAGCACTAAAGTTCCCATGATGCTTTACGGCATCGCTCAGGTCACAACGTACAGCATCGGTCCCATCGCAAGGCTCACAATCGCACTCGTCTGCAAACTCCGTTACGCAATTACAATGGTAACCACATGGACAATCGCAGTTTCCTTCCGGACATTTTCCGTCGCAATGCATGGGTCTTATCCATCCAGTATTAGTCACACTAGAGGAAGATACAACTTTTTTACAATCCCCAAACTGAAACGATGTCTTTTTCAAAGTATTCATCTTGTTCGCTCGGTCTTGGTAGTCACAATGAACTATCGATCTTGACCATAGCCCCTTTTTATACTAGTCTCAATGCAGTCTCCAACTTGTACATCTTTCCTTTTTTAAGTTTTTTATGTCCTGTTCTGGAAGGTACCGTCTCTAAGGTACCGTCAACATTGTACCGTAGTTTAATGGGTGGAAAGGCCATAGAAAGGTAAGGGCAGTGCGGAGACCATCGAGTATGCTCCAGAATAGCTGAATCTTTATAGATACATAGATCCATTCGTAACTTCAGTCCGCAAGCGAAACACTGTACCTCGTATCCCAATCCTGACTTAGGTCCCAAGTAGACAAATCCTGTTCTAGCTAAAACATGCGAAGAAGGTAATCCTTCCCTATCCGTAGGCCATTTCTGAAACGTGTCCAATCGACGGGCACAATCACAATAGTCAGGTAAGAAGACTGGAAAATGGTAGGGTTTGAACTTGGAGTTCTCATCGGGTTTCTCACTCGATTCTTGCTGTGGCGAAGTCATCTTTCTGGTGGGGTAACTATCCTCTTACAACCAATGTTTTATACCAACGTGTCCATACGGTAAGGTGAAATGATTGGGAAGTCGAACTCGCTTCTGGTACACGATTTGATAGACTTTTTCCAAGGGCCGACTGACGATGTGGTGAGTGGGTAAACGTACAATCTTGTTCGGTTGGTGAGTGGTCACTTTAAAGTTTCCATCCTCTCCCGATTGCAAGGCTTCTTTCAATACCCCAAAGTTGACCACTCGACTGGTACGATAATTCAGAGTCAGTCCTTTCACTTTGCACGTCGTGTGCACTTCTCCTTGTTTGTCCCGGTATTCGTAGCCGTAATTTTTGGGACCGCCACTGACGAAACTTAGAATCTTGTCGTCGGGATGCTCGTCTGTCCAGGCTCCTAAACGGTCTCCTTCGATGTTAGGGTGATGTTGAATCGGGTGATGGATGTAAATGCAACTGTCCGTGTCAAAGTACAGGACGCGTTCTTCTAACAGTTCTAAAGCTTCGTACAATTTTAAGCGAGCATGGGCTGTCACGTAAGCCGCAATGATGACATTTCCAAAAGGGTCGTCTTGTACAAAGTCCAGATCTTCTTCGTAATTGACCAAGATCAAATTCTCTCGAACGACGTCCACGTGTTTCATGTATTTGGTTTTGTCGTGAATCATCTGGAAGTAGCGGGAAGGTTCTGTCAAATATTCCGTCTTGGGTAAACACGGTCGTTGTGCCATTTTACCCCACAAGCAATTTAACATCACTTTGGCAAACGATCGCCTGCCTTCGTTTTTCTCGATGTGGTCCAAAGTGATACCTTCTTGTTCGTAATATTTCTCTTTGAATTGTATTTGGTCTTGGGGAGTGTGACACCAGGAAGGATAGCCGCTGGCTTCTTGCTTCAGTTTCAAAAAGGCATCCACGTAGTCTGCGAAAATGCCTTTCTGCGTGGGGTCACCCTTGCGGTACTGTTGTGTCTTGGGAAAGTGGCAAATTTCGTACACTTCTAACAGTTGGTATCCCATGTCCAGAGCTTTGAACAATTCTACGCTGACCCAGGTTCCCGTCAAGGCCCGTTCTTCCTGGGTGTGCTGACAAGGCTGATCTTGGTTGCACGTTTCGGCACAAGTACGGCACAAGGGAAACATCAGTTTGCCTTGACAATGGTGAGGTAAGACGGGATGGTATAGGTTCGTGGGAGGCAAAACTTTGCACTTGATCAAGCCTTCGTATTGTCGAATGTTTTTCAGGTCGATGTGTTCCGTCAGCAATTGCGGGTGCCCTACGGGAAAGCGACAATATTTGCACACGTAGGGATACAGCGAACACACGTCCAAGTATTTGATTTCTTCTCCTTTCTCTTCGTCGGCTTGGTACAGCAAACAGGTGGCATTGGTCCTTCCTCCGTACAAACTATCCCTCGGGTTCAGCGGGTCCATGAACTGGTAACTTTCCACGAGACGTTTAAACTCGGGATCGGTTTTCATACGGTGATCGTACTCGTGTTCCCACATTTCCACCACTTGGTATCCTTCCTGTTCTAACTTTAGGCGTCGCTGACAAGTGTCCTGGTACAAGTCTTCCATGGTTCGTTGCAAAAACTGATTTTTAGTGCCACGGTCAGGGTAACAGACGGGACATCCGTGAAATAAGCAACCGTTAAACTCGTACACGATCTTGGGGTTTTCTAAGTCCCAGCCATCGACCGAATACGTTCCGATGGTCTTTTCGCCTCCTCCGTTGCGGGCATGCTGAATCCACTTGTCTTCCTTGTCGCACAAGTAATGTAACCAGCGTAGGGCTTTGACCGAGTATTGACGTTTGACAAAGTGGGTCGTTTGAGGACTGATGACAGCCACGGTCTTTTCAGGCATGAATCGTTGTCGATACACTAAGGAACACGCTTTGGCAATGGTGCAAGCTTCTTTCAAAGGATCGACCCCTCCGTGTTCCATGAACAGTTCTCGAAATTTTCCACAGCAACGCCGTAAAATGTCCACGTCGGAACGACAATACTTTAACATTTCTTCCTGAAAGTCGAAAGGGTCCGAGGCGTGAGCCTGGTACCAAGCGTAGAAAGCTTCTCGTTGTTCGGTACGCATGTTGTCGGGGTCGTAATAGTGAGCCTCGGGCAAATGGGGTAGAACGGCGTGTTGATTGGCTTCCGTATTGAAAAAGTGTGGAAAGTACCCTTTAGCCATTTCTGTCATTCCAAACGTTTTAGGCATTCGACTCAAAGGCATGGCCAAGTAACTCATCGAATCTTTAAACTGCACTTGTCCCACTTGCATGAAAATGATTTTGGCTCCGTTCAAAGTCACTTTAGGACGCTCGGTGCCTTGTTCCGTATAGTACCTCAAAAGAAACTGTCCATCGTATCCGGAGAAATTGTGAGCCATCACCGTGGCATGACGATGACAATCTCCGTAACGTTCGATGTCCTCTTGGCTCCACGTCTTGTCGACGGGGTCTAAGACCCATTGGGCAAAATCGGCTAACGTGTTTGGTCCCCGAAAGATTTTTTCACGTCCTCCAGGAATCTTGCTGCAGTGAGGGCAATGACTGAAGATAGGTTCTTGAATGCACTTCTCGCACGCTCGATGAGCCACGCAGAAATTAGGAATGTGAATGCCGGTTTCTTGCATGCATTCGAAATCGAAAAAGATGAAATTGCCTTTCTTCTTGTGACCGTCCTCTTTCTCTGGTGGGGGTTGGTATTTTTGCACGTAACATTGGTGTTCCAAGTCCACGATGTGGTGACAAATGTGACATTTTTTCTTTCCTGAACATACGTGTGCCTTGACACTATTGGTACGTATGCCTTGTCCACACGTAGAGCACAATCTCAGCAGTTGACAAGCGCATTTCTTCTGTGAACCTTGCGTTTTCAGATGTTGTTGGTAACAGGTAGGGCTGACAAACGTGCGCAGACAAGTGGAACAAGGCACTGGTTCTTCGCTCAGACAGGGTGAAGAGGCCAAACATCCTGTGCATTTCGATCCACAATGCTTGTGTTGCTCTCGATTGTTATAACCATGGTCACATTTCTCACAGTAATAACTGTATTTCAGGAATCCGGTGATACTGGTAATGGTATCGAAATGTTCATCGTGATAATAGACATGAATGTATTTTCCGTCCTTAAAGTCTTGCCCTCGAAACAATAGAGGTCCGCGCACTTCTTGAGGGTGCACTTTCAAGGTATATCGTGGAGCTAGGACATCTTGCAATTTTTGCATCTCAGGAATGCCACAGGGTGTGTCTTTGGACAGGCCAGCTTGTTGCAACAGGAGTTCTGCTTCGTTTCCTTGTTTGGCTCGATGGGAACGTTGAATAGTGTCCCAGGTTCTTTTCCATTCTACCGTGTCGTTCTTGTTGGCATAGGTTCGTCCCACCACGATGGCACGGGCTAAACACATCTGGTCATGAGGGTTGCTAATTCGGACGAGACTCTTTTTGGTGTTGCGAAGGTCGTCCACCAATAACATCTTTTTGCGTCCTGTCCCTTGAGGAGGAGAGACGTGGGTCATGTCCAGTGTGGCTTTACCATCGGTGATGTCAAACTGATCATTAGATTGTTGTACGTGTTGAATCTTGTCCATGACTTTGGAAGCAGTTAATTCTGCAGGGGTGCTAAACTCGATCCAAACAGGGGATTTCAAACCGTCGTGTTGTATGGAAAGTCTCAAGCGATCGTCTTCTTTGGGTTGACATTGTCGCTTGAGTGCAGTGAGCAAAGAATCCCACACCTCAGTGATGAACACTTCTGCTTTCTCTAACGGTACTTCGGACTTGAAATCTTTAAACTTCACCGTGTATTTGTAAGCCGTGGTTCTAAATTTTCTAGAGGAGCGCTTTTCCGTCTCTCGAATGGAATAGTACTTTTCAGGGTTGACAAAGGGTGGTGAACTTGGTTTAGAGGGTTTGGATTCTGGTTCACTCATGTCCTCTTCAAAATCACTGGCATGAATTTGTGCCAAGATTTCAGCCCTGGTACGAGGCGATAGATCACGTTTCTGCCTCTTACTTTCTTCTTCTTTCTTCTCGAATGAATGGGATCGTTTCATCTTGAAAGCAAAAAGTCAAATGACTCAAGTTCAAACACCATAAACTACTTTATAGTCCTGGCAGACCAGCGTATATAAAAGGGTGTGTGTCTTGTCCTTTCACTATTCATTTCACTCTCAAGCCGAGCACAACGATGGAAGAGACTGACCAGATGGAACGTTTCGTCAGAGCTTTGCGAGGGGTCATTAGAAAATTCTCTTCAGACCAGCCTACGGACTACTCTCCTTCCTTTAGAGATAAAAGTCAAGATACTTGCTATATCTGTCAGAAGAAAGGGCATTGGTCTTCAGAGTGTCCAGACCGTCAAAAAAGAAAAAAAACAGGGACTAAAAGAGACAAAAGTGAAGATACCTGTTATTATTGTCAAGAAAAAGGACATTGGTCTCCAGATTGCCCCAAAAAGAAACAAGAGGAGTCAGAAGAAAAGAGGAATTCTTCAGAAGAAGAGAGGGATTCTTCAGAGGAAGAGAGGGATTCTTCTGAGGAAGAAAGAAGACAGGTGAAGAAAAAGAAACAGGAGAAAAAAAGAAGAAGGGAAGAAAGCGAGGAGGAAGAAGAGGAAAAGAGTGTGACGGTGAAGAAATTCAAAAAACAGAGAGACTAAACAAGGAGAAAAGAAGAAATTAATGAACTTATTATTAAAGTGTTGTGTTATAAATTGTGAATTGGATTGTAAAAAAAATGGAGAAAAGAATAAATGAATGATATAAGGTAAGTGTCTTTGAGTTGTGATTTTAAAATAAGAAGCTACACTCACGCACTCATACACAGACACGTACTATAAGGGTAACATGGGTGAGTTTTTTTTGAGTTATTGGCAAATTGAAATTGTATTTCTTTTCGAGAAATGTGGGTGGCCCTGAAAAGGGCCTTTTTTCTTCATGGTGTAGGGGTGAGTTTAAGCAATCAATTTTAACTGCCTTAAGCCTTTGCCACGGCCAAGGCCTACTTCTGGACTGCGTAATGTTGATGATGATAATGATTGGGTTGAAATCACTAAGGGTGGTACGGTAGGCTTAGTCACAGGGTTGACATGTTTGGCTCGGGAAGGTCGTATTCTCTTCGGTCGTGATAAAGAAGTCTGATACATTTGTTTCAGACTTCTTAACTCCGCTAAAATGTCCAACAGTACCGTGACCGTTTGATTTTCACCCTCTTGTTTCTTTGCTGCTACTTCTTCTTGCTGTTGTTGCTGTTGTTTTTTTCTTACCTCTTCTTCTTGTTGCTGTTGCTGTAGGAGAAAAGTCTGTTCCGCTTCCTTTTGTCGTTGTATAAATTTCTCCAATTCTTCTTTCTGTCTCTGTCTAAAATTCTCCACTTGCGGTAATGAAGAAAGTAACGAAGGTTCCGGAACAAATTCTTGCGAGGAGAGAAAATCCACAAAATCCCAATTCACCTCTTCTGAAAGTAAGTCCGGGTTCCCTTGGGCAGTCTCCCCTGCTGGTGCACCCCACTGGATCGTTTTCTGAGTTTCCGTCATGTTGAATCACTGTCGCATAGATTGACTGCACACAAGCGCTAGCGAATCTATATTGACTACGTGACGTCACAGACTGCTCTCTTCGGATTGGATGCGAGCTGACTGAATTCTGTAACGCGTGTTAGGATTGGTAAATGAACTCAATCCGTTTCAATCCTTCCTCCGCCTATAAATAAGCGCCGTTCACTGCATTGATTCACCTGTTCTCGTCGCTTCAAGATGTGGACCACAGTTGAGTCATCCACCCTTGTGTCTTCCATGATGTTCCGGACGGACATGCTCATGTATGTCCGAGCCAAATGGACCGTTGTCCACAGGACAAACACCAGCCTGTGGATACGTAGGATCTACGTCGAAAGACAAGGATGCCTGAAAAGAGTGCTGATGTACGGACCAACAGTAAGACGCAGCCTAAGGACAAGAAGAAGACCAATGCGGTGCCATTTATGTTAATGAATACATTAACATAAAACCCAAAGGCCCTTTTCAGGGCCAGCCATATATCTCGAAAAGAGATAGTCTTTGAATTGCCTAAATTTAAATTTAAATTTTAAAAATTTTTTTTAAAATTTTTTTTAAAAAAAAAAAAAATCCCATGTTAAATTCCCCTTGTCCGTAGAGTGACCCACGATTTATTCCCATGTTAAATTCCCCTTGTCCGTAAAGTGACCCACGATTTATTCCCATGTTAAATCCCCTTGTCCGTAAAGTGCCCCACGATTTTTCTCCATGTTAATTTTCCCTTGTCCGTAAAGTGCCCCAAGGGTGTTTTTAATGCTAATTCCCATTGTCCGTAAAGTGCCCCCATTCACTACTTACAGATTATCTCGTCAATGGTCGAACATTATACAAGGTGTTTACAGATTATCTCGTCAATGGTCGAAAATTATAAAACGTGTTTACAGACTGTCTTATCAATGGTCGAACATTATACAAGGTGTTTACAGATTATCTCGTCAATGGTCGAAAATTATAAAACGTGTTTACAGACTGTCTTATCATTGGTCCAAAATTATGAAAGGTGTTTCCCATTGTCCTATCATGTCAAATCGCTCCGGTGGCCTAGTGGTTAGAGCGTCCGCCTCGGATGCGGGAGGTCGTGAGTTCGATCCCCGGCCGAGTCATACCAAAGACTTACAAAAATGGTGCTAACAGCTGCCTCGCTTGGCGCTCAGCATTAAGAGGTTAGTGTTGGGACTGGTCGGCCTGGTGTCAGGATAATGTGACTGGCTGGGGCATCATGCTACATGTCTGCGACATGACGCCCCAGTGCTAGACATCACTATAAACTGCCACACTGCAGATATCGTAGCGATATGACTGAAAAATTATTAAAGATACGTTAAAAAGTCCAAATCACACATTGTCCTATCAATGGTCTAAAACTACACAATGTGTTTCCCATTGTCTTATCACTAGTCTAAAATTGTGCAAGGCATTTCCCAATGTCTTATGGTTGGTCTAAAATTATACAAGGTGTTTCCCATTGTCTTATCATTGGTCTAAAAATTATATAAGGTTTTTGCCCATTTGTCGTATCATTGGTCTAAAATTATACAAGGTGTTTCCAATTGTCTTATCATTGGTCTAAAATTGTATAAGGTGTTTACAGATTGTCTTATCATTGGTCCAAAATTATGCAAGGTGTTTCTCAGTCTCATCATTGGTCTAAAATTATATAAGGTTTTTATCCATTGTCGTATCATTGGTGCAAAATAGTACATGGTTTTGCCCACTGTCTTACAATTTTCTATAGGTATACAGTGTTTTTACACATTGACTTTCATTGGTCCAAAATTACACAACCCAAAACTACACCAGGGTTTTACAATTTGTTTTATAATTTTCTATAGGCATACAGTGTTTTTACACATTGACTTTTCATTGGTCCAAAATTGCACAACCCATTGCATTATACCATTAGTCCAAAACTATACCAGGTTTTTACCCATTGTTTTATCATTGGTCCGAAATTATAAAGGTTTTACTCATTCTTGTATCTTTAGTCCAATGTTTTAAAAGGTTAGAACAATACGAATATATTTCCACAAAATGGTATCAAAAGCTTTTGCATAATCAATAATAAAAATGTGTCATCTACAAGTTTTCAGTAACATGTGTTATATAACAGTTATTCCTTATATTTTCACCAAAATATCTCCCTTTAACAAAATCACTTTGACCATCAGATAGTGTATACATTAATATTGACATTCATCTGGAGACACGTCCTGAAGTTAAGTTACAAACTATGTCAGGTAATGATAATGCGCGCCAGTATTGTGAATTCTGTTTTGATATATCTTCCTTAGGTATACAACTTATAATTCCTTGTCATAAAACTGTTGATAAAGATACAGTGGCACATGCTTCGTTAATTGCTGTAAACTACTAATTCATCAATATCAACAATTTAAAAAAGCTGATCCTTCTCAAAATGCTACCGTGAAACCATTTTGTCCATGATATTTTATTATTCTTCATGAAAGATGTATCAGATAAAGGATCTATGAAATGGATATGTGAAATTATATCCGATTATCGGCGCAAACATCTCTTTCCATCAGACTGTATAAAGAGTGCACCCACTGATGAAGATTGTCCTGTGTTTATTGTCATCATGAGTGAATAGATCATTAAAAAAGTGGCATGTCATAATTGTCTAAATGGTGTTGAAGTCTTGAGAAATAAAAATAAAACCGTAGTCAAACATGCCCCTTTTTATGCTGTCGTTTCATTCTATCTTACCACGTTTGACCCAATGCCGTTCCATTCGTGCCAAAACATACCTACCCAAGCCTTTCAGTCACGTCGTGTCAAACAATAGTATCACCAACGACTCCTTTTTCACTTGAGACATGTATGTAATAAAACTGAGGTATCCCGAAGTATCTGATCTTCTTGCCGAGGAGGTATATAACTTCAAACACAGTCGGGTAGCTTTCGATCTTGATATCAAGCATTATGTAAGTCGTTAAGGAGACTTTATTACATTCAGTGATTGTCGCACTTGAATGAATTGATATTTGAATATATCAAATGGGCATTCTTTAATCTTTGTCACAAATGAATTGCCTTACATTTTCTTTAAAAAATACGTTTGGAAGTGTAATGCATTTTTAAGATTTTGGTGAATATTCCATTTGTTGCTTGACAAGAAATTTCTCTTGAAAAAAAAATGACCCGAATTAGCAACGGTAAACTGTTTCTAGCGTCACCCTGTTTTCGCTGAAAGGTTGAATAATGCATGCTTAAGATGCTAATGAATAGCCTGAGAGCTATATAGAAAAGGTTGCCATAAAGTGCATAGTTCACGAATTTTAAAAAAATTTCATCGATAAGGTAAAACAAATGCGTTGTCCGTTATCACAATGCTCGGTATAATAAATTCTCTAAATCCAATAATCATTATGTTACGAGGTGCAATCTATAGTTCAACTATTTTCCTTAATCCAATCCCATCCTCTTTTGCGTTAAAAAAGCTTCTAGCAGACTCTTTTATGCACAAGACTGGGGCCACTGCAAGTGGTAAGAAAAGGAACAACGCAAGGCATTTTGGGTATCATTAATCCAGAATGACAGATCTGCCCGGTTTCGTTGGTTGTGTAAAGCTGGAATATTTAGTAATCGGGTTATCTTGGAGAACGGTTCATGTTAATATTTGACATTCTGCATACATTATGTCTTGAACATATACAATTCGATTACCTGACAGCCCATCCGAAAAATATGGATGAAAAGGTGTAAAGTTTAAAAAATTTTAGATTTAAGAGATTTAATCGTCTTAAATAACATTGGTTAATTTTAAAATTAGAATTGAACCAGCCAGTATTTTTTTGAGTGATAATGGCTCGATGATACGATGTATTATCTATTTTTTAGTACAGCTTGCGAATCGTTCTCATATGTTTCATTCCATGAGCGAATCTGTTATGTAACGCCTGGCCAAAGCCGCTGTGGTGAAAGGAAAGATATGGAAGTACGTAAATATGGCCATAACTGGAACGGTTCATTCTGGCGCAGAAGTACGGTCTTTTTCGAAAGGTGGGAATTTTTTAAAATACAAACCATACAAAAATAATATTCGTCTGTTGAATGATCAGTGGCAGGCAGACATTATTGACATGCAAAATTATGAAAAGTACAACAATGGATATATAAACAAATGTAACAAGATAACCGGGTGGGATATTTCGGATTAACAACAGAACACGTTTTGACGACACATATATATGGTTTAATGTGGCGATTTATATAAGTAGTGGATTATGAAGATGTGTGCGTATTTATAATCCAAATATTGGATCTATTTAACATAAAAACGCACAGTTTCAAAGATGGAAAAAATATACAAATAAATTAGTTCAGTAACCCTAAAACACAGGATAAATGATTTCACAAATGATTAATGGAAAGATGAATATAGTTCACTCAAACAGTAAACGATGTAAGTTTTTTTTACACGTAGTAAAAATGTATTCGCTCAGGTAGCGAAATTATGTCAGGATAAATGATTCACAAAAGATTCAATAATGGAAAGATGAATATAGTTCACTCAAATAGTAAACGATGCAAGTCTTTACACATAGTAAAAAATGTATTCGCTCAGGTAGCGAAATTATGTCACTAAACACAAGGACGGATATACAATCTATCCTTCCAGTCCTGAATAATACACTGGGTCTTACTAACCCAACATTAGCATACAGCTAATAAAATACATGTGTGGAGATACACTCCGTTACCCGTGCACCATATCCGCTCCACAGCTACTCCGAATCAATTTCACAACTGATATAGACTCCAGACCCTCGGAATACTATGATCACTTGAAATATTAGACCTCCGGACCCCCTGGTCCTTTGACGGCTCTACAGCTGGGTCACCTTAGTCACTCTGGACACTCCGGACGCTAGACATTAGACGCTCCGGCACCTTAAACGCTCCGGACAAACGGACGTTTCTACACTCAGACAACACCGGACACCCCGGATATTCCTACTCTCAGACAACACCGGACACCCCGGATATTCCTACCATCAAAAACAGCTGAAAATATACCCGATACAGTGTACTAAACTTGATACAAACATAACGTAAGGACGTTATACATGGTAAGTTATAAAGATTATATTATTATGGCAATTACAAAAACAGAGGTTCAATAGTAAACCTAACCCTGCTCGATAAGACAATAGTAAAGAATTCTTTTATTAAAAAAATTGTAGCTTTACATTACCAACATAAATCCTGTACTACGTCGCAACAAGAATAAAAGAAATAAACGCATTATGCTGTATAAAGGAAACTATATAACAAACATGCAAAGGTAAATATGGTAATACACTAGTTATCACTTAAGACCGAAAAATTACCTACCCCTACAGCTGGAGTTGTGCGAATCCTTTAAGCAGGCCGCTTGCTGACAAAACCATTAGTATTGTAAAAGTCCTTTACATGCAGTAACGTATTTATACCTTTAGAATTTTCGTTTTGCCTTATCGAAGGCACCTTGCACGTGTGGCATAGGACGAATCGTACTCACGATTTCGAAATACAATAGACCCTAATATAATCACCCTCGGGTATCGTTGTACAGCGAAAAGAAACGAAACCCGAGTACATGTATTTAATTAACAACATTTACACCATTCCGTGACAAACAATTTGATAGGGATAGAGGAATTCTTAAAGTCTTAAAGTACATTCTAGCCAGGAGAGCAAACGCGAAAAGGGAGTAATACAAATGACGTGTTTAAGAAATAGTTAAAGAGAAGAAGCTAGAAAAGAAGCAGTGTAATGACTGAAAAGAGTTTTACAAACTTAAAGATCAGATAAGTAGTTTTTCAGTCAGACCTACATTTTTATCTTCCATATCTGAAACTTCCATATTCGTTGATATTATAATTTTTATTGCATCATGTACGAATAATTGCGCTTAAAAGTATTACATTTGTTCAAGTTGGCGTGGGTGTTACATGCGCATGAGGTATGTGCTGTCGTGAGGTATTCTTGCATCAAAGAGCTCACGAACATTGAGAAGATTCAAAACTGTAAAACAGTCTGAATTTCCAAATACAAAACAATATTTTGAAAAAAGGATACCTTCCAAACTTCAGCAATAAAATGTTTAAATCAGGTGAATGCTTCTATGTGATCTGGAAGTTCATGAATTAGAAGATAAAGCTACAAATACGTTGTAGGCCAAAAGAATTAAAGACTAAACGTATTTATTTATATAAATAAAGGATATTATGAATCTTTAACAGTTGAATTATGTAGGAATTATGAGAATTTCAATTTGGACACCATCAGCAATGGACAATGATGAAGTTCACAACTGAGATACCATCACCAATGGATACTGATGAAGTTCACAACAGAGATGCCAACAACAATGGATACTGATGAGGTGTTAAGATCACATTAAAGTTTCGTTTAGCCAGTTTATCACCGACCACCTTATAGCAAATGGAATTTTGCCTGATGAAATAAAAACTCCATTAGCGAGTGAAAATCCATCTGAATACAACAGCACATGAATACAACAGCACAATAAGATCGAACACAATAATATTATGACAAAGAAATACAAAGTTAGATATCAAGTTTTAATTGTGTGGAAGCGGGTAAGTAAACAATTTCAACTGCCTTAGGTGATTCTGCGGCATGATTATATTTGTCAGTAATATCTATTTTCATAGTTCTTCTAATAACCTTTAGACAACAGTTATATAACTTATTTAAAAGCTTTGAATTCATAGATAATTCGTATTTTATAAAAGATGCTTATAAAAGATGCAACAGTAATACCTGCCATCACTAGACTGAACAGTATCGATGAAATTTTTGTAGAGCAGCAAGGCTTTCCGATATCCTTTCAGAACGAGTCTCATTAGGGATCAACAACATGAAATATGAAATTAACCCCGATTAGTTTTTTAATTAATTAATGAATGTTTAACTAAAATATTTGAATTATTAGCAAGTACAACATATACCATAAAGTTAGCCTATTAAGAAAAACGAAATCAGGTTGAAAAGTAAACAACCATACAAGTGAAAGATTGAGATCTAAACAAGCTACGAGAGAGAGAGAGAGAGATTAAAAACTGTAGTCTCTTTGAAGATGAAATCTGTGTTACTCATTCAGTCTATTTCACTATAGAGAATATATATTTAGCTCAAAAGAATGAAGCATAATATATGTTAATCAGGTATAATTACTAGAGCCTTGAAATATACACGAAAATGGCTGAAGAGGGGAGAAATGAAAATCGTAATAAGAATGAGTGTTACAGTTGAATGTCTAAAACATAACTTAAAATTTATAGTCACTCCTTGTAACAATTATACAGTTGGCATCCCAACTACAATGATACAATGATTGATAAATTTATTCATTTATCTGAAATCGAGATCACAGAATCTAAATGGCAATTATTCATATTTACTAGAAAATTTGTCAATTAAAATGTGTTTCTTGGTGACGTTATTTCATTGTTGATTATAAACATCAAAGATGAAGACAGATATATTATAGGTTATGCCTATGACGTATGTTTTCCACTAAAAAATAAAGTAAAAAATAAAGTAAATGCATAAATAATGGGAGGAGAAATATCGATTCGAGGTTCTAGTCATTTCTTACCTTTAAACACTAAACTAAATAGAGGCGAAAATCATGATAAACTGGGTCAAACAATTAGCAGTAACATAAACATTAGCAATAACCGCGGTGACAATTTATCAGATCGATGATATAAATCTGACTCAGCTAATAAAACTGTCTTTGAAACACGAGTCGATCATCACGTAAATACGACTAGAAGATACAAATTTAAAAGGTATCACGACCAGCTGACAAGCAATTAGCTGCTTATGGAAGAGTTAGCAAATCTTGGAATTGTAAACACCGATTAATGATAGCCGAAAAAACAATTTAGATGCAAAATAATTGCTTACACGGAAATTAGGGACCTGATCTTTTGCCAAACAAGTATGGAAAGTAGCAGGACAAAGAGCAGATGATTTGCCTCACATCTGACGATAGAAAAAGACCGAGATGGATATTTTGGAGAATGATCTCAGAGAAATAAAGACATCTCTGGATAACTATGGTATTTTACTATGTATCTTTGAACACGTACAAAGAGTTTGTTTAAGAATGAAATCCAAGAAAATGAAAGATAAAGGATGATTTAAGTACAAAAATCAACAACAAGATAAAGGCTAATACTAATAGAAAGTTATAGGAAAGGAATGATCTAACAGTCATAACTAAAAAGATGAACTATTTTATAATGATAATGAATGTGGATCAATTCAAGCTTAGATCTATGTGAATAACTAAGGATTTCATTTTTACAGATTAAAACTATAAAAGATGTAACCAAACATTACACACAGAGGTTGAAAATTCTACAACATTTTTAAATGCATATATGATCGAGAAGTGGTCACCAAGATTGCCAAATTGGAACAAGCTGCTAATGCGAGTAAAATATTCGATGGATATAACGCAGCAAATACATAACACATAAAAGTAATACATTGTCAGAGCTGCAGTAAGTTAGCACAGACGACTGAAAAGACAGAGGATGTCAAGAGGAAAACGAATATGAGTGAAAGAACAATAGCTCTTTTGGAGAAAAAAACTTACAATTAATTAATTAAACCTACTACAGATTGGGGTGGGTGGGTGGGTCAAAAGACCCAAAGCTGTTCTAAAAGCCAGATGCAGAAGAATGTGTCATCGAGAAGTCACAAAATGTCGGTGTGGTGCAACGTTATTTTGACAAAAGAGACAAAAGGATGAAACGAATGAGAAATGATTTAAATGATTTTGAACAAAACACACAAACAGATGCATTAAAAATGAATTAGATTGAAAAACGTGCATAATGTCGATGCACTGATGCCGGTCAAAACTGAACTAAACACGGAAGTGCGCATCAAGAGTATGGCATTGGGCGTTGGACAGGGCGAATAAAAAAAATGAAAGCGATAAAAGCAAAAACGGCTTTGATGTGGAAACTAATCTAATATCAGGAGGTGTAATGTAGCTTTATGACTTTCGCATTGCACCGAGAAAGTAGTTACCGAGAGCACTGAGTTAACTACATACTGAAAATGGCGGTTAAAAGTCTATAAAGGAATATAATTAGGGCTTGGAAATAATCACCCTGTCGATGAAGTTACCAAAGGTTTGTTATATACTTTGACAAATGAATCTTCACCACATACATCGATTAACAAATATGTATATAAGTACGTTCCATCCACTTTTGTCTACGTACAGGTTATAGCAGTCTTACATTAGCTCGAGTACAGCAAGGTTATCAACCAATAATAGAAAAGAACAAAACAAAGAAGTAAAAGGTTCAGGCTCACCCAGAAGTAAATTTATTTTCTTTCTGATGCTGAAGTTGATGTCCCCCCAAATAGCCTAATGTTCCGTATATTTGATTTAATTTAATTGTTTGTAAGTTTTAAAAGCTTTTCATTTTTAATTTCATTACATGTCAAAGTAATGTATTTTTGCTTACTAGGAATTTGATATTTTCCAGAAAATTCAGTTTGGCCTGAATCTTTTCATAAACACTTAATAATAGTTTCTATTTTTGACTTAGTTCCCGACCTTGATTCAGAAATCACTGAGACAAATAAACAACTTTCTATTTTTATTTTATTCTCGGAGTAAAATGATTAGTTTTTATCAAGGTCATACTGGGAGTATGTGACTTTAGATTGTAAACAGCACTATTTCGCAATTCTGGGTTTTCCGAAATTGCGCAGTAGTTAGATATAATAGTGATGTTTAGAGAAATAATTCTTAGTTTGGGCTTTTACCTTTACACTTGAAAGTGTTTGTTTGTGACCAGTTTGGAGTTATATTTTAATTTTTATTCAAATTATTTAGATTCTAACATATTAATTCTTTTTCCTGGAAATATTTGAGTGCTCATACAGAATTCTTGGACAAAGACATTTCTCTAAATTTTATTCGGAAATTCAAACACCGAAACATTATTATTTGTGAACCAACAAAGAACCGTAGACACAACAGAACAATACTAGCTACAGTATACGTCATTGCATTCCATTTTGGAATCTTCGGCGGGACTCGAACTTGAATTCATTAGAACATTGCATTACTAGGACTTCTAAAATTTGATTCGGGGATTATTCTTGGATTTTTTTGGATTTGACTCTTAAAGCCGTAAGTTCCTTTTTCTTTCTTTCATTTTTACAGTGTTTTCCTGGTAAATAAATTATTTGTTAAATTTGTAAAAGCTTATCGTTTTCAATCATTCTTTTGTTACTTTTTATTAAACATGTAGTTTAAGACTAAATTAATTGTCTCTCAGGCATACATAACTATATTTTAAAGCACCTTATGACATAGTAGTTTGTGGGGACACTAATAGACGGAAACACTGAATGAGACCGAATGCAAAGGCGTTTTCCGTCATATCGCCATCATCTCTCCAGCTTTTAGGTTGAACAAGATGTATGATATAAAGATGTTACCAAAACGGAAAAGACGATCGTTATAAATCCCGAGAAAGCTAGATGAGTGGATATAGGTACTATATAAATACTTTTGTGTCTAATTGATGAGTGGGGAGTCTTGATGACGTCAAAAAGAAAGGAGCTAAACTAACTATGCTAGGATTTAGTAGCAGACATTGGTAAATATTATCATGGGCAATCATGCAAAAGACTATTCAAAATGTCAGAGAGAATTGTCGTCTTCTATAGCAAGACCAAGAAAGCCCAAAAGGAATGGAGACGGTCTTCACCGGAAATGATTTAATCACATTTTAAACATCAAAATATTTTGTAGATATTTTGAAAAAGAATACAAGAAAGAAACTATTAATGCTTATTAGTCCAGACTTTATATATATATATATATATATATATATATATATATATATATATATATATATATATATATATATAGAGAGAGAGAGAGAGAGAGAGAGAGAGAGAGAGAGAGAGAGAGAGATACACACACACTAACACACATGAATGATAAGTATTAATGTTACATTTGTAAATTTTGCTGATGAACCGAATGGTTACTTTTAACTTGATACGATAATACATTGAAAATCATAATAAGCAACATGCAGTAGGTAATGCCGGGTTGGGATTAGATTTTAGGGAGGACACTGAAAGCAATTTCGTCAATGACTAGGTAATGCCAGGTTGGGATTAGAGTTTAGTGAGGACTCTGAAAGCAATAATGCAGGGATGGGATCAGAGTTTAGCGAGGACACTGATAATGCCAGGTTGGGATTAGAGTTTAGTGAGGACACTGAAAGCAATAATGCCGGGATGGGATCAGAGTTTAGCGAGGATACTGATAATGCCGGGTTAGGATTAGAGTTTAGCGAGGACACTGAAAGCAATAATGCCGGGATGGGATTAGAATTTAGCTAGGACAAGAAAGCAATTTCGTCAATGACTAGGTAATGCCGGTTTGGGATTAGAGTTTAGTGAGGATACCGATAATGCCGGGATGGGATTAGAGTTTAGCGAGGACACTGAAAACAATGTCGTCAATGAGATGTTTATTTATTATCTAATTGAAAGATAACATTCTAATGCTCATCAAGTCCAACAGTGCATTTAACAGTTAAACAACCGATATGAGAAAACAATATCGTTTCTAATTGGAACTATTCAGAACATATAACGTCAGCGAGTAATCAACAATAATCAGTGTATGGAACTTATGACCAATAATGATTAGTATGCATACATGGTCAATTTGTAGAATTTATACATACAATAGACCATCATATATTACTCAATAGACCATCATGTATTACTTCACCGTCTCCAGCATGTATTTGGCATTCATGATACAGCCTTACTGTGGTTCAAGTCCTACTTGGTCAACAGGACAGAAATTGTATCTGCACATGGAATACACTCCAGCCCAGTTGATCTATGTTGTGGTGTTCCACAGGGGTCTGTTCTTGGACCTGTTCTCTTCATTTTGTACACTCAGTCGCTCTCAAGTGTCATAGATCATCATCCAGTGTCTCACCAATTGTACGCTGATGACACCCAAATATACAAATCTAGCCACCCAACTGAAGTTGATGCTACCATCCAAGGTGTAGAGAGGTGCATTTCTGATGTGAAATCATGGATGACTTGTAACAAGCTGCAGATGAATGATGATAAAACTGAGGCCATTCTGATCACAACACAAAGACTTTCTCATTCACATCCTTTACCTCAAACAATAAATATCAGCAACGCCAACATTAAATTCTCACAATCAGTACGAAACCTAGGTGTTAATCGGGACAGTACTCTCACATTGCACCAACATGTCATGAACATATGCAAGGCTGCATATCTTGCGCTGAGACGCATCAGCTCAATTCGCAAATATCTTTCAGTTGATGCCACTAAAACACTTGTGTGTTCATTAGTACTTTCAAGACTAGACTATTGTAACTCAATTCTGTCTGGTTCATCTCAATATCTACTCCAGAAACTTCAAAAAGTTCAAAACACAGCTGCTCGGATCAAACTTAGAGTACCACGATCAGAGCACACCTCCCCGTTGCTTTGTACCCTACACTGGCTATCCATTCGATCCAGAATCAAACATAAAATTTGTTCTCTGTGCTACGTTTCACTGTCTGACTCTAGTCCAACATACCTATCCGATCTCACCCATGTGTACACACCAGCAAGATACTTACGCTCCTCTTCTGACAATCGTATACTCATTATTCCCAATATGAAAACAAAGTCATATGGACAGCGTTCTTTTGCATACCAGGACCCAGCAACATGGAATGAATTGCCCATTGAACTTAGACACAAAGACACAGTGATCACATTCATGAGGGCTCTCAAAACTCACTTATTTCGACTGCAAAAACAAACTTAAAGACCTAATAATGTTTCCTACCTGAAATATTCTCAGCATGTTTTTTATTTTTTAATGTTTTCTGATTTCATGGTGTTTGTTTTTGTAATAATGTTATTATAATTTTTTTTTTTATCTTATAGGTGTTGTCTAATGTTGTGAAGCGCTTAGAGTTTCTAAAGATTAGGCGCTATACAAAGTCCTCATTATTATTATTATTATTATTATATGAACGATATATGATTTTATCACCATGGATGGTCATTTTATTGAATTTATGCACACGTATGAACGATATATGATTTTATCACCATGGATGGTCATTTTATTGAATTTATGCACACGTATGAACGATATATGATTTTATCACCATGGATGGTCATTTTATTGAATTTATGCACACGTATGAACGATATATGATTTTATCACCATGGATGGTCATTTTATTGAATTTATGCACACGTATGAACGATATATGATTTTATCACCAAAGCATAAAAAAAATTCACAAATAAGAAACGAATGTCTGATTATATGACCGAGGGTGATCAAATATAATTATTTTGTACATAAATATGAATTGTGCATGTTTCATCCAAAAGTAGTATGTATGTGTTATTGATGTACACTCATATAGCGATTTTGAATTATTGATTTCACTCTAGTGATATGTAATGATTGATTTAAAAAATATGGATTAAAAAATGGAATTGGTGTATCTCATAGCGTCCAGTTGCCGAACACAGTGTACTTACGGTTTCACAATGCTCGTGTAGTGGTCAAAGAGCCACCACGCACGATCCACCCCTCAAAGTCTGCTAAAGGATCCTTCGTGAGCTTCCGTATTCCCTGAAGACTCTTTGGTCCCGAAGCTTTTGTCCCGCACTGCAAGTAAATTACTGCCACACTCCAAGCCAACGTGACCATCGAATAAAGGGTACGGGTTGCATGAAACGTGTCTGAGTTCAGTGATTCCCAGCCATTAAACAGCCTAATATTACAACTCAGCCGTTCAGTACACGAAAATGTTAAGTACGATTACAATGATGTGTTAAGCACATGAATTGTCTTTGTTATAGATTAAATCATTTCATCAGAACTAGTGTACGAAATTATTATTATAATAATTAAATTTGTACATGAACCCGTGTCCGACAAGAATAATCTCGCTGAATTATAGGATCTCAAACATTACTAATCTTTTAATGCATGCAACGTAGAATTAAATTCACTTTGTTCAGTTTCAAGAAATGGCTAACTTGAAACGGACTATGGTCTATGATACCGTGGTGTTATATGAAATAGGTCTGACGATCATTGCAATTTAGTACAAATTTTGAACATATAATATATAAACAGTTCTATCACATTAAACCGAGAGCAAAAAAAAAAAAAGAATGAAATTTATATTTCACATGCCTCTATAGCTGAAGATTGTTTTCGTAAAATAGACAGCTTCCTGACAAAATTCAATGTATTGTGATAAGATAACGAGAATTTAATGCATAAGTACCCTGGTTGTGATTGAAAATCCCCAGCCAGAGAATTCGAGGTAATCGGGTTTCTCACTGCACGCACTTTGTTTTTCAGTAATAGATAAACCGAAGTCAGTGTTATGAAATAACCACGGCTAATAACAAACTAGCGCAGCAACCAAACTGGAGTACATTTTCGTTGATATATAATGCATAAACATTTTACTACACACAGTTTAACTTTTAATTGAGACTGATGATTTTTAAATCTGAATACCGATGTCAATGTGCTACCTACACTATCCAATCAATGATTCAGTGATTTTTTGCTTTGAAAATTTTTATAATGTGTCGCAAAAACAGATATAGTTTTATTGTCGTGTTTGCTATCTGTGATGATGATAAATCTTTAATTAGAAGATAAAGGTACATTCATCCTTATGCTTATTAAGATCATTTGAATTGAATTGAATCGGCGTGTCAATGTGTTGTACTTATTAACTTCATTCTATGAGCGTTATTGTTATTTCTCTCCTACAGCCATCTAGCTTTTCCTACACACACACACACACACACACACACACACACACACACACACACGTGTGTGATAACAATGTTAAAACCTTGTATAATTTGTATTCATTTATATTTATTTTCTTTCATGCAGTTCAAGTTGTTGACTTTGTAGTAATCACAGGCATATTTGTTGTATATCTATTTTAATTGCAAGGTCAGAATGTAAACTTGATGTTACGTAATTATGTCACCCTGGATAAATAAAAATATTATTATTATTATTATTATTATTATTATTATTATTATTATTATTATTTAAGGTGAATGTTATTTTATAAAGAATTCACCATCCAAAATAAATCGTTGACACTTAATAATACAATGTCGTGTTCCTTCAAGACGTCATTTAGCGCCCTCGGCAATGTAAATGAAATTTATAGAAAATGATAGAAAACACCATTAAACCAACTACGCGTTGCGTGTTTAAAATTCTTCCGTGTGAATTATTTCTGGCAAGGAATGAGTTCTTGCACACAGCACGCTATACGCCCGTTATCTGTGATCACCTTACCGGATAGATCTTTATTGAACAAAGTGTCATCGGTACATTCAAATCGATCATGTCTCCCTGTGACAAGGTAATTTAGAACCTGTAAATTGCCATTAGCATATTTAGAATGAAATTTAACTCCAGTACTTATTATTACATTATAACTTTCCAGCGTGGCTTTCTTTTCTCAATAGTCAACAGTGTGAAGTCGCACATATTAATTTAGATGATATACAACAAATCAATAAGACAGGACAGTTGAATCGGTTTGTTTAAAATTAAAAAATGCACCCAACTGTGTTATACATGAATCGATGCACCTAGCATGAAAAAAGACGTAATGATACACCAATTTTAATTCTTTTTATGTTATCTCTTTGCCACTCACCACAATTTGAACAAAACATTAGCCACATAAAGAACACTACATTACCGCAAACGAGCTCGCTTTTAATGAAATAGTGTTTAATTGTGTTTCAGGGCATGCATTTTTCAGTGTTGACACTGTCAGATATGTAAAAGAACCAGTCCATAGAGCTGCATTTGATTAAAACTGTATGTATTAGGTACATTAAAGAATGCATAAAATATATAATTTTTATGCCTCTACGGTCTTAAACAATCTAACAGAAAGAAGCAAAACCAACAAGTTTAGTAAAATAACCAATTTTATTTCCGTAGAATACAAGCGCAAAATTCAAGACATTTACAGTTTTGTGAATTAAATCCCAAAATAGTCCTAAATTTTCTATCACAAGTCCAGACGTGTAGAATGTTTCAATGAATGAATAGTCTTTGATGTGCTGATGTACTAATACTCTTGACTTTTGATGTACCAGAATGTCTTTGAAAAGGTTCTCAATAATCCCAAAGTTTGTGTTTTAGTCCAAACTTCAATTGGCACGTTGTAATTCAAATGAATAGTTTGAATAAGTAATTCTTCAATTTATTAATGAACACGACTATAAACACTGATCATAAATTCTCGAAGACTGATATTTAAACAGGAATGAAAACTTTATTTGCAAAAATCTCTTTATATACGTCCCTACTTGACGTATGTGGTAATAACATTTTCTTCTAAACTAGTAGACAATTCCAGAATATTGTCAATAAGTTCGTTTCCAGAACATACAAAACTCGTAAAAAGGTTAGGCCTTGAATTCAAATCCAAGTAAACATCTTTTTAAAAAAACATTACAAAAGTCAAGTAGGCCTTATAAATTAAATATACATAATACATCCAAAACAATCGAGCAGCAAACTCTTTAATAAAAAGTATACGTCATAGGAAAATGAAAGTGTTTTATCCAGTTCATAAAGAGCGGTATAGGACAGTTCTCAATAACAAGTCCCAGCGGTATGTAGGAATACTTAAGCCAGCTTTGTGACCGCAGCCGTTTCGAAACAAACCCTGGCTGGCTTCGAAGCCTTAACTGGACCTGAAATGGCACCTGGTCAGGAAACGGCACTGCGCCGTTTCGCGACCATACCCGGTCTGAAACGGCACAGTTACCAGCACAGCAGTTTAGAAAGTATTACTTTTCAGTGATGTATAAGTGTGAGAAACAAGGGAAATACAGACAGATCAATAGCTTATTTTGAGAATTCTTCATTATCATTTGCAGAATCAATTTCATACAATTGATGATGATACTAGCAGATAACATTTTCTAAAAATATAAAGGAAACTGATACTAAGCACTATTTGGCTGTATTGAAGCCGACGTAATTGATCTATCGCAAGAATTTCTTCACTTGAAATGCGAGAGATTGTCAATACTGTACACTTGCATCATTTAACAAGAAAGGGCGATTCCTTTTACGCCAGAGTGTAGTGTGGTGTGGCATTAGTGGACGTGATAAAACATGGCGAACTTGTTATGTCTAGAACTCTGGCGGCGTGAAACAAACAATACTCTGTATTCTACGATGAAAATGAAAAGATAAACCTGACGTGAAAATGTGTTGTAAACCGATTTTAAATCAAAAGGAATTTGTATCAAATAGGGATATTTTCTTTGAGATATAAAATGCAACGATTTGCATATTTTTCACTCTGAAAAATGCTATTTTGGAACCCCAAAGGTCACAATACTCACACAGCGTGCTAAAAAACAAAAACAAAACCGATGAAGAGGAGGGTAGGTCGAGTGCGGGCAAAAAATATAGAGCCACCAAAGAGAGGCCAGGTGAAATGCGGAAAAAAGCAGAAGCAGTTCCTAGGACAAGTAGTCAGGAAACTAAAGAACCAATTAAATGCATACAAGTTGTTCCCGAGGACAAGTAAGAAAACTAAAGGAAGGAATTAAATACATTGCTAGTTTGGTCCTAAGATATAATTACAATAAAGCACTAAGTAGAGACTGTAACAATCAAATTGACGTAAACTATACGGAGTGCTGATTGACGACAGCAAATCTGAAAACGATTTCATGCCTGATTATAAAGAAATCATAAGATCTAAATCATTATGGTAGAGCAAATTAACAATCGCTAAGGATACAGCATAACTGGAAACAAAAGCTATGGAAAGAGCTACAATATCAAAAGCAATGCAGACTGAAAAGACGATGAAGGGAGCGGCAAAAAAACGGAGTATTTATTTTAATTATTTTCTAAAGTATTGTATTATTTAATCCAATCACGTGGACCTGGAAGTATTTGGAAATGCCAAACAACAAAAGATGGACATAGCGGGCACATAATTACAATAACATGCTAGCCTATCCAAGTCCAGTAAACTCTCAAACACGCTGTTCATATTCATAGCTAGGACAAAAACCACCAGAAAGAAAGAAACCAGAAACATAAACATAAAACATACACAGATTCATTACAAATTCAGGTATATTACCGGCCAAATTTAGCACAAAGTTTTGAAGTAATAATTAAGACTATTGTCGTATGTACATGGGCATGATGTTCTAAAACTTCACTTCAGATTGCAATTTATCTGTAGCGATTTAGTGGAACGTTTAAATGAAGGAGTAAAGAATTTAAGAGAAGTAGATAAGGCACGCCGGCTTAAACCAGACTAATCCAGGCCATCATATTTGTCTGTCTCACCATCTCGTAAGGGTGGAGAGGTTACGAGAACAATACAAATAAGTGTAAAAAAGTTACTGGGCCGGGCAGACTCGAAAACATTATTTACCCGACCATCTAGACTATGACGACAACTAGTGGCCATAAATTTATTTTATTTTCTTAAAAATAATGGTTCCAAATGGAGATACGTCTCTTAATGTGTTAGGAGGTACAACTGCGTTATTACAAGTTACTTCCTTGGGGTAAGTTATTCATAGCCTCATTACAACATATGGAAATTTACTTGCACCAGGAACATAATCTGAGATATAGATTATGATTTATAACAAAGAGATAAGACGACGGTACATCTCATTAGATTAGGAGAACTTCCTATTCATTTAGGTACAGGCAGACAAAAATGTCGTTATGGCATTATGTTATTTATGTGACAGTGGGGAATATTTGGCATGAAAATGCCCATAATACTCAGAAGTAAGATTTAAGTTGGGTTTATCTTTTATATATTTTTTATATTCAAGAACTGTTACCAATACCGATCTGATGAAATATTTGACAATTTACTTTGTAATAAACCAGATGAGGTCAACAGAACAAATAAATACAGTTTAAGTATCTGTCTTCATGTTAAGTACTTTACACATGATGCAATTATTTGTTTGTCATGTATGTTCTGGACGACGCCATCTTGACAATTTTTGACAAATCAGTACATTTCCGTTTTGAAATTTAAACAGAACTTTTCATTCATTTAGGACTTTCAAAGAACTTTGTCAGGATTATGCTGGATTCGCATCATAACACTGTAAGTTCCTCTCACATTTCCATTTTTGACTTTGAAAATGAATTTCTTTGTTGAGTTTTTCAAAACTTGCTGGTTTTGCATGTTTCTGTTACTTCGTTTGTGACCATAGAGTAGTAACATATGTATGTGATTATATGATGTGTCACCGCATTGCAGACTTAGAAGATATTCGTGTGTTTTCACCCCAGTTACATATGTTCTTTATTGTATAATCTCGCGCTTCTAATCCGTTCTTCTATACGTAAATCGTGAATATTAAATATATCAGTAAGAACTGGAAAACAAGGATGATAATGGTTCGGGTGATAATTTATATTATGTGGGCAACATCGCAGCATAAAAACAACTATGTAACTCAATATTAAAACTCAGATGATTCAACTAGCTTGCGACGTCACAGAACACAGAAACGGTGATGACATGCAGAGGTTTTAATGGTAGCATGTCTTGGATATGTCTGATTGGTCACACTACACAGAAACAATGACGCAATACTCAGGTTAAAATCACGTGATGACTTCAACTTGCTTTCTACGTCACGGTACAAAGAAATAAAGTTCACAAGTTAAAGCGATCAGATGATTTCGACTCGAGTACTACGTTACAAAGTGTTCATTGGCATTCTGGACTAAATATGACTTTTGGATAATTGTGAATTAATTCAAAGACATTCTGGATTATATCACTGATACATCAAGACTATTGGTACATCGGCATATTCGAGACTATCGATACATAAGCATATTCAAAACTGAAATTCATTCACCACACAAGCGGAATTCATTTGGAGATCTATACATTGTTGGAATTGTGACAGAGCTGTTAGAATTATTTAGGATTTAATTCACGTACTGCATGTTCCTCTTTAAAAATGTCATTTTATAATCTGGAGAATTAAATTATTTGCTGAATTTTACTAAACCATTTTTTTATATTTTATTAGTTTACTTAGCATAAAACCTAGGATCGTACAACTGTATGTCACAAGTCGATTTGGATCTTCCATTAAATCGTACAACTGTATGTCACAAGTCGATTTGGATCATCCATTAAATCGTACAACTGTATGTCACAAGTCGATTTGGATCTTCCATTAAATTTGCACGACCGTTTTTAAGGACTACCCGTTATCTCCAGAGAGAAGATTTACAGATGAAACGGTTTATCAAACTTACAAACAACGCCGAATATGACTGCAAGGTTACAAAAGCAACTCTACCAAAACTGTTACGTACATTGAAAATCAAAGAGAAATAGGCCAACCGCTAAGGATATTTACGTCTTGCTTGAACGTACTATAAAAATATCAATGAAAGAGAGTTACAAAATGTCCAAGAGTCCCGAAACAAAAGCAAATATCAGTAAAGACAATACAGACTGGAATGCATAATTTATTTACATTTCAGATTCTGTTAAAAATTCACTGGAATACAACTAGAAATCGGGAAGAAAACAAACCAACTGAGCTTCTCAGAGTATCATATATTCAGCTTTTTAATGAAAGGATATAATTATTTTAAGTTATTGGCAAACAACATCCACAATGATCTATTTATAGCATGTGCCTAATTGGATCTGAGAGATCGTGATCAGCCCAATAAAATATTTTTAACTGGAACAATTGAAGGTAGACAAATGCGACTAATAACGTTCTAAAATTACAAAATGCAATCAGATATAAAAATTGACCCGCAGAACACTTGATGAATTCGAAGAAAGATAAAATGCTTTCACTCTGTACCAATATGTATTCTACGTAAAACTCAAGATTCATTATGTGCATTTCTTTTTTAAATATTTTGTCTAGTTCAAAGTATCTACGATTTTTTTTGTATATATTATCTGGTGATACAATTTTTTGTGAAAATATTTACCATTGTATTTTTGCTATTGTTGTAAATTACAATCAAACAAAGGTATATTCTCTCTGATATCTTTGACCGCAGAGTTGTAATTTTTTGCAGAATCAACTATATTGGTATATTTAAAAAAAAATCTCCACAAAAAGCAAGTTTGGCTAGTTTAGTTGCTTTCTTTTTATATCGTTAAGATTGCCACAAGCACAACTCATAAATAAATTCTATCAACCGATTCATTCTATACATCATCCAGTAATTCTATTAGCCGATTCCATGCATTCTCAGACACTATCACGATTGCCTTCGCATCACTGAGTAACCACCTTCTATTATACGTCTTGCTGGCCAGGCAACGTTTGAGAGATCAAAAGAATGTAATCAAAACGTGGCTCTATATCCAGTCTCTGTTAGAATCCCTATATCCAGTCTCTATTAGAATCTCTATATACAGTCTCTATTAGAATCTCTATATCCAGTCTCTATTAGAATCTCTATATCCAGTCTCTATTAGAATCTCTATATCCAGTCTCTATTAGAATCTTTATCTCCAGTCTCTGTTAGAATCCCTATATTCAGTCTCTCTTAGAATCTCTATATCCAGTCTCTGTTAGAATCTGTATATCCAGTCTCTATTAGAATCTCTATATCCAGTCTCTATTAGAATCTCTATATCCAGTCTCTATTAGAATCTCTATATATCCAGTCTCTGTTAGTATCTCTATATCCAGTCTCTATTAAAATCTCTATATCCATTCTCTGTTAGAATCTATATATCCAGTCTCTATTAGAATCT
The DNA here is from genome assembly GCA_028554795.2 of Sinohyriopsis cumingii. Classification (NCBI taxonomy): domain Eukaryota; kingdom Metazoa; phylum Mollusca; class Bivalvia; order Unionida; family Unionidae; genus Sinohyriopsis; species Sinohyriopsis cumingii. The sequence goes on from CM068827.1 coordinate 132,727,251, forward strand.
CTATATCCAGTCTCTGTTAGAATCTCTATATCCAGTCTCTATTATAATCTCTATATCCAGTCTCTTCTAGAATCCCTATATCCAGTCTCTACTAGAATCTTTATATCCAGTCTCTATTAGAATCTCTATATCCAGTCTCTGTTAGAATCTCTATATCCAGTCTCTGTTAGAATCTCTATATCCAGTCTCTATTAGAATCTCTATATCCAGTCTCTTCTAGAATCTATATATCCAGTCTCTATTAGAATCTCTATATCCAGTCTCTGTTAGAATCTCTATATCCAGTCTCTATTAGAATCTCTATATCCAGTCTCTTCTAGAATCCCTATATCCAGTCTCTACTAGAATCTTTATATCCAGTCTCTATTAGAATCTCTATATCCAGTCTCTGTTAGAATCTCTATATCCAGTCTCTATTATAATCTCTATATCCAGTCTCTGTTAGAATCTATATATCCAGTCTCTATTAGAATCTCTCTATCCAGACTCTCTTAGAATCTCTATATCCAGTCTCTATTAGAATCTCTATATATCCAGTCTATGTTAGAATCTCTATATCCAGTCTCTTCTAGAATCCCTATATCCAGTCTCTACTAGAATCTTTATATCCAGTCTCTATTAGAATCTCTATATCCAGTCTCTGTTAGAATCTCTATATCCAGTCTCTATTAGAATCTCTATATCCAGTCTCTGTTAGAATCTATATATCCAGTCTCTATTAGAATCTCTATATCCAGTCTCTGTTAGAATCTCTATATCCAGTCTCTATTAGAATCTCTATATCCAGTCTCTTCTAGAATCCCTATATCTAGTCTCTACTAGAATCTTTATATCCAGTCTCTATTAGAATCTATATATCCAGTCTCTATTAGAATCTATATATCCAGTCTCTATTAGAATCTATATATCCAGTCTCTATTTGAACTATATATCCAGTCTCTATTATAATCTCTATATCCAGTCTCTGTTAGAATCTCTATATCCAGTCTCTATTAGAACTTCTATATCCTGTCCCTATAATAATCTCTAATGCAAGCATCACCTTTCTGCACTCCATAAAGTATCACCCATTAAGGCTGTTGTAATAAGATTGCCGTTTATCTAAATAAAGAAATTTATTGCAATGGCTTTTCGACAGTTCTATACTCATGCACGTACCGTTCCTTAAGGTACATTTAACAATATATAACACAGCTATGTTAGCGTATTATTTAACATCTTTATCTGACGATCAGACAAGAATAAATTTTGTGAGCTTCAACTCTTTCTGTTGATTAGAGGGATGTAGCTTGATTTCATTTAGTTCTGCAATTAAATATTTGATATTCAAATTCATCTTGTTCAAGCTACTATATTGAAACTGAAAAAAGCTGCATTTAGCTGTATTTATTTCGGAGTGACGTTAAAATGCATTTTGAAAAATAGTATTAGGTTTTAAGCTGGATGTAGGATCTGCAAAATTGTGTACCAGTAGATATAGTGGACTGGTAATCTTTGTTGACACTGAAGTTTACGTTTGAATAATACATTGAACCATGGCTTTACCTTTGCAGTTGCAACATTTACACACATACACACAATCAGATGGTTAATGTAGCAATCACACATAGAACATCAAATGGTGAATGGATTACAATTAAAAAGTTTGCAGTCCAGACTGAATCGCTAAAATCGCATGGCTTAACATAACCATGATAATACTGGAATCAGTACAACAAGCGGCTACGCGGATTTCGAGTTGAAAACGTTCAACATCATCCAGCACAGGTTAACATCGGTAGACTTTTTGTTGTTGTAAGGTTTAACGCCATTTTTCAGCACACGATAGGCTATACATGGCGGCCAGTATTAATGGTGGAGGAAGAACCCGGGAAAAACCCGGAAAGAACCACCGACCCTCGAGAAGCTACTGGCAAGCTTTCTCACATACCCACATTGGCCGAATCTGAGACTCGAACCTACGCAGACAGAGGTGAGATTGCAATGATCCGTAACAAAGAGCGCTTTAGACCACTCGGCCACTAACATCGGTAGAGAAAAATTGTGTGATGAAACAAAGTGCTAAAGGATGAAAAAAGGATGAAGGCCCCTTAAAGGTAATGCTTGTTCGACAATGCAAGCGCTTGTAGGAATTAACTTTGATAAAACATGGCTCGTTTCAAACAAAAGCGGAATCGATATCGATCGCCGAGATTATGTTCAAGTACTGTAGAAACGCCAATAGACGTGACAAAAAAAATTATGTGGCATTAAACAGCTGGTTTCTGCAGTGCAGAATCTATGCATGTTCTGGTAGTGGTATATAGGGCCACCATAGAGACTAGGGCACTTCCATGTTAAAAAGTGAAAAACCACTTTAGGGACTATGTAAATTTAACATGGACAATATTGTCATGCCACTATAGGGACAATGGAATTTAACATGGGAATAGATTTTGGGCCTGTCTAGAGACAAGGGGAATTTAGCATGGGAGAAAAAAAACTACTTTAGGGACAAGGGGAATTGAACATGGGAGAAAAAAAAATAGCAATTCTAGGGACAAGGGGAATTTAACATGGGAATAGAGTTTGGGCCTGTCTAGGGTCGAGGGGAAATGGAACAGGGTCGGGACCCTATTTTAATACGGTCCCGACCTGATGGGTATATATTTTTGTTTTTTTAAAAAGTAAAAAAAAAATAATAAAAAAAGGGTAGGCAATTGAAAGTCTATCTCTTTTCGAGAGATGTGGGTGGCCCTGAAAAGGGCCTTTGGGTTTCTTCTTCTTCTTTAACTAACTCCTTAACATCTTTATCCATCCCCTTATTTTTTCCATCATTCCTTTCTTTTCTGTTTCCGGTATCCTGTCCGGGTGACCCATGGCTCGGAACTTCTGTTGGATTTTCATCCAGTTAGCGTTCAGTTTCTCTAGTTCTTCCTTTTTCTTTCTATTTTCTTCTTCTTTCCTATATTTTGCCCACCTGTCCTTGATTTTCTGCACTTCTTCATCTATCACCTTTCTCATCTTTTCTTCCCATTTTTTCAATTGTTCAACACTCCTTTTGACAAAGAGCCACTCTGACCTTTGTTCTATCTCTTCCAAGAACCTTCTTACTTCTTTTACCTTCTCCATGGCCTCTTTTATTGTTCCCACTCTGACATAAGGGGGATTTTAGTTCGTTCACGTAGTGCAGACTTGTTCTTAACCTCCAATCTCTTTCAATCCTTTCAACTCCATATTCCCCATCCACCATCCAAAAATAAACATGCTTAAATCATTAAACAGTTGTGACACCTCCATCTTCGTTTTGGTTATTCCGTATAATGGTTCTAACGTTGTTGTTGTTGTTAGTTGGATTATAGTGGTTTTCGTTCTTTTGAACATGTACCACTTGTTTATTCACACACTGCGTGATTTTTAATTACTCCTGGTGGAAGGAAAAGGAGCCTCATCCCCCAGGCTTTTATGTACTCAAAGAGTACTTTTTAATTTAGCCGCTCAGGTATAGGACTAACTAGTCCTTAACAACCTGACTGAAAGGCTAATAAACATAAGTGGGAATAGTCACACCACACACTCGTGTTTTTTAGTTGTATTGAAATGCCCCAGGTGTCAAACCAAGCAGTATGTGACTCCCTACGATTGGTCAGCAGCGATGACGTCACATTAGGACACCTGATCTTGTGGCAGGTGGAAATCGTTCCACATACTGCCACGTGTACGTTGTCCGAGCGTGGTAAAGGAGGAAAGGTACTCGGAAAGCCAGCCATGGATGTCATGTACTCCCCCAGAACGCCAGCCCATACTTATTCCAAATCATATCCAGTTTTACTAATGGACAAAACATACCAATAATGTGTATTTTTTGTCCATTAACATTGAACCTTGTGGGTTTTTATAGTTAAAGCGCGGATGTGAAGGAAAACATCCCCTACTTTTCTCATTTCATATAATATACTATCCACATAAGTGAAGCAGCAATTAACAAACCCCAAATCTACTATTCACACATGCAAAGCATTATAATGAAACCCAAAAATCTACTATCCACACAAACGTACGTGAGCGCTTATAAACACACACACACACACACACACACACACACACACAAGGAAAAAAGAGTCAGTGTTTATATTCAAACTACTCTACATACACACATTGGCAAATCGATTACTATTTCTTTTCTAAATGTTTGGGTAGCCCTGAAAAGGGCTGTTTGTTTTTTAACTCCAGTAGCACCTGGTTAATGATGGCACCTTCCAGGCCTGGCACCACACACACATCTTCTTCCCCAGTTTCCTTTTACTTTCTTTCTTGAGAGCGCAGAGGGAAGATGATTGGCTTCAGCACCCCAGTCCTCTGTCTCTGGAATTTTATACAACATCCTCTCTGCTATTTTCTTTTCCTCCTCTTCCCTCTGTCTTCTCTCCTCCTCTTCCTTCTTTATTCTTCCCTCTTCTACTATGGCCTCCGCTGCCAGTTCATTTAACAGGCGCCTGGCGTATTCCAGATGCATCTGGAGTTCAAGAAGTTTGCTTATTCTGGTATTCATTGTCTTGTTAACGAATGAACAGGGTATCTAGACTGCCAAGCGATTTTCAATTTATAGTTAAGCGCGGACGTGAAGGAACACATCCCCCTAAAACAAAATTTATCTTACCTAGATCATGACCAAACAATGCGCGGACCTAAAAGAAACACTCACTCACTTTTTTATACTACCCATTACTAATTTAAAAATCTTCATTAATCACTTCAATATACTATCCACATACGCAAAGCAGTTAAATCAAACCCCAAATCTACTCTCCAGGCACGTCAAACAGCAAAAAAACATGATCATAATCTACTTTTCACACAAACGTACTTGAGCGCTTACAATCACCCACACACATAAACATATACAATCACACCAGAAAAGAGTGAGTGTTTATATTCACACTACTCTACATACAAACATTGGCAAATCGATTGTTATTTCTTTTCTATAGGTATGGGTAGCCCTGAAAAGGGCTGTTTTTTTGTGTGCGAAGTTGAAGCTAGGGCGATCTTTTAGTTTCTAAGAATGCGACGTCCTCTGACGATAGACTTTCTGACGATAGGTCTGCTTCTTCGGAAAGAGAAGAACTCTTTGGTGTCGATACGACAATCGACAAAGCCTCTGTCAGGTTCAGCTTGCTGCTGCTGCTGTTGTTGTTGCTGTTGCTGCTGTCTCTGAAGTCTGTACTTCTCTGTCCATTCTTCTTTCTCCCTGTTCACTTCTTCTCTGAAGAGCTCTTTTATCAGGTCTTCAGTGACTTTTAACATTCTCACATTCTCTATCTCTTCTGGCTTCGGTATCAGACTGTGTCTGACCCTATGCAAATTCACGTAGGCTTCGTTTAGCTTAGCTAGTTTGGAGCACATCTTCGTGGGAGGATGAGTCGACAATGGATGGTTAGACTGGAGGCTACCCCGGCTTTAAAGTCAAAGCGCGGACGTGAAGGAAAACATCCCTCCACGGTTTTCGAGCCGCAACGTTCAATGAGTGACATGAGAGGGATAGTAAGAAATCAAAGAGCATGAATCAAGATTTCTATAGCCAAACAAACCACAAAGGCATTTCTTTTCTTCAAAACAACATTTTATCATTCAAAATCACTTAACTCTAAGAAACAACTCTAACATTTTTAACAATAATCCAACAATATAACATCAAACAATTTTTTCTAAACACAACATTTTTTTTCAACTAACACATTATTTTGGACAGGGTTGACAACGTTGTGAATGAAATTGTGATTTCCACTGTTGGAAGTCATTAGGCCATTGATGGACACTACGTTTCCTAGCTTGAGACAAAAGATAAGCATAATGGTCACAAAACTATTGATTTACTTTCACATCGTTTCTAGAAGAAGAACGAGGATCAAAATGAGTCACTAAATGTTCTAAGGAACAGCCCAGGATGCGATGATGCAGAAAATGCACACAATATTGTCCACACACCAAGGAATCTGTGTCTTGTAATTTCACATTATTGAATCGTGTGGTCTGAGCATTTCTTCTCATAAAGTCAATGATATCGTCTTCCAAAGGAGGCAATCCATACGAATCAAAATATTCCACACATCCTTCTTGAGGAAAGTAGACGGCTACCCAGTGGGTTCCTGGGAGATGACTGTCGTCCGTGTTGATCACATAAGCTAGATGGTCTTGAGGTTTGCGATGAGGGAGTTCATCTTTAGCACAGACGACAGGATTCCAAGAAGCAGTACACGAACTGTGGTTCAAAAGGTAATAAAGTTCCCAGGTATCCATTGATTTGTTTGTTTTTTTTCCTCACAGGTAATGATAAGTGATCAATTCGATCCTGACTTTTTGCTTGAAAATGTCTGACAAGTAAAAGGCGTTTGGCTCCGACTTTTTTCTCTGGTCCAAGAGAGATTCGATGCGACGGCACTCCAGAGACGTTAATGGAGGAGAAGAATGTTTATCCAAGCCTTTATACCACTCATTCAACACGAATTCTATCTCGATGTGACCCCAAGCTTTGTCCAGATATTCGTCCAATTTTTCTTCTTGACTCAGCATCAGACATTTATCGTGTTGAATTTGACTGGGATGATCGTTGTGGCATCCATAGCACTCTTCCTTGATCAATTCTTTCATTATATCTGTCAGGAATATAGCAAAACAGGAGACTAAATGGGCTTCTTGTTCTGACCATCTCGACTTCATCATGATGGCTTCTTCGTCTTGAGATTCTTCTTCTTCCACGGTCTCTTCACATTCCATATCTAAAGTTTCTCCACTAGGTAAAGAGGGATAACAGTCTTCCATAGCTTCTAATCATCTAGAATGACTTCTCTTAAACTGTTTTCTATCGTATTGTCAAATTCTGCATACAGGAGGACGTTCACTGTGTGATCTGGAGGTGGATTTGCAAACTGAAGTTCCACACGAATCTGACCCGATTATATAGGGTCGTACGAAATACCGTGACTGGCGTTGGTTCCTAACTGTCCCGTGGCTTCGTACAGGGACAAGTACGATCTCAAATAATTCTTTGCGACACCAAAGTTGGGCTCAAAGGGTCGGGTACACAAGGTCTTGCCGTCGCGACTGACTTCGATCTTGGACACATTGTAATGTTGAAACTCAAAAGGATTTTGATCGTGGGTTCCGTTGAAGGCTGAATTCCTGACGATACCAACAATCAAACGCTTGGGTAACTGTCCTTGGAGCAGATGATCTTCGATCATAGATCGCTGTCCAGCGGGAATGGTGAACGTTTTCACTTCTACGCGTTGTATCGGATACTTGGCGGTCGTTCTGCTCAACGTCTGACTGACGTCGTTTCCCACTTTAGGTAACACTTCCACACGAAGCACGTAAAGTCGGGCTTCTTGAATGATAGTTTTGTATTCATTGGCATGGGCCATCAAATGGAAAGCGGCACTGCTACGATTCAGTCTCAGACGGATATCCACCCCGTTCAGCAAATACTTTTCTTGTAACCACATGTCCAAATGCAAACGATCCATCAGTTCTAAACTTCGCCCTTGCAGAATTTTCTTACGACGGTCGTTAAACCCCACATTGTGAGGATTGTCGTCTTCTGTCAGGACTGTGTCTTTGGACGTGGCTACACCTGCCGTGTCAGGTTTCCATACCACGCAAGCATCCAGATGAGTATTCTTGGCTTCTTTTCCGTACGTCAAGAGATTTTCCAGATAGGCACGATATGGGTAAGTATCCATGTTGCTGCTGACCAGTTTGTTATTCAAGTACAAGTCCACTTCGCTGAACAAGGAATGCATGAAATTGTTGACAGGAGCTACTCTAGCATCGCCTCCTGGATTGGTGTTGTCCGTTTTGATCACTTTCACTTTCAAGTACAGGTAACTGCTATTCAGATCGATGTAATCTTCGGGTTGTCCTTTGATTTCAAACTCGATGGGAGCGGAATCCGTCAAAGAGGAGACGGGATGAAATTCCACCCATTGGGATTCTTGCATCGTCATCATCGTGGGGGGCATGGCAAACAGATCCAGTTCCGACTTGGAACAGGCGAAAGACTCTCGGTACATCATTTTTTTCTGTTTTTCAATAATCGAAAACGTCTAAGTCTCGAACGGTTCTTCTTTTCTTTGTCTTTCTAGCTTTAGACGTGTGAAGACTGGTGAAAGGGTGTTTTCTTCGTCGTCTCTTTCTGCCTTGTCCTTGCTCAATGCCTGACTCGGTAGCGTGCAGGGCATTTATAGGTGTGTCTCGTCGGCCCAAAAGGTCTTTGCCCGTTTGCAGCAAGACATTTTTGCATGCCCTCATGAAGGCTTCTTTAGGGTTTTGTTTGTCGATGATGACATTTTGGAGAAATTCTTTGCCTTATGTCAATGCCTCATCTTTCAATGCATGCAATCCTCGTGTCACCATCGGTTTCAACACCGGGGCCACCGAACGAAAGGCCGATTTTAACATATCTCCTAAACCGTGTCCTCGCTGTCGAGCAACCCCTCGGTACACTGGATACATGACTTACGAGTCGTGACAGAGCCGTTTTCGAAAATGGAGTTTCACCGTGACTTTTCCTTTGGTGAATGGAATATTTTGTCCCAGATCTCCTTTTATAGCAATGTTGACCGTGTCCAAATAAGACTTACTGACAGGCAAATAGTGAGGATGTACAAATTAGCGGTGAACGTGGTAAGTGTTTCCACCTTCCTCGTCAGCGTTCGTGGCAGAATCCACTTTGAAAGGAATGACACGCAGTAACGGCACAGAGGTGTGTCCCACCACGTTGTACTCCACCACATCGGAGTACACAAAGATCAAATTCAGTCCTTGGTTGAGTTCTACCGGGGCACGAAATAACTTGCTAAAAGACTCGTTGTCGTAAATGATTGGTAATTCGTTTTTCTTGATCATGGCCATTCTCATGTCTGTGTCTCCGCAGAACATGTCAAACAATTCAGGACAAAATAAAAAAGACATGATTTTACTCCGTTCAAATTTCATCAAGAAGCGACGAGCTGCTTTGTGGTGTTCCATGGTGACACTTTTCTTGACACTTTCCAAAGCTTTAAGAAACACGACATTAAACCTGGAGGCTATGGTGCTCACCAAATGTTGACCACTAAAATAATAGCCTGGGGGAATGAACAAGTGATAGGTGGTGTACTTTTGATTTTGTGTGACAGGGCTTTTTATGTTTTATTTGCCATGGGTATCCAAGTACTGTTGCATTTGCTCTTCATGAATTTCCACATCAAAAAAGTTTTGATTGGGAAGGAAATTGAGGACTTGGGTCGGGCGAATGATTTCTACCAAAGCCACTTCCCAAAGGGCTTCGTGATCTAATTGGATGGTCTGAGGTAATTTGGCCGTGTAACAGCACAACGTGTTCTTGGGAAACACCTCCATGGAATTGTCACTGGGTAAGGTTAAGTAAAATTGGTTGTTATTGTTCATAATTCCAGAGTTCTGTGGCTGTCCGAAGGGTTACTGGACGTCAGAGGAGTGTCTCCGCCCAAAATTGGGCTGTTGTTATTAGAGTGGTGACTGACACTGGCACTGGGCACAAGGTTCCCGTTGTTCCCGTTCGAGGTGAATTTCAGGGAGGGATTGGGAAGCAGGTAACCGATGCAACTGTTCAATAAAATGGTCCACAATTGTTTGTCTCCTTGTTGCAAACTCAAATTGGCGATGGCTGCCCCGATGACACAATACACCACGAAGATTTGGCAGAAAAAGACGATTTGCGTTTTAGGCACACGTTCTCCACACCACACCCACAGGGTTGTTTTTGTAAATCTTGCACAGAAGAACATAGTGAAGAAGGAGTGGTCGACGTAGCTGCATCTACTGTGTGAAAGGGCATGATGGTCACTTCTTCTTTTTATAGTCGATGACTTGCGAAGTGTCGATCCAAGAATCAAAACTGGGTGGATATCCTTTCCAACGTACTTTGACTTCTTTGACACGTCGTTTGCCCACTTTACGGGTTCTGCGTTCGAGAATGCTTTCGATGTCGTACACGTCGTCTTCTTTTTTGGTGACACGTTGTAACTCGGGCAAATAAAACGTTCCTTTGAGCACTTCTCCGTTCATGTCTTCCAATTTATAGACGGCAGGATGACGGCCATGCACTCGTCCAGTGACACGAAACAATTCGGTCGTTCAGTTAGGTAAGTAACCTTTGTCGAAAGTGCGTTTGGTTTTGCCAATGTGTACCCAATCTCCTACGGCCAACTCTCCACTTTTCTTGGGGACAGCCCTCGTCGGGGACGTACCAAAGAGGTGCTCAAACACCAACACTTCGTTGTCGGGAGTCACTTCTTGCGGGGCACGTCCGATGCTTCGATGGTAAGATTGGTTGTACGCTTGCACCAGGTGCTGTAAGATGTCCATGTACTTCCGAGTGTGGTGATGCGTAAAATATTTCCACATGTGTTCTTTGAAAGTGCGTTGAAAACATTCCACGATGCTGGCTTTGGTTTCAGGATTCTCGGTGGTAAAAAAATGAATGTCACGTTTCTTTAATTCTTTTTGGAAAGCTTGGTTCAGAAATTCGGTGCCTTTGTCCGATTTCCATCGAACAGGGTGACGACGGCCTTGTTCAACACCCGTTGCAGGGCCCACACTAACTCGATGCTCGATTTGGAAGTCAAGGGTACGACCCAGGCAAATTTGGAAAAGACGTCGATGACACAAAACAAATATTTGTAGCCACTATTGTAGCTGGCCAAATGAGAGATCGATGCCTTCCACTCGAGTGCGACTTCTGGAAAACTTGCGTCGAATGGGTTTGTGTAAAGTGTAAGTAGCTTGTTCTTGTAACCATCGTTGCACTTGAGGTAAACGGAGACTTTTCAGTCGCATTTTGGCAGCACGATACAATTTTTGAACTCCTGCGTAACCTGCAGGATGGGAGGGATCGTAGTAAATGCTGGCTAACACTTTTTCCATTGTTTGCTTGTTTGTTAATAAGGCACCCACTCTTGGAGGATGCTACTCTTTTTCTCTTGGGGTATTTTCTTGGATTGCAATGCTTTGCGTGTGCGACCGGCAATAGGTGTCGAGGAGGAGGATGTCGGAACAGGGGATATCGGTTCTTGTTTCACTTCTGTCTTCGCTTCCGTCTTCACCTTCTTTTTCTCTTGTGATGAAGAAGGGGTGGTCATCATCTTTTTAATCCATCCAATTCTGGAGGTAGGTGGTGTTGTTAACTTGCGTACTTTTTCTGGTGGAGTTTGAAACCCTTCTTCTTCTTCTTCTCCTTTTTCTGTCTTGGTCACTGGTAGTGGTGGTACTGGTACTGATGATGATGCTGGACTTTTCATCAATGTCTTAAAATCTTTCAGAGTGGGAAGAGCTGTTTCGTCTGAGGCTTTCTGGTGAAAGAGTTGCAGTCGTTGCAAGAGTTGACCGTACTTTTGCGATTTTTCTTTTTCGGACAAATCTTGGCGATCCATCAAGGACTGCAATTCGTGTTGTAACTGAGACATCTCGCTCAAATTGGGATTTAGAGGTAAATGCGAGTTGCGTTGTTCTTGCCAACGATGGTATTCCATCCATCGTTTGTAAGGCACTAAAGCTAGTTTTCGTCCTTCCATGGGATGTCAGGGGTCAATTCTGAGATCTTGGGACTCAAGTGGGCCTTTTTATCTTGCTCCCACCAGTCCTCCCAACATGGTTCCCAAGACTCCTTTCAGCAAGGGACCTAACAAGAGGGGTATAATTCCTCCACGCTGGACCAACATCTTCTTTTTTAGACGAATGGGGATTTTCTTTTGAACCATTTGGCGAAGAACGTGACGATGTTTGCCTAAGCATTGTTTCTGGTGTTTGGACAAAGGGATCGTACCTTTCAAGACGTTCAAACAACATTCGCACACGGTATCGATGACCTCTTTGGAGGCCGTTTGAATGAGTTTTTTTTCGTAGGGGTGGAGAAGCTTTGGACAGGACAGATAACATGTCCCCATGTTTCACTAAACGAGGAGGCAGTCCTTTCCTTTTCTTTCCTTGGGGCTGTTTAAAAGAGGGATGTTCTCTGGAGGGTGACATCTTCAGGAGCACCAAAACACTGATACCCCTACTTAGTCACAGGCCTTTTTTATACTGCAACGCGTCGCCACTGATTGTCTTTACGTCGTATCAACTTCAGGACAAGCATGACACATCGTGCAGGGGTACGCAACGGACTAAATCGAGCCAGTTCTTGCTTGGACAAATCCAGTAAACATTGTAACATGCCCGATCTTTCTTTGACTTTGATTTTGGGAGAAGGTACTTTGTGAGCAGCGGCCACTGCCACTAAATTGGAGGGTCCTGCTACTGGAAAAGTTCTTCGGGTCATCAACGGAGAAGTTCTTGGTGTGATCAACGTCTCCAAGTACTCTTCAGTTCTTGGTGTCATCAACGGGGAAGTGGATGAACGTGAGGCTTCCGCAGACGCGATCACCGCCGTTGCAGGTCGTGGTTTGCGAGTGTAAGGTTGCGTCCTGGCCGAAGTGCCTTCCTTGCGTGTAGTTTTCTTCAGTGGACTTTTATTTTTCTGGGGACTTTTTCTCTGCTTCTTTTTCTGGTGGCTTTTCTTTGTCCGGGGTTGTGTCTGGTAAGAGGAGGGTCCTGCTACTGGAGAAGTTCTTGGAGACACGGGTCTCCTTGGGGACTTAGTCTTGACACCGTGGGTCTTTTTCTTCTTCTTGGAGCTTCGTGTGACTTTTTTCTTGGGGAGAAGTTTGGGAGCATTAGGATCCCATCTTAAGAAAGAGCGAATGATTACCCTTCCTAGAGTACCAGTCCCTCCAGGTTTCAAAATGATTTGTTTTTTGGTTTGAGTGTCGATGCGAGGATCGGCCAGTTGGTTGAAAGCGACTTTGTTTCGATCAAAAAAGCGTTTGGTTTGATGAGGAATCTGAATGATCCCTTGTAGTAATTGACGTGCGGTCACCGTGAACCATTGTAAGACTTCTTTGAAACTAGCCTCTAAGACACGAGCTCGTATTTGTGGATTTTTTAATCGACTGATGCCATACAGGGCACGAATCAATTTGACGGGAAGATGCGACTGAAGGGACGTCATGTTCAAACTGTGTGAGACAGACGAAAACTGTGTGAGGTTTTTATAGATTTTTTTGTTGAGTGAAGTTAAGTCGAGGACGGAGACGTGTACAGGACAGGCCCTCCGTCTTGAGACCAGTGGTGAAACAAGTGGGTACGAAATCGCAAATCATCGGGGGTCGTCTGTTTCAAATCGACGAGTAAATAAGCGTGTGGAGTTTGAGTGGCATCGTCGTACGCCTGAGTCAGCCAAGGCGTTCCTAACTGTTTGGCTAAGACTTGCACTTTCGATTTATCTCGAGGGCTTTTTAAACAAGACCACGTAATGCGCATTGAGACTGATGGTGTGATGGGCTTTACTTTGTTGAAACAAATTTTGAGTGATGTAAACGACACTGGCATTACGATGATGCCCTTTGCGCGTGAACCACAGTTTAATTTCTTCTTCGTCTTCTCCTAACATGTCATCGAAAATGACCAAATGGGTTTGACGGGAGTCAGAGACGATGCCGTCGTCTTCTTTAGGAATGCCTTCCACAAACACGATGGAATCGCCTTGACTTTCTCGCAAGAGGCTGTACGCCGATTGCCACTCTTTGTAACACCACACGATGCGCTGAGGTGATCGATCGATCAAATGATGCTTATGTTCGATCAAACATTTGACGAATTCGGTTTTGCCTGAACCGCTAGGTCCAGCAATGAGCATGTTAAAGGGATGGCGAAGATACAAAGCCTGCCAACTGGCACGATCTAAGTGTTCGTCGATGACTTTGACAGTGGAGGAAGAGGGAGCAGAGACAGCAGAGGTAGCCATAGTGTTAGGAATGTCACTTGTGACACGAAAACAAACAAGAGAAGAGTTTACATACTTTTTTCAGGACACGTTTATTGAATGTTTTAAACATGAACACGAAAGACAAAAATACATAAAAGCACAAAGATAAAAGGCACATGATAACCATCAACGTGGAATAAAAACAAGTGTCTGTACAACATGTTTTGGGTAAGGTTCTGACCAGTTCTATAGGGGGTAAGGTCACACAAGTGTCCTCCCGAAAGGGTCTTTCAGGCATGTCCACGACAGTCCTGTCCTGGGTGACGGGTTCTTCTTCTTCTCGCACTGTCACTAACACAGGTTGAAAAGTGATTTTTTTTCTTTGGACGTTGAAAGGAAGGATTACAACTCTCGTTCATACTGGGCCACTTCTTGGGTCCAAGCCTCAAAATCCCATTTTTTTTAAGGCACGGACATCTGTCCAGTGGGGGTGTAAGTTACAAGCTACACACACATCGTCATACACGTCTTGGGTAGTTAGAAGCTGACGAATCTTTTTTTCCCGTAGAGGTCGAGAAGTATTCAGATGAAAACGTAAGGCTTTGAGCAAAAGGAGTCTCTCGTGAACATTTAAAGGCACCACTTTCATGTTGAATGGGTGGTAAATACTGTTCGTAAAGAGTCCACAAGGAATCGGCTGGTAAACGAAATCCCAGAAAACAAGTCACTAAGACACACACCACTTGTCGACCCAAATTGAATGGATACAGTTCTTGTAATAATTGATGGTAATGATCCACGGTTTGAATATGGTCATTGAGTTCCTGCCACGGAATCTGTTTAGTCACTTGTGACATAAGCCGTGGCATGGATTCCTGATTTTATAGTCTCTTTATTTCGGAAGCAATAAAGGTACTTTCTAACTAGACATCTTCGTTCTCCAGTAGGGAATCTAAATCTTGCATACTGTAACCTACACTTCAGAGTTTGTTTAGATGTTTCATCTTCCGCTAAGCAGATTCCACGTAAAATATGTTGGTAATCCTTTAACTCGTTTTCCTCAATACGTTGCTCTAGGTGAATCTCGAAGTAACCAAAATTATGAACATTTCGTTCATTCACTAACTCAAAGTGTTGAACAAGGTCTGACCACTGAAACAATTTCTGACGAATCAGTCCTCTTATACCATTCAGGTACCAGTGGTTAAAGATCTAGTGACGTAACGGATGCAATTGTTCTTTACGTTTGACTTGTATTTTGACCAGCTCTCGGTAAATGCTTTCTCTCAACTCCACAGGCAAAGCACGAATGTTGTCTTGTAAAGTATCCATGAATAGGTCAGTCCGTACAATTCACAATCTTCTCCTAGAGCAAAAGTAATCCACATAGTGAGTTATTTCTGACCACTGCCATTCAGGGTAACGTCCAAGAATGTCACTGAACTCTTTTGATGTAAACGGTCTAGAGAAATATAATAGGACGAATGCACACTTGACCCAGAGAAATCTAACACACTGGTTGACTTTTTTCAGTTTCCTCTTGTGAATTTCTCGGCACAAAAGTTCTAGTCACCCATTGAGATTTCACTCTGGCAAACCCCTGCCAAACTTCCTTGTAAATCTTCTCTTGCAGTTCTTTAGGTAATGATTCAATATCGTTTTTGAAATGAAGTTTAAATACTGGTCTCGGTGATGTTCAACATTTGACTCCTAACCAATCTGGTTTCTTCTTCAACGACATGGTAAGTTACTTCAATGTCTCTGTCCCACTAAAGGTAAGTAATGACAATTCGGTGACCAACGAGCATGTTCTAGGTAGGCCGAATCTTGCGGTTCCCAGTGGTGAAGTGACACATCGCAACTGAAGCACTTGACTTTATCTCCTTCACCCAAGTAGAAAAATCCTGCTCTGGCTAATTCTTCGGGGGTAGGACCTCCCAAATACTCAGGCCATTTTCCTTTGAACGACTGAAGACGATTTTCAAAGTCGCAGTATTTCGACGAACGTACAGGGAACGAATATTCGTCTTTCACAGGTTCGTTTCGATGAGGGTTGGGTGACATGGACAGGAGTTTGCTCAGGGCTGTATGACATCCGTAGGGGAGTAGACGTGAAGGTGGACATCCACCTTTAAAACGAAACCCAGTAAAGTGTCCAAGAGGACGAGCGGCATCGCTTTCGCATCCCTCAGGTTTGACACGCACAGCATCACTTTCCATGATAGGGGTAGTGAGAACAAAGTTTCCATGATGCTTTACGGCATCGCTAAGGTCACAACGTACAGCATCGTTCCCATCGCAAGGCTCACAATCGCATTCCACTTCAGAAGCCCCAAACTTGAATTGTGCCTTCTGAACTTGTTTTGCGTTTCTCTGAAAGTATTCATCTTGTTCGCTTGGTCTTGGTAGTCACAAGGAACTATGAACTAGCCCCTTTTTATATACAGACCAATACTGACGTGTCCATACGGTAAGGTGAAATGATTGGGAAGTCGCACTCGCTTCTGGTAAACGATCTGATAAACTTTTTCCAAGGGTCGACTGACGATGTGGTGAGTGGGTAAACGTACAATCTTGTTGGGTTGATAGTGGTCACTTTAAAGTGTTCATCTTCTCTAGACTGCAAGGCTTCTTTCAATACCCCAAAGTTCACAACTCGACTGGTACGATAATTCAGAGTCAATCCTTTCACTTTACACGTCGTGTGCACTTCTCCTTGTTCGTCCCGGTATTCGTAGCCGTAATTTTTTGGACCGCCACTGACGAAACTTAGAATCTTGTCGTCGGGGTGCTCGTCTGTCCAGGTTCCTAAACGGT
Organism: Sinohyriopsis cumingii; assembly: GCA_028554795.2. Taxonomy (NCBI): domain Eukaryota; kingdom Metazoa; phylum Mollusca; class Bivalvia; order Unionida; family Unionidae; genus Sinohyriopsis; species Sinohyriopsis cumingii. Next base: position 132,743,872 of record CM068827.1, read on the forward strand.
CTCCTTCGATGTCAGGGTGATGTTGACTCGGGTGATGGATGTAAATGCAACTGTCCGTGTCAAAGTACAGGACACGTTCCCCTAACAGTTCTAAAGCTTCGTACAGTTTTCAGCGAGCATGAGCTGTCAGATCTGTCCAGATCTTCTTCATAATTGACCAAGATCAAATTCTCGCGAACGACGTCCACGTGTTTCATGAATTTGGTTTTGTCGTGAATTATCTGGAAGTGGCGGGAAGGTTGAGTCAAATATTCCGTCTTGGGTAAACACGGTCGTTGTGCCATTTTTCGCCACAAGCAATTTAACATCACTTTGGCAAACGATCGCCTGCCTTCGTTTTTCTCGATGTGATCTAAAGTAATGCCTTCTTGTGCCCGGCATTTCTCTTTGAATGTCTTTTGGTCTTCGGGAGTGTGACACCCGGACGGATAGCCACTAGCTTCTTGCTTCAGTTTCAAAAAGGCATCCACGTAGTCTGCGAAAATGCCTTTCTGAGTGGGGTCACCCTTGTGGTATTGTTCTATCTTGGGAAAGTGACAAATTTCGTTCACTTCTAACAGTTGGTATCCCATGTCCAGAGCTTTGAACAATTCTACGCTGATCCACGTCCCCGTCAAGGCGCGTGGGTGTGCTGGCAAGGTTGGTCTTGGGTGCACGTTTCGGCACAAGTACGGCACAAAGGAAACATCAGTTTGCCTTGACAATGGTGAGGTAACACGGGATGGTACAAGTCGGTGGGAGGCAAAACTTTGCACTTGATCAAACCTTCGTATTGTCGAATGTTGGTCAGGTCGATGTGTTCTGTGAGCAATTGCGGGTGCCCTGCAGGAAATCGACAATATTTGCACACGTAGGGATACAGCGAACACACGTCCAAGTATTTGATTTTTTCTCCTTTCTCTTCGTCGGCTTGGTACAGCAAACAGGTGGCATTGGTTCTTCCTCCGTACAAACTATCCCTTGGGTTCAGGGGGTCCATGAACTGGTAACTTTCCACGAGGCGTTTAAACTCGGGATCGGTTTTCAAACGGTGATCGTACTCGTGTTCCCACATTTCCACCACTTGGTATCCTTCCTGTTCTAACTTTAGGCGTCGCTGACAAGTGGCCTGGTACAAGTCTTCCATGGTTCGTTGTAAAAACTGATTTTTACTGTCACGATCAGGATAGCAGACGGGACATCCGTGAAATAAGCAACCGTTAAACTCGTACACGATCTTGGGGTTTTCTAAGTCCCAGCCATCGACCGAATGCGTTCCGATGGTCTTTTCGCCCCCTCGGTTGCGGGCATGCTGAATCCATTTGTCTTCCTTGTCGCACAAGTAATGTAACCAGCGTAGGGCTTTGACCGAGTATTGACGTTTGACATAGTTGGTCGTTTGAGGACTGATGACAGCTACGGTGTTTCCAGGCATGAATCGTTGCCGGTACACTAAGGAACACGCTTTGGCAATGGTGCAAGCTTCTTTCAAAGGATCGACCCCTCCGTGTTCCATGAACAGTTCTCGAAATTTTCCACAGCATCGACGTAAAATGTCCACGTCGGAACGACAATACTTTAGCATTTCTTCCTGAAAGTCGAAAGGGTCCGAGGCGTGAGCCTGGTACCAAGCGTAGAAAGCTTCTCGTTGTTCGGTACGCATGTTGTCAGGGTCGTAATAGTGAGCCTCGGGCAAATGGGGTAGAACGGCGTGTTGATTGACTTCCGTATTGAAAAAGTGTGGAAAGTACCCTTTAGCCATTTCTGTCATTCCAAACGTTTTAGGCATTCGACTCAAAGGCATGGCCAAATAGCTCATCGAATCTTTGAACTGTACTTGTCCCACTTGCATGAAAATGATTTTGGCTCCGTTCAAAGTGACTTTAGGACGTTCGGTGCCATGTTCCGTATAGTATCTGAGAAGAAACTGTCCATCGTATCCGGAGAAATTGTGAGCCATCACTGTGGCATGGCGATGACAATCTCCGTAACGTTCGATGTCCTCTTGGCTCCACGACTTGTCGATGGGGTCTAAGACCCATTGTGCGAAATCGGCTAGCGTGTTCGGTCCCCGAAAGATTTTTTAACGCCCTCCAGGAATCTTACTGCAGTGAGGGCAATGACTGAAAATAGGTTCTTGAATGCACTTTTCGCACGCTCGATGAGCCACGCAGAAATTAGGAATGTGAATACCGGTCTCTTGCGTGCATTCGAAATCGAAAAAGATGAAATTGCCTTTCTTCTTCTTCTTGTGACCATCCTCTTTCTCTGGTGGGAGATGGTATTTTTGCACGTAGCATTGGTGTTCCAAGTCCACGATCTGATGACAAATGTGACATTTTTTCTTTCCTCGACATACGTGTGCCTTGACAGTATTGGTACATAGGCCTTGTCCACAGGTAGGGCACAATCTCAGGAGTTGACAAGCACATTTCTGCTGTGAACCTTGCGTCTTGAGATGTTGTTGGTAACCGGCAGGGCTGACAAACGTGCGCAGACAAGCTGGACAATGCACTGGTTCTTGCCCTTCGTTCAGACAGGGTGGAGAGGCCAAACATCCTGAGCATTTCGATCCACAATGCTTGTGATGCTCTCGATTGTTATAGCCATAGTCACATTTCTCACAGTAAGAACCATATCCCAGGAATCCGGTGATAGTGGTAATGGTATCGAAATGGTCATCGTGATGATAAAGGTGAATGTATTTTCCATCTTTAAAGTCTTGGCCTCGAAACAACAGAGGCCCACGTACGTCTTGAGGGAACACTTTCAAGGTGTAGCGTGGAGCTAGGATATCTTGCAATTTTTGCATTTCAGGAATGCCACAAGGTTTGTCTTTGGGCAAGTCGGCTTGTTGCAACAGGAGTTCTGCTTCGTTTCGTTGTTTGGCTAGGTCCGATTTTCGAATGTTCTCCCAGGCTCTTTTCCATTCTGTCTTGTCGTTTTTGTCGACATAGGTTCGTCCCACCACAATGGCACAGGCTAAACACATTTGGTCCTGAGGGTTGTTAATTCGGACGAGGCTCTTGTTGGTGGTGCGAAGGTCGTTCACCAATAAGACCTTTTTGCGGCCAGTCCCTTGAGGAGGAGAGACGTGGGTCACGTCCAGTGTGGCTTTTCCATCGGTGATGTCAAACTGGTCATTGGATTGTTGTACGTGTTGAATCTTGTCTATGACTTTGGAAGCGGTCAATTCTGCAGGGCTGCTAAACTCGATCCAAACAGAGGATTTCAAACCGTCGTGTTGTATGGAAAGTCTCAAGCGATCGTCTTCTTTAGGTTGACATTGTCGCTTGAGTGTGGTGAGCAAAGAATCCCACATCTCGGTGATGAACCCTTCTGCTTTCTCTAACGGTACTTCGGACTTGAAATCTTTAAACTTCACCGTGTGTTTGTAAGCCGTGGTTCTAAATTTTCTAGAGGGACGCTTTTCCGTCTCTCGAATGTCATAGTACTTTTCAGGGTTGACTAAGGGCAGTGAACTTTGTTTAGAGGGTTTGGATTCTGGTTCACTCATGTCCTCTTCAAAATCACTGGCATAAATTTGTGCTAAGTCTTCAGCCCTTTTACGAGGCGATAGATCACGTTTCTGCCTCTTACTTTCTTCTTCTTTCTTCTTGAATGAATTGGATCGTTTCATCTTGATAGCAAAACGTCAAATGACTAAAGTTTAAACATCATGGACTAATTTATAGTCATGGCAGACCAGCTTATATAAAAGGGTGTGTGTCTTGTCCTTTCACTATTCATTTCACTCTCTAACCGAGCACAAGGATGGAAGAGACTACACAAATCGAACGTTTCATCAGAGCTTTGCGAGGGTTGATTAGAAAATTCTCTTCAGACCAGCCGACAGACTACTCTCCTTCCTTGCGAGATAAAAGTCAAGATACTTGCTATATATGTCAGAAGAAAGGGCATTGGTTTTCAGAGTGTCCAGACCGTCAAAAAAGAAAAAAAGGGGTTAAAAAAGACAAAAGTCAAGATACCTGTTATTACTGTCAAGAAAAGGGACATTGGTCTCCAGATTGCCCAAAAAAGAAACAAGAGGAGTCAGAAGAAGAGAGGGATTCTTCAGAGGAAGAAGAGGAAGAAGAAGAGGAGGAAGAAAGCAGACAGGTGAAGAAAAAGAAACAGGAGAAGAAAAGAAGAAGGGAAGAAAGTGAGGAGGAAGAGGAGGAAAAGACTGTGACGATGAAGAAATTCAAAAAACAGAGAGACTAAACAATGAGACAGAAGAAGTCTATGAACTTTTTAAAGTGCTCTGTTGTGAATTGTGAATTGGATTGTAAATATTTATAAAAGAATAAATTAGGTATAAAAAGGTAAGTGTCTTTGGGTTTTGATTTTAAAATAAGAACCTACACTCACGCACACTCATACACAGACACGTACTATAGGGGTAAAAATGGGGTTTTTTTTTAGTTATTTTCAATTGAAAGTCTATCTCTTCTCGAGAAATGTGGGTGGCCCTGAAAAGGGCCTTTTTTGGTGTAGGGGTGAGTTTAAGCAATCAGCTTTAACTGCCTTAAGCCTTTGCCACGGCCAAGGCCTACTTCTGGACTGCGTACTGCTGATGATGATGATTTGGTTGAAATCACTAAGGGTGGCACGATAGGCTTAGTCACAGGGTTGGAGTGTTTAGCTCGGGAAGGTCGTATTCTCTTCGGTCGTGATAAAGAAGTCTGATACATTTGTTTCAGACTTCTTTACTCCGCTAAAATGTCTAACAGTACCGTGACCGTTTGATTTTCACACCCTTGTTTCTTTGCTAGTGCTACTTCTTCTTCTTCTTGTTTTTTCTTACCTCTTCTTCTTGCTGCTGTTGCTGTAGGAGAAAAGCTTGTTCCGCTTCCTTTTGTCGTTGTATAAATTTCTCCAATTCTTCTTTCTGTCTCTGTCTAAAATTCTCCACGTGCGGTAATGAAGAAGGTGACGAAGGTTCCGGAACAAATTCTTGCGAGGTAAGAAAATCCACAAAATCCCAATTCACCTCTTCTGAAAGTAAGTCCGGGTTCCCTTGGGTAGTCTCCACCGTCGGTGCACCCCAATTTATCGTTTTCTGAGTTTCCGTCATGTTGAAAAACTGTGACATGGATTAACTGCACACAGGCGCTAGCGAATCTATATAGACCACGTGCCGTCACAGACTGCTCTCTTCGGATTGGATGTGGGCTGACTGAATTTTTTTAACGCGTGTTTGGATTGGTTAATGAACTCAATCCGTTTCAATCCTTCCTCTACCTATAAATAAGTGCAGTTCACTGCATTGATTCACCTGTTCTCGGCGCCTCAAGATGTGGACCGACGTACAATCTTCAACCCTTGTGTCTTCGATGATGTTCCGGACGGACATACCCATGTATGTCCGATCCAACTGGGCAGTTATCCATAGGACAGACACGAGTTTCTGGATAGGTACGATCTATGTAGAACGTCAAGGATGTCTCAAAAGAGTGTTAATCTATAGTCCTACAGTGAGACGCAGCCTAAGGACAAGAAGAAGACCAATGTGGTGCCCTTTATGTTAAGGGATACATTAACATAAACCCAAAGGCCCTTTTCAGGGCCACTCCAATCTCTCGAAAAGAGATAGACTTTCAATTGCCTACCCTTTTTTTATTATTTTTTTTTTACTTTTTAAAAAAACAAAAAATATATACCCATCAGGTCGGGACCCTATTAAAATAGGGTCAAGACCCTGTTCCATTTCCCCTAGACCCTAGACAGGCCCAGACTCTATTCCCATGTTAAATTCCCCTTGTCCCTAGAATTGCTTTTTTTTCTCCCATGTTCAATTCCCCTTGTCCCTAAAGTAGTTTTTTTCTGCCATGTTAAATTCCCCTTGTCCCTAGAGAAGCCCAAAATCTATCCCCATGTTAAATTCCATTGTCCCTATAGTGGCATGACAATATTGCCCATGTTAAATTTACATAGTCCCTAAAGTGGTTTTTCACTTTTTAACATGGAAGTGCCCTAGTCCCTATGGTGGCCCTATATACTACTTCTGGTTCTAATAGCAAAATTGAGCGTATTATCATTCTAAGAATGATATAATTTGTATCGTTCTTTAAAATTGTTCTAAAAAAACCTTTAAACTAACAAATCAATATCGGCACAATGGCACAAAAATAAATTGTTTATTTTTCTTTCAATAATAACAATAATAAAACTCTCTCTCTCTCTCTCTCTCTCTCTCTCTCTCTCTCTCTGCACCTGGAACCTTAAAAATGCCTTGTAAAATTAATACTCTCTGTGAACTACTTTAAATCTGTGAGTAATTCGCTTGTGGGATTTCCCTTTCAATTTCATGTAATGCTCTCATCCAGCAAGCATCCGTATGTAAGAATGATTTCAAGATGAATCGCTGGAATGATTCCAGGACTTGTTATTACTTGGACGCACGGAGGCGTTCTAAGATTGCACCAGACGTGTAATATGAAATAGTTCACCAGATATGTTAGCTTGGCTAACTCTCCCTCGAGATTCAATTGTCTACCGCGTTTGTTCTACGTCTCGGGAATTGCAAATATAATGACCTTCTCCAGCATATCAAGTTTACCATTGCAAAATAAATTATACTTGTATTTTTACTGAAGCAAAAATATATTATCGATTGAGGGAACAGCGATGGAAATTTCGTCTGCTAATGGGAAAAGCATTTTATCATAGTCGTAAAATTGAATTTTATTGGAAGAGAGAAAATTATTAGAGCTGATTGAATGAATCCATACATCACAGACAGTTTTGGGTTGTGAGAAATAAATTACTTTTTCCTTTTCGACTGGCGCAGGACTAGTTATCAAGCATTACAACGACGGTGAAATCTGATGTAACGTCAGGGCTAGTGTATTGGCACATAATAGTTTACCAGTTTCAGATATATCCATATAATTTGCGGCACAGGCAAAAATTATGGAACAATTCGGATAGAAATTCTATGATGAGTCTGAACAAAATCAACATATGCACGCAAGGAATTTTTCTACACTTTCTCACGTAACATTTACTCATAAAAAATAAACTCTACAAGGGAATGCTGTAGAAAAATCTCAATCTCGTATCGTCTATACTCGTATCGTCTATACTCGTTTATAAGACGAGTCTAACTGCAAACAATAAAGATCCTGATCTGCAGTAGCATAATACGTCTGCAGATCAGGGCCTATACTGCTTGTTCTATTGATCACTTTTAAGAAACTGCACAGACACAAATACGCCGTCATAATGCGCCGACAGATCTTGGTCTTTGCAGTTTGTTGTTGGACTAGTTTTATACTCTAGTATAAACGGTACCTCGAAGTCTGGAACTACAGCTTTTGGTTTCTCCTCGCTTTCAGTTCAATGAACGTGGGGTCTAGAGAAATAAAACGCCTAAAATGAATGTATCATTATAATTTGCTATTGGTATCCGTTATGTTTGGGGTCAATTAGTGACCGTCCACACAATCAATGTTCATGTTTGTACTGGAGAGAATGGTAATAACTTTTGTATTATTTTGGTCACATCAAAATGATGACGAGTTGGAAGGGACTTCGCTGTTTCCTGACCACGAGATATTATGCTGTGATTAAGGTATAACGTCTCTTAGCCACGACGCATTATCAAGTTTGTTTTTACCGATGGCCCTTGGCACTGATGTGGTTAAGAATAGCTGAAATTCTTTAAACCCGAATCAAGAAAGTGGTAACACACTTGTTAATATATATATATATATATACACACACACACATATATATATATACACACACACACACACACACACATATATATATATATATATATATATATATATATATATATATATATATATATATATATATATATATATATATATATATATACTTGGCCTAAATATTAGTGTCATAAAGTAGTTTCAAACCAGCATCCCCTCAGTACGGAAGGATGCATGACCTTCATTCGAACTAGTCATTTGAAAATTATTTTTAGCCGTCCCAGAGATTCCGCCGCGGTTCCACGCTGCAGGAAATGAAAGATATCGATGTCAAAAATTAATTCCGTCGAATCTTCGTCAGCTTGTTATTCCAAACATACAAGACAAAAATGTTTTTTAAATATCGGCGAGGATGACCAACACATCCGATTGCAAATACGGATCGTGACTGTCACCCTGACTTTTCATTTAGAACGCGCATGAGCATCAGAATATCAAGCTTACTGATTTGATTGTAGAAAGCTTCTTTTGGTGGCAAGTCTAATTCGTCACATTCTGACGACGAAGACACGTAGTCGCATGAATAGACTCCTTTTGGCGAAACTCTTCAGCAACGTACCGAGCGCAAACATGAATTGCAGGCTGTCAATAAAACTCAGCCGAAAACGACAATTATTTTTTCATGTTGTTGGGGATGCGTGTGACGTCCTACTCGACGTTTCGAAAGAAAACATTTGACAGTGATATGAGAATCCTACCTGCCCAGATTGTGCAGCAAAACAGGAAGACATTCAGACTGCATCCTTAGATTACAACTGTCATGAGCAGACCTGAGGTATCTGCTAGTGTAATTATTGCGAACATGATCATCTTCCAAAGGCCACTTAAAATCCAACACAACGAGCAAATGAGAAGTCTTTTTTTCTGTCTTCCACAGTCAAAATTATTTTGGCGGGTCTTATTTTTCTAATGTAGTCGACATCACCTTGAAGGTTTGCCCAACTCAATATTAATACATGCTACGTTGTATGCGTAGCCACACGGATCATAATCCTGATAATTTTTGTGACAGAATCATCTGCAGGCTAGTCCTTACAAGGCACAACAGGAACTATCATGGCCTCGAAATCACGAAAGGAACCCGAATTGGTTTTCCTAGATTTTTAAGCGACATTTTCCTTGGGTGAGACGATCGCTTTGACAACGATTATGCAGTCTCTTCCGTGTTTTGCAAGCAAATCATTGCGAGAACATCCGTGAAGACACCTTCTACAGCAATATTGTTCCCATTATGTTTGTTATGTTGACAATCCATGAATCGCGAAAGATTCTTAATTCAAATGTAAGGCCTATTTCGATCGTCGGCGCAAAAGTAAATCAAATCAGCTTCGCTCTCAGATGCTACTGAATAAATATCTCGAGGGTAGATGCTTCAATAAATATCTCACATGCTTCCTTTGATATTATATCCAATGATGTTTACTGAGATTTCAATAAATATCTCACATGCTTCCTTTGATATTATATCCAATGATGTTTACTGAGATTTCAATAAATATCTCGAGGGTAGATGCTTCCTTTGATATTATATCAACGATGTTTATTGAGATTTCAATAAAATGTTCGAACTTTGGTACGTCGTTGACTTGCATGGGAAACATTATGTTCGGAAATGGTAGCAAGTTCTGGTAAGCTTTGTATTTTTCTCTCACACGAATCGGATCCTTAATTACCGTAAGATAGACACAACACAGATAACAACGACCGCGTCAAACATGTGTTGTCATTATTATCGACGTGGACATAGCTTTGACCACCTTTCTTCTTGTCAGGTAGCTCCAATCGACCATGTAGCGAATTATATTTATCCGTGCTTTCCACGCATCTTGGAATGCCAAGCAGAATCTAACACGGGTCCTTCTGGTATGAAACCATCAATTGTATTCTGCGACTGATAAAAAATGCTGTATATATCCTAAATGGAGTCAATTGCTTTGACTTGTTTTGAAAAAAATATGCCCCAGTCCCAGCGTCATCATTTTTTTTTCTTTTCCAAACACATCGCTTATCTCAACAGAACACGCGACTTGGTGCGCCGCAACTTCATATGGTACTGTTTGTCTTATCGCTGGCAGAGCCATACAAGATAGCGTGACAAATGAGATAAGATCGTCCAAGATGGCGACAATAGTTTCATCATAGCCAGATAACGCTCGATCTCGCCTAACAAGCCAGAAAACGCGCGATATCGCCTAACAAGCCTGACAACGTTTGCATCATTTGTCATTACGATGTTTGTTCAGAAAGGATAGGGCTCATGTAAAGAATTTACACAAAGATTAAATTAGAAAATATTTCTATCTTAATATAATATATAAATATAATATATAATTTTAACAAGAAGGAAATGATATATACAAATAAGTGAGCTTGGAAAATTATCAGCAATAAATATGTTTCCTGCCGGCTTTGTGTGGGAGACTTCTGTGTCAAACATAATTATATGCGAAAACGAGAAATCAAGATACCAACATAATGTACCAAATATGGAAAACACACCAGGATGAAATTTGGCGAATGCATGACCTGTGACGGTTTCTTTCTAAACCACTAAACTCAAATGAGACTGCAGTAGGAAAGACAGCAGATGAGGAAAAAAAACAGCGGGATCGCAGCCAACTAAAAACAAGTTGAGGAAATATTTTAAACAAGCCACGACCACAGCGAACACGATTCAACAATACAACAAGATGCTAAATCAAACAGAAGCAGCAGCGGATCATAAAATTAAATTTTTGTTGGTCCCGTTTGCAAGCCTATAATACTTGGCTGAGATGAGGCATTTTATTTTGGACGCGCTGTACGAAATTCGGATGGCGGCAAAATGTGATAAAAGCGAAGTTTATACGAAGACAACGTCGTAACTAGCAAATGCAGTCGACGCCACTTAGAAAAATAATTTCTGGCAAAATGAAATCCGATTTAGATGACAGGCTATTATATAACCGGTCCCGAAAGATCATGGGAAAATATAGCATAGCACTGAATAATGCCAAGATATTTGCCGATCACAAGACAAAGAAACTTAATTCTGTATGATGGCTCGAGGGGGTCAGAAAGCATTCAACGAATAAAATTAGTGTAGAAATATATAAGTATTTCTCAAACAGAGTACGTGAGTAACTAATCCAGAAAGAATTGGACAAATTGTTTGCGCAGTATGGCGAGAACAATTCTGAGCAGATATGGCAGCGGTAGTAGGATACAAGACAATATCTCATCCTAATATGGTGTCGTTGCGAAATCGCATAATAAAAAAAATGATCATGATGCTCATCAAGTTCAGCTGCGAGAAATTCAGTGCTTTCTTCTTGTCTCCGAATTTGAGAAGTCGCCAACATGAGACAACGGCAAGTTCAGCAAATTTCTTTCTGCGGCAAGTTTATAAAGGAGATAACCCCGGTGGCTCTCAAATGAATACGATAGGATCGATCTGCAACATTCTACACTCAGCCGCTATCAACAAATTTGGTCTTTGCTCATACGACGGCAAGCGATATGTGTAATATGATGGTGTCAACACATTTGGCTATTGACGTTGCATTTCGAAGCCACTGAAGACTGAGCGAGATCTGCAATATTATACCAAGACGCTATAGCATTATATTCAGGACGAACAAGATAGCGGTCGCTATCTAGCTCTCATTTTGGTCGATAGAGCTTAGAAAACGTTCAATGCGAGGTCTGCGCCATAACGAGCACAGAAACTTGCGGCCGGTGTGTCCATTCTTACTACTACTTATTGTGATACAAATTCGAATTCGCATGTAAAGATTTACCTGAAGAATGCTTAGATAAATCTTATATATTTTCAAAAACTACAGTGTATGTAATAGTAATAAATGGAGTCATTTACTCATATATTGTGGTACAGACTGTGTCTAAATAAATCCTGATTAGTTTTATGTTCCTGATTGAGTGTATGTATCATAACCCAGACCACATTTGCATATAGCTTTTCTTCTGGGATCTGAGGGAACTTGGTAAATAGTCAGATTGCACATTGGTTACATGAGTGATCATTACTGTGCAGCTTGAATCAATGTCCTTCACTTCCAAAAAAACGTGAATGTCATTCATTTGGGTTTCTAATTTCTGACTTTGGGCTTTAACAGGCACCAATGACAGTCCAACGCCTTAATATTTGTCCTCTCCAGAAGTAAATTTTATATGGTGACATTTAACGATTTTTAACTTAATAAAGGAACACATTAATAATATTTCTCTTGATACAAATCACGAAAGAGACTGGTCCAAATGAGACTGGGTTGATACAGAATTTACTACTGTATTGTTACGCCTTATTATTATATTCTGGCCAAGCAAAATGTTAACATTAGTGATATGGAATTAATATGGCGATCGTAAAATGTGTGCTCCTTCTCTGCTTTTGTTCCTGTCCTTTCCTTCTGTTGAGATAGAGACCTATTGTTTGTATAAACGAACCTGACGATGAACTTTAATTTAAAATCCGTTCGCACAGTTAATAGCTATCCCCAAAGCTGAAGCCAGCTCCAAATAGCGGATATGTTTTCATATAGAAATCGATTTCTTTTGCGATCTGATTGGGACAATATTTGTCTCTAGGGAAGATATCAGGCAAATTACAGAAATTATTTGGAGAGAATATAATTATATTCGTGTTTTCAAGCGCAGTCCTATCTGCATAATAAACAGCGATATGCCAGTCAAGAAGGCGTGGTTTGCACTTGATCATGAACGCGGAATTTATTTTACATTTGGCTGAAATATTTAGATGGGACTGCCAGAACTATCTTATTAGACAGGTCATTGTGCACGCACCGCTTCGTTAGTTTCTGATAAAGGAGTAATAACATCAATGACGGCCGAGATGAAAGAATCATCTTCAAACGATGCATGAATGATCAGATTATTCAGAAGATAATACAATTAGTAAAATTAATGAATACAATAATTAGTAGAATTAATGAATAAAATAATTAGTACAATTAATGAATAATTTGTTATGGAGAATTCAAAATGACTCTCCATAATTTTTAACAGCACGATTTTTACAAGTACTATATAGATTAAATATTATTTTGAAATTTGTGTAATTATTTTAAAAATTATTAAAGTTTGACATTTCACCACCACCAGATTCAATAGATATGTGGTTCATATTTACATATTTTAAAACTAGTACATCATCTATACTTCAAAAAATTTGTGTACTCGTTTAAATCAGAGAATCTAAATAGAATACAAAACCTAAAAACAAAGCTAGGAAAGATTTGCTTCACCTATCTCCTTCCATTTCAAGAAGAAGAAGAATAAGAAAGAAAAACTAGATAGAAAACTTTAGCCCTGATGAAAGTAACTCAGACTCAGAATAGGCCTTAATAGATTTTGTAATTCCTAAAATATCTGTGCTTACTATGGTCCTGTCACTGTTTCATGGCTTCAAACGTGTTTATTAGAAAAACACCATTAGTGTCTGAAGGTTGGTGTTTCTCCTAATTGATCATGTTTCTCCTAATTGATCATGTTTCTCCTAATTGATCATGTTTCTCCTTATTGATCATGTTTCTCCTAATTGATCATGTTTCTCCTTATTGATCATGTTTCTCCTAATTGATCATGTTTCTCCTTATTGATCATGTTTCTCCTAATTGGCCATAATGAAATGACAAAACTAAAAACATAGATATTCACATGAAAGCTTTTAAAGAAAACCTTGGAAATGTCACTGAATGTACTGTAAATGAGTTCATATTATAGCAGGTACTGCGGTACATGAAAATTTTCTGAACAGTTTGCATACGTCAAATATTCTTATCCAATTATGATGAGAAGATATGCTCAACCCTAGTCATCCGGGTTACAAATGCACTATGTAAAAGACAAAATGACTCCTCAGACATTTCTTTAGAAGGCATTTCAACACATTTAGTTTGCAAAATTTAATACATCATGTACTATATTTCTGTCGTGTAATATTGAAGTGCAGACTTTTTCGTCTTGGCATTATTGAAGTTTCGTCAAAAACGAAGATAGCAAAAGTCACTTTCATTTCTGAGTAATGTGTTTGGTAATTGTTTATTGGTCTAAACGCACTGTAATTAAGCAAATAAGTGTGATCTTGGAAAGATGACAAAATGTTTTTCTTTTCTTAAACATTTTAAATCAATACGGGGAAAATATCAATTTATATCTTAACAAAATAGGCGTATTTGACGGCATTATATACCCTACGTACTCGCCCATAACTTGAATCGAACTGCAAAACACAAAGGTAGTCTTTTGCCATAACATAATGTTGATGCAAATTGGAATTTATGTCGCTTGTTCTACTGATTACTCCTAACAAACTACATCGACTCAGATCTACCAGTGCATACTGCACCAGCAGATATGGGTCTGTGCAGTTTGCAGTTGGGATCATTTTATAAGCGAGTACAGACAGTGAGAGCTATGTTACGAATTGTTCTTAGATATGGTAATCATTGTGCTGATTCATCACAAAGACGATTATTTACAGACTTGGCATTTACGTCATATTACGTGCAGAGTAATGGAAATGCGCTAATTAATTATCATTGCCAGATACCGACTTTTAAGGCGAATAAAATAGCGTTTCAAATAAAGTTGAACTTCATGTACAGTGATATATCCCTAATCTTTCATGCTTTCTTTTGTTTCATAAAGACAAATTAGCTTTTCATTGCTCTCATTCTTTAGCCATCATCCCGAAGAACCGTAGATGCACAAAGTTCTAATCATTTCGATAAACTGTACTTAAAGTCCTTGCATGCCATCATCCCCATAAACTGTACATACAGGAAGTCCTAGTATGCCACTATCTCAGCAAACTGTACATACACAAAGTCCTTGCATGCCATCATCCCGATAAACTGTACATACACAAAGTCGTAGTATGCCATTAGCCCGATAAACAGTACATGCACAAAGTCGTAGTATGCCATTAGCCCGATAAACAGTACATACACAAAGTCGTAGTATAATAGAAAGCCCGAAAAGAAGAAAATTCTGATCGTTATTGCTTTAATTCGAAATAATAAATTATGCAGAAAAATAGTTTGAATAAGATTTCTTGCAATGTTATTCTTTTGTTTCTTGAGCTTTGGCGCCATTCCTGTTTTTGCACAATTTCAGAATATCTCCAAGGATTAGACTACAACTGCTATTGGTATTCATTATAGAATCCTGTAATCAATGTTTGATCTGGTGTTCAACACAGGTGTTGAGTCTGTTTTTCATTATCTAACACATAATCATAACATTTAGGTGCCTTCACTAACTTCCGCGTCTACATTCTTGGATGCACCGACTAGAACCTTTAAAAAATATAATTTACTTTGAATTTCATACATACTTTATAGCAAAAGATATTTGGAAAAAAGTAAAATAAACGAAGTCTGTAATAAAAACAAAACAGCATTCATGATTTTTCCTAGTCGTGGGATTGAACTCGTTCGATATGGCATATGGACATGTTTCGGCCTGACGGCCTCGACGAATAACTGAATCATATCAAACTTGTTCTTTCCGCCGACCCTGAGCTGTATGCAGTTTTTTTGTATGCCTTGTCTGTGTTATGGACTGATTCCGTTTCTCCAAAAGAAGAATCGGTCACGTTAGCATTGTCTGTTCTGTTTCCTGTCTATCCAAAGGTGTAAAGTTGCGTGATATACACAAGCTTTCTGAAATAACACGATTATACTCTTAATTCAAATCAAAACCACCGTTGTCGACAAGAACTGGAAAGGCTAAACATGTTTCCCGTGTTTAACACCTGTCATTTACGTACATTGCCAAAATCCCATGCAAGAAATTCAAGCGATCTATTGCCAATATACGAATCCCTGATAGTCGTTATCAACTTTATTTTTCATAGTTCTTGATTATAGATTAAATCTTGTGATGAATCGGTATGTTTGGAAGATTGCTTTCTTTACAATTGGTTATAATGTTTATGTAATAGACGGAATGTTTTCGGTCCTCATCATTATATATATATATATATATATATATATATATATATATATATATATATATATATATATATATATATATATATATATATATATAATGTTAGACGTTTCTCAATCGAAAATATTTAAAACTTAACGGTCGACCGATAAAGTTGCACTGTATCAGAAATTGACACTATTTTATGTTATAATATTGGTTTCCTACTCGTGCATTTATCATAGAGAGACAGAAGAAAGGAAGAAGAAAATCTACGCCGCTCGGTTATGTAGCTTTAAAGACTAGCGGGGAAGGTAGGAGTGGAAATCACGTGCTTACCTTGGGTTAGACTTTATACATAATTCGATTGGTCAACCCACCTTGCGTCATAGCCAACTAGACTTCATGCTGATTTCAGTTGGTCGGCTCCAGAAAAATGCAAGGAGATATAGAACCCTGTGTAGTCAGAATTTTCATCAGTTACTGTCTACAAGCCGCATTCACAGCATTAACATTTAGCCACGGTATAGGTAAATTGAATAACTGACTCGCCTTGGAATATTAAATAAAGAATAGTGCTATACGAGCGGACGATGGGAAGAGCCCATGCTTACTCAGACGTAAAATACAAGCCATCGGTTCTTGATCGCTCCTTTTAAGGAACACGAGAGAATATCTTATATCTACAGTAACCCATATTTTTAAACACAAATTTGAAACGAAGGGTACAATGGATACTATATTTAATTGTTTTCATACGTTTGAATGTGGATTAATCTGGTATTACGAGTTACAGCATTTCCTTTTTGACGATAGGTACCAGCCAATCGATCTCTTGCATTAATTCCAAAAGTCAAGGTACATACTCTCTTGTCGGAAAAATTTGTTCGGAATAAAAAGTGTTGATCTGTAAGTCTGTAGTCAGAGCAATACGACATTTTCTTACAATACAAACTCCACATGATAACTGTTATAAAATCATTTGATAAAACAAGGCCTACAAGATTCATAGCTTGCAGTATTTATTATTGAAACCTGCACCAAATATATTTTAAGCTTACTTTGATGGCATTTATAAGTATGAACACACTTGAATAGCGTAATGTATATATACCTTTCTTCAGTTTTAGCCACCGAAGAATATCAGGTGAAATTCTTCCGCTAATGAAGACGTGGAAATAGGAATTCCTTTATCCAATGATAAGTTCCCCAATTAAAAATAGAGAGGTTTGTTATAACTGCAGTTTGACAGATCAATCAAAATATGCATACGTATCCAAAGATCAATTAAGGCATGGAAGATTGTTCAAATATTAATTAAATGACAGAAAGGTGTCCAAATATCAATTCAACAAAGGAAAAGTATCCATAACTCAATTAAAGCCTGGATTAATATCCAAAGATCAATTAAGGCAGGGATAAATGTCCAAATATCAATTAAACATTGGAAGGTATCCAAAGATGAATTAAATAATGGAAAAGTATCCCAAGTTCTTTGGGGGAGACAGGATCTATTAAATCTTGTCAAATGCATGCTCGAATCGACATGGGGAGACCATGACAGAATCGAGCTTTGAATAGAACGTAATGCAGTAATTCGTATCCTGTGTAAAATGGGGAGACCATGGCAGAATACAGCTATAAATAGAGGTAAATCAGTAATTCTATCCTGTGCAAAATGTGCAGCCCATGCCAGAATACAGTTATGAATAAAACGTGAAGCGTTAATACAGTAGTGTAAAAACAAGATCATTATAAACGTTCAGTCACGTATACAAATTTAGCATCCGATAAGAATAGACCTATTGTTAGGTTGAAAAGGAAGGATGCATTGGAATCCTAGAATTGCATCGCTGACTCGATAAAAGGAAGGATGCATTGGAATCCTAGAATTGCATCGCTGACTCGATAAAAGGAAGGATGCATTGGAATCCTAGAATTGCATCGCTGACTCGATAAAAGGAAGGATGCATTGGAATCCTAGAATTGCATCGCTGACTCGACAAAAGGAAGGATGCATTGGAATCCTAGAATTGCATCGCTGACTCGACAAAAGGAAGGATGCATTAGAATCATAGAATTGCATCGCTGACTCGACAAAAGGAAGGATGCATTGGAATCATAGAATTGCATCGCTGACTCGATAAAAGGAAGGATGCATTGGAATCCTAGAATTGCATCGCTGACTCGATAAAAGGAAGGATGCATTGGAATCATAGAATTGCATCGCTGACTCGATAAAAGGAAGGATGCATTGGAATCATAGAATTGCATCGCTGACTCGACAAAAAAGCTTACTACTAGCATATCAATCAAGATGGAAAGATCACGTCGTTAAATAAGAGGAATCAATATGTATGATTCATAAAAACGTAAGGTACTTGGGAACGTTAATGTTATCCGTTATGCTGATTATCATGCTTTACTTGCAGATAACAAAAACGAACTTTGAATGAATTCCGTGTTTGATGCAGAGAATGGAGGTGATTAAAAGTCGATGTTGAAAATAAACGATAATGATATTTGGCACCAAGGCAATGTCATTGCTTGCCATTTGTATCTGGAAAAGCTCAGTAGTTTGTATATTTCGGGTTGTGCTTTCAATACTATGGTTAATTTTATTCGGCCAAAAGTAGAATCACTAAACAATCATAACAAACATTCTTTTATCTTCCACGTGAAAGATCTTATGCTTTTTTGTATCTATGTAATTACATTTGTCACCTTTTGATACTGTGATTTTATTGTTGTACGGATGTGAGATGTATGGATGTAAGATGTAAGTATGTGATATGTAATATTGATGTGAGATGTATGTAGGCGATATATTATATGGATGTGAGATGTTGCATTGATGTGAGATTTATATGGATGCAAGATCTGAAGTTTATGTGAAAATTCAGTTATAGATTCGTGACTTCTTACGAAATGTTTTATTTTAAGAAAACGTACCACACTGTATATTTTGTATGAAGAAACAGGTCGGATTCTTAGTAGCATTTTTTTTTATCAAACTCAAAGCTGCTATACTTTGGGTTGGTCATGTTATAGGAAAAATAAAAAACATTTCAAAAATATTATATAATATTATGTTACACATTGCATCTAACGGGGGAATATGAAAGTCTAAATGACTCTACTGGTGGCATAAGAAAGTCTAAATGAATCTACTGGTGGTATATCAAAGTCTAAATGAATCTACTGGTGATATATCAAAGTCTAAATGAATCTACTGGTGGTATATCAAAGTCTAAATGACTCTACTGGTGGCATAAGAAAGTCTAAATGAATCTACTGGTGATATATCAAAGTCTAAATGAATCTACTGGTGGTATATCAAAGTCTAAATGAATCTACTGCTGGTATATTAAAGTCTAAATTAATCTACTGCTGCCATATAAGAGTCTAAATGAATCTACTGGTGGTATATCAAAGTCTAAGTGAATCTTCTGGTGGCATATTAAAGTCAAAATGAATCTACTGGTGGTGTATGAAAGTCTAATTGAATGTTCTGGTGGCATATTAAAGTCTAAATGAATCTACTGGTGGCATATGAAAGTCTAAATGAGTCTACTGGTGGTGTATGAAAGTCTAAATTAATCTACTGGTGGTGTATGAAAGTCTAAATGAATCTACGGGTGGCATATTCAAGTCTAAATGAATCTACTACTGGCATAAGAAAGTCTAAATGTATCTACTGGTGGTATATGAAAGTCTAAATTAATCTTGTGCTGGCATATGAAAGTCTAAATGAATCTACTGCTGGCATAAGTAATGAAGGGGGCCACCCTAGGGAAAATGGGAATTAGCATTACAGACCCCCCCCCCCCCCGGGCCACTCTAGGGACAATGGAAATTTAACATGGAGAAAAACCCTGGGCCACTCTAGGGACAATGGGAATTTAACATGGGGAATAGAGTTTGGGCTTGTCTAGGGACAAGGGGAATTGAACATGGGGAATAGAGTTTGGGTCTGTCTAGGGACAAGGGGAATTGAACAGGGGAATAGATCGTGGGATTGTCTAGGGACAAGGGGAAATTGAACATGGGAATAAATCGTGGGACTGTCTAGCGTCAAGGGGAATTTAACATATAGAAATTGAACATGGTGGGTATGTATAGCGTCAAGGGGAATTGAACATGGTGGGATTGTCTAGGGACAATGATGGTAAAGTGTCAAACACAACAGAGACAGAGACATACATACACTAGTACAAGCGTGAGATTTATATATAAAGCATTACCAAGTCCTGAAATCTTGCTGGGGTGTTCAAAAATTTGCATAATAGTAATGATGCTATAAATAGCTATAATCAAGGAAATGCTCAACGACAAAATGGATGTGACTAAAAGTAACGGTAAAATGATGAAATTGTCCCAGAATTTAAAGGAAAATGAACATATCCTCGAAAATTAAGTTACAATGGTTTAGACTAAAATGGATAAAATTAGTGACTACTTACAATATCAACTTGTGTGACGATTGTGGATAAACACCCATGTATCTATTTATAGCTATAATCAGCTAAAATTCCTATGAAATCCCACTATCTATTTGTACTACAACTTGTGGGTTATTCCTTTGGAAAATCCCACTATCTTTTTATAGCCTCAGCTTGAGTGACGTTCCGGTTTATGAACCCTAGTACATATGTATAGCTACAACCTATGGAAATCCCCAAGTCCATATTTATAGTCTCGAAATTTCCAGCGTCAGTGACGTCACTGTACTGAACACTAGGGGATAAATGTCAACAGTGTTGCAAGTGGCTGACCTGAATACACGCTACTGCAGGTAGGTAGGTAGAGTGTATCTGATAGGGATAAAGTGAGTTTTATAGGGACAAACAGAGACCAATACACACACACCCACACACACAAACAACGTACGCGCGCAGACATACGCACACACACACACACACACACACAGAGGGAAGAGGAAAAAACAAACCCCAAATATACTATCAACACAGAAGGGAGATAATACAAACCCCAAATAAACTATCCACACAAACGTACGCGAACGTATACAAACCCCAAATATACTATCCACACAACGTCGCTAACGCATACAAACCCCAAATATGCTATCCACACTCGGGAGGAAGAAGAAAAAAAAACAACCAAATATACGATCTACACAACGTACGCGAACACACACACACACAAACACACACACACACACACACACACACACACACACACACACAGAGGGAAGAGGAAAAAACAAACCCCAAATATACTATCAACACAGAAGGGAGATAATACAAACCCCAAATAAACTATCCACACAAACGTACGCGAACGCATACAAACCCGAAATATACAATCCACACAACGTCGCTAACGCATACAAACCCCAAATATGCTATCCACACTCGGGAGGAAGTAGAAAAAAACAGCCAAATATACGATCTACACAACGTACGCGAACACACACACACACACACACAAACACACACACACACACACACACACACACACACACAGAGGGAAGAGGAAAAAACAAACCCCAAATATACTATCAACACAGAAGGGAGATAATACAAACCCCAAATAAACTATCCACACAAACGTACGCGAACGCATACAAACCCCAAATATACTATCCACACAACGTCGCTAACGCATACAAACCCCAAATATGCTATCCACACTCGGGAGGAAGTAGAAAAAAACAGCCAAATATACGATCTACACAACGTACGCGAACACACACACACACACACACACACACACACACACACAGAGGGAAGAGGAAAAAACAAACCTCAAATATACTATCAACACAGAAAGGAGAAAATACAAACCCCAAATAAACTATCCACACAAACGTACGCGAACGCATACAAACCCCAAATATACTATCAACACACAAGGGAGATAATACAAACCCCAAATAAACTATCCACACAAACTTACGCGAACGCATACAAACCCCAAATATACTATCAACACAGAAGGGAGATAATACAAACCCCAAATAAACAAACCACACAAACGTACGCGAACGCATACAAACCCCAAATATACTATCAACACAGAAGGGAGATAATACAAACCCCAAATAAACTATCCACACAAACGTACGCGAACGCATACAAACCCCAAATAAACTATCCACACAAACGTACGCGAACGCATACAAACCCCAAATATACTATCCACACAACGTCGCTAACGCATACAAACCCCAAATATGCTATCCACACTCGGGAGGAAGAAGAAAAAAGCAACCAAATATACGATCTACACAACGTACGCGAACACACACACACACACACACACACACACACACACACACACAGAGGGAAGAGGAAAAAACAAACCCCAAATAAACTATCCACACAAACGTACGGAAACGCATACAAACCCCAAATATACTATCAACACAGGGTGAAGAAGAAAAAGTTTTTGAAAGCACCTAAGCCCTCACCTGCAATGACCAACTCTGCCAAACACCTACACCCCACCCCACCCCACCCCCCACTCCCAACACTACAAAACCCATTTAACCCGTTATTTTATGGCATCAGTGTGTGATTTAGGAAACATCAAGACACAAAATGATGGATGAATAGACTGACTATTGTTTACGGACTTGCATGCCTAAAGAGCGTGCGTGAAGGAAAACATCCTTCCATTTCAATTCTAACTAAAACATGATCCAGAGGGATAGAGAGAGGTGAAAGAGCACAATTTCATAAAGTGTGAGTAAAAACAAAACACGCCATCCTTATTATACAATGTCAAGACCAAGAGACACTTACGTTTTCTTTCTGGTCTATTCTCTTTTAGAAGGTAGTATGAAATTTCACATCAGGGCCAACGCATCGGCTCACATTGTCACTTTTTCCATTTCCATGTCTTTACTGACACAAGTTCTTCATCATCTTCAATTTCTTCTTCTTCTGAATCCCTCTTCTCTGTTTCGTCTTGTTTTTGCTTCTTCTCTTTTCTCGTAGGGCACTCTGAATCCCAGTGTCCTTTCTCCTGACAACGATATTAGGTATCTTGACTTTTGTCTCTCTTTCTTAGACGAAGCAGGTATTCTGGAGACAAATACCCATTTACCTTTGCAGATATAGCAAACTTCATTAGCACTTACACACTTTCGTATGACTCTCATCAAATCAACGACCAAAAGAGTAAGTTTTGTTGCCACTTTCGCATGAGAATTATGCTTTCGTATGACTTTTAGCAAATATTTGACCAGCAGGTCGATCTGTGCTGACTCTTCCATCTTCTTGATCGTTTGAGAGCGGAATGAATACTCTGACGCTAAGACACTCTCCTTATATACAGGGACCTGCTGCGTATGAAACCTAGTCAAATGTAATTTTGCAATAAGATGAAACGATTTCATTGAGGAAGTAAAAGGCAATGATGTACCGTATCGCCTCACACAAAACCTGAAGTGTTAGTTCAAATCCGTGTCAGCGATTTCGAAGACGACATAACTGGGCTTTAATCAATGCTCTCCAATTATGCCACAAAACCACGAGTCCTGATTCACGCCAAAAGAAATTTCGTTCGGTCCATAAAAAATAGCATCACATCTGAGAAACGCAAAAACGAACTTCCAGAAAACTGAGAACGACGGCTTACACCTACAACGTAAATTTAAGTAGTGAGTAAAACTTAGTCAAATTAAATTTTTATAGTCAAGACGAAACGATCTCTTTTCGAAGAAGAAAGCAGACACCAAGCGACAATGGCGATCCGTGTCACACAACACTTTTCAAAATGTGTATTATCAGAGGTTTGTTCTAGCGATCTGCACGGTTAAATTAAATGTTGATGTATTTTGCAATAAGACGGACACAATTTCCATGGGATCGCCCATGGTACGATTGTTCGTGCATTAGTTTAATTTTTAAAAATATTTTTTATATAAATCGCCTATAGGATAGACCCAGTAAAGCATGGCCATTCTCGTCACTGTCTGAATAGCTACTCAAGTCAATTCGAAGCGAACGCGGTAAGAAAATAAGTATAGCCAATGAAATGGCTTACAACGGGTGATGCATTGTTTTGTTCTAGGACTGTGTGGCATAATAATCCCTATGTTCTTGCGTTGTTACCATTACAGTGCAGACAGACTGAAATGTGAACTTACAAGCCCTCTTTGTGTGTGTGTTGTACCATTTCTTCTTACCACATCAAAATACTGAGCGTCACAGTATTGGTTCGCGTTTTCAAGCTGACCATTTTTTTTTTTATATCTCACTTAAACATTTCGACATAAACACTCACACTCATATCGGTAGAGTCAGAACAGACGTGTTACAGTATTGAGGGGCATGTTATCTTTTTTTTTTCAAACTAATAAATTTGGGGTTTGTATGAAGTAAAGAACCGAAAGTACAGTGAACCTCAAGGATGATGACCAAATCTGTCTGTCTATTGATGCGTGTATTTATTTAAGAAGAAATATGACCTCTAAAACACAAAGAGATACGGCAAGCATGATTAGATTAAACACAACGATGTTTTCCTTCACGCCCGTGTAATTTAGAGTTTCAATCGTCTTTGAAGACAAACTTGGTCTCCTTTTGTAGGGCTTGAAATAATAAAAAAGCTGAAAAATCTTAAGCACTTTGCTATAGATAATTTCATCAACAGACTAAACAACATAAATACCGTTACAACAATAGAAAGCCTTAAATCTTCTATCAAAAAGAAATGCATGAAAAAAATTAAAGATTAACGATAACTAAGCAATGAAACCGAATTTAACAAAGGCAATGACATGTGAAGAAATGCCTCTCACTTTGGAAAGGTAGGCGAATGTACTCTGTCATGCACCATCAACTTGAAAAAAATTATAAACAGAGAGAAACCTGAATTCAAAATTCAGTTGTTTTTTTTTTTCTTCAAAATTATTTCGTTTCTTTTTTCTTTATTTTTTTGGAACAAATCTAAGCACTAATATAGAGTGGAAAAGGGAAAATGCACATACAAGCTTTGATATTTCTGAAAAAATGAGGGGATATTCCTAACGTTCATAACCACCTATATATGCTTGGACTTGTCTGTGACTTATCCACAAAACAAGATGTACATATTTCTGGTCAAGCTGCAAGTGTGTGCGTGTTTTTGAAAATGGTAAAACTTGGATATACAATTTTCTCGTGACACTTATAAAGTGAAGAGTCTGTGCAAGTGTCAAAAGCCAAAGTCATATAAGTTTTGTATTTTGTACGGCTTGTAAAGATTTCCACTTTAGGAAATGTGAAGTATCACAAGTTATTATCACAAACAGAAGTGGAACATAGGGGCTTGCAAGAAAGAAAATAACCCAGACAATTGGTGTCATCAAGAGTGCTAGAGACGGTACCCGAACTTGCCTGCTTGCTTACTTGAATTAAAGTGATTTTCGCTCTAATGGAGCATGTATCACTGGTTTAATAACGCACCGCGTGATCTTTAATTACTCCTGGGAAAGGAAAGAGAGCCTCATCCCCCAGGCTTTTATGTACTCACAGACTATTTTTAAATTTAGCCACTCAGGTGTAGGACTAACTAGTCCTTAACAACCTGACTGAAAGGCTTTAAACATGAGTGGGAATTGTCTCACCACACACTCATTTTTCTGTCCGAGCGTGGTAAAGGAGGAAAAAGGTACTCAGCAAGACAGCCATGGATGTTAAGTACTCACCAAAACGCTAGCCCGTACTTATTTCAAATCAAGTCCCGTTTTTTGCTAATCGACAATAATAAGTACCAATAATGTGTTAACCACCTGTGCAATTAGTTCAAATCTAACGAGTCTGTTAAATTTCCTAACATATATGTCTAATATTCATACTTAGTGTACATAAAAATAGCCATATTGATCTTATTTAAATTATTATGTCTAAGCGACATATACCAGTTTGGTCACTGTTAGGTTTAAAAAGTTAAGTTTGTTGCGGTGTTCCAATGGGTTAAGTTTGTTTCGAGAATAGTTGAGTCAAGGAGGGATACCAAGCCAAATATGGTTCCCTATTTAATAAAAAGCAATCTTTTGGAGCCCTAAAAAAGTCTGTTTTTTCTGTTAGAAGGTAACACGTCTCTCTTTTGCTTTCAGGTTCTTTCCCGCACTCCTAGTCTCATGATTCTTGATATCAGGAAATGCGTAGCCATGATGGGCGGTAATGTAAGCAGCGGCTTCTACTAGTTGACTGAGGGGGTATCCAGTGTAGGCTTGTCTGTAGAATTGGGGAAGAACTCTGTCCCCTAATCCCCATTGAGAAGGTCTTGGTTTGAAGGTGTCTAGAGATCTGTAGGCAACGTATTGTATGGCTCTAATAAACTGCCCTGCTATGTTGACGTCATACAATGCTTGATCTAGCCCCATTTCGGTGTACTTTTCAACGAGGGTCAGCGTCCCCCTCCTCCTCCTCAACCGCCTCAATTTCCTCTTCTGGTTCTGATACTAATTCTTCAGTTGAGGTAGATAGTTTCAAATCCGCTGCTATGGTGTCTGTCGCTGTTATTGTTGTTGTGGTTGTTATTTCAGCTGAGATTGCCTGTAGTATCGGAGTGAGAAAAGAACGTAGTGCCTCCGATAATTACATTTGAGTTTGCCATACAGTTTGTCTAACATAATTGGACCTTTGTTTTGCCACCACTCTTTCCGGGACGGGTTGTTTGTTAGGTATAGTCGGCTGTTGACTAGATGTTATTTGTGTTCTCGAGGTGGGTGGAGTGCTAACTGGCAGAAACCGTAAAGTGGGCAAACGACGTGTCAGAGAAGTCAAAGTACGTTGGAAAGGATATCCGACCAGTTATCATTCTTGGATCGACGCTTCGCACGTCATCGACTATAAAAAGAAGTGACCATCATTCCCTTTCACACAGATTCAGCTACTGCGATCACTCCTTCACCCAATTCTTCTCTGCAAGATTTACAAAAACAACCATTGTGGGTGAGGTATAGAGAACGTGTGCCTAAAACGCAAATCGTCTTTTTCTGCCAAATCTTCGTGGTGCATTGTGTTATCGGGGCAGCCATTGCCAATTTGAGTTTGCAACAAGGAGACAAACAATTGTGGACCATTGTATTGAGCAGTTGCATCGGTTACCTGCTTCCTAATCCCTCCCTGAAATTCTCCTCGAATGGGAACCACGGGAACCTTGTGTCCAGTGTCAGTGCCAGCCACCACTCCAACAACAACTCCATTTTGGGCGGAGACACTCCTCTGACTTCCAGTAACACCTCGGAGAGCCACAGAACTCTGGAATTATGAGCAATAACAACCAATTTTACTTAACCTTACCCAGTGATAGTTCCATGGAGGTGTTTCCCAACAACACGTTGTGCTGTTACACGGTCAAATTACCTCAGACCATCCCCTTAGATCACGAAGTCCATTGGGAAGTGGCTTTAGTGGAAATCATTCACCCAACACAAATCAAAAACATCACCGAAAAGCAAAACACTTTCGAGGTGGAAATCCTGAATGCCCAATTGGAGGGAGAAATCAATAAAATCGGGTTTTTAGGGGACACAAGACCAGCCAGCAATCCAGCCTTAATTATCTACACCTTGAAAATTCCTTCAGGTTATTATTTTAGTGGTGAACATTTGGTGGACACTATTGCGGACAGGTTCAACTTAGCCTTTGGCAAAGCACTGAACAGAGCCAAACAAAGTGTGATGACTGAGTACCATAAAGTGGCTCATCGTCTCATTATCAAATTTCAAAATACGGACACATTGTCCCTCAGGTTCAATGGTAGTTTGTTTGAAATCTTGGGTGGACATGCAGAAATGGTCGCAAACAATTTGAGCCCCAAGATCAAAGTAATATGGATTTTTACAGAGCTTTTGGAAACCCGGTAGAACTGAACCAAGAACTTAATTTGATCTTTGTGTATTCCGATGTGGTGGAGTACAACGTGGTGGGACACACCTCTGTGCCGTTACTGCGTGTCATTCCTTTCAAAGTGGATAGTACCACAAACAATGACCAGGAAGGTGCAAACACCTATCACGTACACCGTGAATTTGTACATCCTCACCATTTGCCCGTCAGTAAGTCGTATTTAGACACTGTCACCATTGCTATAAAAGGAGATCTGGGACAAAATATTCCATTCTCCAAAGGGAAAGTTACAGTGAAACTCCATTTCCGAAAACGGTTCTCTAACGAAGTGTAAGTCAAGACAGCGAGGAGTGACATTTTCACCCTATAAAATCCGGCCAGATGCGTGTGGAATTTCAGTTTGCAGAAAATCTACGCGCAGATAATACGGTGAACGTCCTCCTGTATGCTGAATTTGACAATACGATATAAACCAACAGTTTGAGAGAAGTCATTCTACACTATTAGAAGTCATGGAAGACTTTTATCAATGTTTATATAGTAGGGATTCTTTGGACATGGAATGTGAAGATCCTGAGGAAGGAGAACCCCAAGACAAAGACGAAGAAGTCATCATGATGAAGTCTAGATGGCCAGAACAAGAATCACATTTAGTTTCCTGTTATGCTATAGTCTTGACAGAAAAAAATTAAGGAATTGATCAAGAAAGATTGCTATGGATGTCATAACGATCATCCCAGTCAAATTCAACACGATAAATGCATAATGCTGAGTCAAGAAGAAAAATTGGACGAATATCTGGACGAAGCTTGGAGTCTCATCTCGGAAGAAGACGTGTTACAACAGTGGTATAAAGGCTTGCGTGAACATTATTGTCCTCCATTAACAACTCAAGAGATCCATCGCATCGAAGCTCTGTTGGATCAGAGTTGGGAGACAAGGCGAAGAAACGGTTACTTGTCAGACATTTTCAAGCAAAAAGTCAGGATCGAATTGATCACTTATCATTACCTGTGAAGAAGAAAAAAACAAAAAATGGATACCTGAGAACTTTATTACCTTTTGAACCACAGTTCGTACACTGCTTCTTGGAATCCTGTCGTCTGTGCTAAAGATGAACTCCCTCATCGCAAACCTCAAAACCATCAAGTTTATGTCATTAACACGGAAGACAGTCATCTCCCAGGAACCCACTGGGTAGCCGTTTACTTTCCTCAAGAAGGATGTGTGAAATATTTTGATTCGTACGGATTGCCCCCTTTGGAGGACGATATCATCGACTTTATGAGAAGAAATGCTCATACCACCCGATTCAATAATGTGAAATTACAAGGCACAGATTCCTTGGTGTGTGGACAGTACTGTGTGTATTTTCTGCATCATCGCAGCCTGGGCTATTCCTTAGAACATTTAGTAACTCATTTTGATCCTCGTTCTTCTTCAAGAAACGATGTGAAAGTAGATCGATGGTTTTGTGACCATTATGCTTATCTTTTGTCTCAAGCTAGGAAACTTAGTGTCCATCAATGGCCTAATGACTTCCAACAGTGGAAATCACAATTTCATTCACAACGTTGTCAGCCCTGTTTAAAGTAAAGTGTGAATTGAAAAAATGTTTGGTATTTGAAAAAAATGTTTGATGTTATATGGTTGGATTATTGTTAAAAAAATGTTAGAGTTGTTGGTTAGTGTTAAGTGATTTTGAATAAAAAATGTTGTGTTTTGAAGAAAAAGATGCCTTTGTGGTTTGTTTGGCTATAGGAATCTTGATTCATGCTCTTTGACTTCTCTCTATCCCTCCCATAACACTATTTGAACGGTTCGACTCGAAAACCGTGTATTAATGTTTTCCTTCACGTCCGCGCTTTGACAATATAAACGGGATACTCTCCAGTCTGCCCATCCATTGTTAACTTATCTTCCTACGAAGATGTTCTCAAGATTAGCCAAGTTGAACGAAGCCTATGTGAATTTGCATAGGGTCATGACAAGTCTGATACCGAGACCTGAAGAGATAGACAATATCATAATGTTGAAAGTCACTGAAGACCTGAAAGAAGAGCTCTTCAAGCAGTAATTCAAGAAGGAGAAAGAAGAATGGATGGAGAAGTACAGACTTCATAAACAGCAGAGAGAGCAGAAACAGCAGCAGCATGAACCTGACAGAGGCTTTGTCAACAGTTGTATCGACACCAAAGAGTTCTTCTTCTCTTTTCCGAAGAAGCAGACCTTATCCTGTGAGAAAGCCTGTCGTCAGAGGAGGCCGTCATCTTATAACCTAAGCGATCGCCATAGCTTCAAGTTCCCCAAAAAAAATTTCAGGGCTACCCCATACTCTCGAAAAGAAATAACATTCCATTGCCTATGATATGTTAGTCAGTTAGAAGAAAAAATACAGAAGTGAGTCTATCAGCACATGATTTCTTTATCTTGGTTAGAAAGTGTGACTCTAAGTTGTTCGTTTCCGTCGCTTATCAAAATTTTAAAAATAGTAATGTTCTGTAAACAGAGAGTGAGTGTTTCTTTTAGGTCTGTGCGTTTTTTTTTTTTTTGTTTTTTTTTTGTAGGTGATAATATGGATAATGTAAGTTCGGGTACAACGAAATTTAAAGAATTAGGCCCAGAACTCGGTGTGGAGGGAAGAAATATAAGCAACAGCAGCGGGAGCAAGAAATGCAGACCTAGCCAGTTAGCATTGGGGCATTCTGCGTTTGACAATGCCTTTGATGTCGTACACGTCGACTTTTTTGGTGACACGACTTGATTTGAAATAAGTACGGGCTAGCGTTTTGGTGAGTACTTAACATCCATGGCTGTCTTGCTGAGCACCTTTTTCCTCCTTTACCACGCTCGGACAGAAAAATGAGTGTGTGGTGAGACAATTCCCACTCATGTTTAAAGCCTTTCAGTCAGGTTGTTAAGGACTAGTTAG
Source organism: Sinohyriopsis cumingii (assembly GCA_028554795.2). Classification (NCBI taxonomy): domain Eukaryota; kingdom Metazoa; phylum Mollusca; class Bivalvia; order Unionida; family Unionidae; genus Sinohyriopsis; species Sinohyriopsis cumingii. The sequence goes on from CM068827.1 coordinate 132,774,285, forward strand.
TCCTACACCTGAGTGGCTAAATTTAAAAATAGTCTGTGAGTACATAAAAGCCTGGGGGATGAGGCTCTCTTTCCTTTCCCAGGAGTAATTAAAGATCACGCGGTGCGTTATTAAACCAGTGATACATGCTCCATTAGAGCGAAAATCACTTTAATTCAAGTAAGCAAGCAGGCAAGTTCGGGTACCGTCTCTAGCACTCTTGATGACACCAATTGTCTGGGTTATTTTCTTTCTTGCAAGCCCCTATGTTCCACTTCTGTTTGTGATAATAACTTGTGATACTTCACATTTCCTAAAGTGGAAATCTTTACAAGCCGTACAAAATACAAAACTTATATGACTTTGGCTTTTGACACTTGCACAGACTCTTCACTTTATAAGTGTCACGAGAAAATTGTATATCCAAGTTTTACCATTTTCAAAAACACGCACACACTTGCAGCTTGACCAGAAATATGTACATCTTGTTTTGTGGATAAGTCACAGACAAGTCCAAGCATATATAGGTGGTTATGAACGTTAGGAATATCCCCTCATTTTTTCAGAAATATCAAAGCTTGTATGTGCATTTTCCCTTTTCCACTCTATATTAGTGCTTAGATTTGTTCCAAAAAAATAAAGAAAAAAGAAACGAAATAATTTTGAAGAAAAAAAAAAACAACTGAATTTTGAATTCAGGTTTCTCTCTGTTTATAATTTTTTTCAAGTTGATGGTGCATGACAGAGTACATTCGCCTACCTTTCCAAAGTGAGAGGCATTTCTTCACATGTCATTGCCTTTGTTAAATTCGGTTTCATTGCTTAGTTATCGTTAATCTTTAATTTTTTTCATGCATTTCTTTTTGATAGAAGATTTAAGGCTTTCTATTGTTGTAACGGTATTTATGTTGTTTAGTCTGTTGATGAAATTATCTATAGCAAAGTGCTTAAGATTTTTCAGCTTTTTTTTATTATTTCAAGCCCTACAAAAGGAGACCAAGTTTGTCTTCAAAGACGATTGAAACTCTAAATTACACGGGCGTGAAGGAAAACATCGTTGTGTTTAATCTAATCATGCTTGCCGAATCTCTTTGTGTTTTAGAGGTCATATTTCTTCTTAAATAAATACACGCATCAATAGACAGACAGATTTGGTCATCATCCTTGAGGTTCACTGTACTTTCGGTTCTTTACTTCATACAAACCCCAAATTTATTAGTTTGAAAAAAAAAAAGATAACATGCCCCTCAATACTGTAACACGTCTGTTCTGACTCTACCGATATGAGTGTGAGTGTTTATGTCGAAATGTTTAAGTGAGATATAAAAAAAAAAATGGTCAGCTTGAAAACGCGAACCAATACTGTGACGCTCAGTATTTTGATGTGGTAAGAAGAAATGGTACAACACACACACAAAGAGGGCTTGTAAGTTCACATTTCAGTCTGTCTGCACTGTAATGGTAACAACGCAAGAACATAGGGATTATTATGCCACACAGTCCTAGAACAAAACAATGCATCACCCGTTGTAAGCCATTTCATTGGCTATACTTATTTTCTTACCGCGTTCGCTTCGAATTGACTTGAGTAGCTATTCAGACAGTGACGAGAATGGCCATGCTTTACTGGGTCTATCCTATAGGCGATTTATATAAAAAATATTTTTAAAAATTAAACTAATGCACGAACAATCGTACCATGGGCGATCCCATGGAAATTGTGTCCGTCTTATTGCAAAATACATCAACATTTAATTTAACCGTGCAGATCGCTAGAACAAACCTCTGATAATACACATTTTGAAAAGTGTTGTGTGACACGGATCGCCATTGTCGCTTGGTGTCTGCTTTCTTCTTCGAAAAGAGATCGTTTCGTCTTGACTATAAAAATTTAATTTGACTAAGTTTTACGCACTACTTAAATTTACGTTGTAGGTGTAAGCCGTCGTTCTCAGTTTTCTGGAAGTTCGTTTTTGCGTTTCTCAGATGTGATACTATTTTTTATGGACCGAACGAAATTTCTTTTGGCGTGAATCAGGACTCGTGGTTTTGTGGCATAATTGGAGAGCATTGATTAAAGCCCAGTTATGTCGTCTTCGAAATCGCTGACACGGATTTGAACTAACACTTCAGGTTTTGTGTGAGGCGATACGGTACATCATTGCCTTTTACTTCCTCAATGAAATCGTTTCATCTTATTGCAAAATTACATTTGACTAGGTTTCATACGCAGCAGGTCCCTGTATATAAGGAGAGTGTCTTAGCGTCAGAGTATTCATTCCGCTCTCAAACGATCAAGAAGATGGAAGAGTCAGCACAGATCGACCTGCTGGTCAAATATTTGCTAAAAGTCATACGAAAGCATAATTCTCATGCGAAAGTGGCAATAAAACTTACTCTTTTGGTCGTTGATTTGATGAGAGTCATACGAAAGTGTGTAAGTGCTAATGAAGTTTGCTATATCTGCAAAGGTAAATGGGTATTTGTCTCCAGAATACCTGCTTCGTCTAAGAAAGAGAGACAAAAGTCAAGATACCTAATATCGTTGTCAGGAGAAAGGACACTGGGATTCAGAGTGCCCTACGAGAAAAAAGAAGAAGCAAAAACAAGACGAAACAGAGAAGAGGGATTCAGAAGAAGAAGAAATTGAAGATGATGAAGAACTTGTGTCAGTAAAGACATGGAAATGGAAAAAGTGACAATGTGAGCCGATGCGTTGGCCCTGATGTGAAATTTCATACTACCTTCTAAAAGAGAATAGACCAGAAAGAAAACGTAAGTGTCTCTTGGTCTTGACATTGTATAATAAGGATGGCGTGTTTTGTTTTTACTCACACTTTATGAAATTGTGCTCTTTCACCTCTCTCTATCCCTCTGGATCATGTTTTAGTTAGAATTGAAATGGAAGGATGTTTTCCTTCACGCACGCTCTTTAGGCATGCAAGTCCGTAAACAATAGTCAGTCTATTCATCCATCATTTTGTGTCTTGATGTTTCCTAAATCACACACTGATGCCATAAAATAACGGGTTAAATGGGTTTTGTAGTGTTGGGAGTGGGGGGTGGGGTGGGGTGGGGTGTAGGTGTTTGGCAGAGTTGGTCATTGCAGGTGAGGGCTTAGGTGCTTTCAAAAAACTTTTTCTTCTTCACCCTGTGTTGATAGTATATTTGGGGTTTGTATGCGTTCGCGTACGTTTGTGTGGATAGTTTATTTGGGGTTTGTTTTTTCCTCTTCCCTCTGTGTGTGTGTGTGTGTTCGCGTACGTTGTGTAGATCGTATATTTGGTTGCTTTTTTCTTCTTCCTCCCGAGTGTGGATAGCATATTTGGGGTTTGTATGCGTTAGCGACGTTGTGTGGATAGTATATTTGGGGTTTGTATGCGTTCGCGTACGTTTGTGTGGATAGTTTATTTGGGGTTTGTATTATCTCCCTTCTGTGTTGATAGTATATTTGGGGTTTGTATGCGTTCGCGTACGTTTGTGTGGATAGTTTATTTGGGGTTTGTATTATCTCCCTTCTGTGTTGATAGTATATTTGAGGTTTGTTTTTTCCTCTTCCCTCTGTGTGTGTGTGTGTGTGTGTGTGTGTTCGCGTACGTTGTGTAGATCGTATATTTGGCTGTTTTTTTCTACTTCCTCCCGAGTGTGGATAGCATATTTGGGGTTTGTATGCGTTAGCGACGTTGTGTGGATAGTATATTTGGGGTTTGTATGCGTTCGCGTACGTTTGTGTGGATAGTTTATTTGGGGTTTGTATTATCTCCCTTCTGTGTTGATAGTATATTTGGGGTTTGTTTTTTCCTCTTCCCTCTGTGTGTGTGTGTCTGTGTGTGCGTGTGTGTGTGTGTGTGTGTGTGTTCGCGTACGTTGTGTAGATCGTATATTTGGTCGTTTTTTTCTTCTTCCTCCCGAGTGTGGATAGTATATTTGCGGTTTGTATGCGTTAGCGACGTTGTGTGGATAGTATATTTGGGGTTTGTATGCGTTCGCGTATGTTTGTGTGGATAGTTTATTTGGGGTTTGTATTATCTCCCTTCTGTGTTGATAGTGTATTTGGGGTTTGTATGCGTTCGCGTACGTTTGTGTGGATAGTTTATTTGGGGATTGTATTATCTCCCTTCTGTGTTGATAGTATATTTGGGGTTTGTTTTTTCCTCTTCCCTCTGTGTGTGTGTGTGTGTGTGTGTGTGTGTGTGTGTGTTCGCGTACGTTGTGTAGATCGTATATTTGGTTGTTTTTTTCTTCTTCCTCCCGAGTGTGGATAGCATATTTGGGGTTTGTATGCGTTAGCGACGTTGTGTGGATAGTATATTTGGGGTTTGTATGCGTTCGCGTACGTTTGTGTGGATAGTTTATTTGGGGTTTGTATTATCTCCCTTCTGTGTTGATAGTATATTTGGGGTTTGCTTTTTCCTCTTCCCTCTGTGTGTGTGTGTGTCTGTGTGTGCGTGTGTGTGTGTGTGTGTGTGTGTGTGTGTTCGCGTACGTTGTGTAGATCGTATATTTGGTTGTTTTTTTCTTCTTCCTCCCGAGTGTGGATAGTATATTTGCGGTTTGTATGCGTTAGCGACGTTGTGTGGATAGTATATTTGGGGTTTGTATGCGTTCGCGTATGTTTGTGTGGATAGTTTATTTGGGGTTTGTATTATCTCCCTTCTGTGTTGATAGTGTATTTGGGGTTTGTATGCGTTCGCGTACGTTTGTGTGGATAGTTTATTTGGGGATTGTATTATCTCCCTTCTGTGTTGATAGTATATTTGGGGTTTGTTTTTTCCTCTTCCCTCTGTGTGTGTGTGTGTGTGTGTGTGTGTGTTCGCGTACGTTGTGTAGATCGTATATTTGGTTGTTTTTTTCTTCTTCCTCCCGAGTGTGGATAGCATATTTGGGGTTTGTATGCGTTAGCGACGTTGTGTGGATAGTATATTTGGGGTTTGTATACGTTCGCGTACGTTTGTGTTGATAGTTTATTTGGGGTTTGTATTATCTCCCTTCTGTGTTGATAGTATATTTGGGGTTTGTTTTTTCCTCTTCCCTCTGTGTGTGTGTGTGTGTGTGTGTGTGTGTGTGTGTGTGTGTGTGTGTGTGTGTGCGTATGTCTGCGCGCGTACGTTGTTTGTGTGTGTGGGTGTGTGTGTATTGGTCTCTGTTTGTCCCTATAAAACTCACTTTATCCCTATCAGATACACTCTACCTACCTACCTGCAGTAGCGTGTATTCAGGTCAGCCACTTGCAACACTGTTGACATTTATCCCCTAGTGTTCAGTACAGTGACGTCACTGACGCTGGAAATTTCGAGACTATAAATATGGACTTGGGGATTTCCATAGGTTGTAGCTATACATATGTACTAGAGTTCATAAACAGGAACGTCACTCAAGCTGAGGCTATAAAAAGATAGTGGGATTTTCCAAAGGAATAACCCACAAGTTGTAGTACAAATAGATAGTGGGATTTCATAGGAATTTTAGCTGATTATAGCTATAAATAGATACATGGGTGTTTATCCACGATCGTCACACAAGTTGATATTGTAAGTAGTCACTAATTTTATCCATTTTAGTCTAAACCATTGTAACTTAATTTTCGAGGATATGTTTATTTTCCTTTAAATTCTGGGACAATTTCGTCATTTTACCGTTACTTTTAGTCACATCCATTTTGTCGTTGAGCATTTCCTTGATTATAGCTATTTATAGCATCATTACAATTATGCAAATTTTTGAACACCCCAACAAGATTTCAGGACTTGGTAATGCTTTATATATAAATCTCACGCTTGTACTAGTGTATGTATGTCTCTGTCTCTGTTGTGTTTGACCCTCTACCATCATTGTCCCTAGACAATCCCACCATGTTCAATTCCCCTTGACGCTATACAGACCCACCATGTTCAATTTCTATATGTTAAATTCCCCTTGACGCTAGACAGTCCCACGATTTATTCCCATGTTCAATTTCCCCTTGTCCCTAGACAGTCCCACGATCTATTCCCCTGTTCAATTCCCCTTGTCCCTAGACAGACCCAAACTCTATTCCTCATGTTCAATTCCCCTTGTCCCTAGACAAGCCCAAACTCTATTCCCATGTTCAATTCCCCTTGTCCCTAGACAAGCCCAAACTCTATTCCCCATGTTAAATTCCCATTGTCCCTAGAGTGGCCCAGGGTTTTTCTCCATGTTAAATTTCCATTGTCCCTAGAGTGGCCCGGGGGGGGGGGTCTGTAATGCTAATTCCCAATGTCCCTAGGGTGGCCCCCTTCACTACTGGCATATGAAAGTCTAAGTGAATCTTCTCGTGGCATATGAAAGTCTAAATGAATCTTCTGGTGGCAAACGAAAGTCAAAATGAATCGCCTGCTTGCATAAGAAAATCTGAATGAATTTAATGGGGCATATGAAAGTCTAAATGAATCTAGTGGTGGCATATAAAAGTCTAAAGTAATCTACTCGTGCCATATGAAACTCTAAATGAATCTACTTGTGGCATATGATAGTCTAAATGAATCTACTGGTGGCGCATGAAAGTCTAAATGAATCTACTGGTGGTGTAATAAAGTCTAAATGAATCTACTGGTGGCGTATGAAACTCTAAATGAATCTACTGGTGGCGCATGAAACTCTAAATGAATCTACTTGTGGCATATGATAGTCTAAATGAATCTGATGGTGGCGCATGACAGTCTACATGAATCTACTGGTGGTGTATGAAAGTATAAATGAATCTACTGGTCGTATATGCAAATCTAAATGAATCTACTCGTTTTATATGAAAGTCTAAATGAATCCACTTGTGGCATATGAAAGTCTACATGAATCTGCTGGTTGCATATGAAGGTCTAAATGAAACTACTGCTGGCTGTAGAAAGTCTAACTGAACCTACTTGTGGCATATGAAAGTCTAAATGAATCTACTTGTGGCATATGAAAGTCTAAAAGAATCTACTCGTGGCATATGAAATTCTAAATGAATCTGCTGGTGGCATATGAAAGTCTAAATGAATCTACTCGTGGCATATGAAAGTCTAAATGTATCTGCTGGTGGCATATGAAAGTCTAAATGAATCTACTGTTGGCATATGAAAGTCTAAATGAATCTACTGGTGGTAAATTAAAGTCCAAATGAATCTAATGGTGTCACATGAAAGTCTAAACGAACCTACTGCTGGCTTTAGAAAGCATACATAAATCTACTCCTGGTGTATGACAGTCTATATGAATCTACTCGTGGCATATGAAAGTCTAAATGAATCTACTCGTGGCATATGAAGGTCTCAATGAACCTACTGGTGGCATATGAAAGTCTAAATGAATCTCTCTGTGGCATATGAAAGTCTATATGAATCTATTCGTGGCATATGAAAGTCTAAATGAATCTTGCTGTGGCATATGAAAGTCTCAATGAACCTGCTGGTGGCATATGAAAGTCTCAATGAACCTGCTGGTGGCATATGAAAGTCTAAATGAATCTCTCTGTGGCATATGAAAGTCTAAATGAATCTACTTGTGGCATATGAAAGTCTAAATGAATCTACTTGTGGCATATGAAAGTCTAAATATGCCTACTGGTGGCCTATGAAGGTCTCAATGAACCTGCTGGTGGCATATGAAAGTCTAAATGAATCTCTCTGTGGCATATGAAAGTTTAAATGAATCTACTCGTGGCATATGAAAGTCTCAATGAACCTACTGGTGGCATATAAAAATCTAAATGAATCTACTCGTGGCATATGAAATTCTAAATGAATCTACTGGTGGCATATGAAAGTCTAAATGAAACTACTCGTGTCATATGAAAGTCTAAATGAATCTACTGGTGGCATATGAAAGTCTAAATAAATCTACTGGTGGTGTGAGCAAGTCTAAATGTATCTATTGGTGGTGTATGAAAGTCTAAATGAATCTACTGGTGATATATGAAAGTCTAAATAAATCTTCTCGTGGCATATGAAAGTCTAAATAAATCTACTGGTGGTGTGAACAAGTCTAAATGTATCTATTGGTGGTGTATGAAAGTCTAAATGAATCTACTGGTGATATATGAAAGTCTAAATAAATCTACTGGTGGCTTATGAAAGTCTAAATGAATCTACTGCTGGCATTTAAATGTCTAAATGAATCTACTGGTGGTATAAGAAAGTCTAAATAAATCTACTGGTGGCATATGAAAGTTTAATTGAATCTACTGGTGGTTTATGAAGGTCCTAATGAATCTGCTGGTGGTGTAATAAAGTCTAAATAAATCTACTGGTGGCTTATGAAAGTCTAAATGTATCTACTGTTGCCATATGAATATCTAAATGAATCTAATGGTGGCATATGAAAGTCTAAATGAATCTACTCGTGGCATAATAAAGTCTAAATGAATCTAATGGTGGCATATGAAAGTCTAATTGAATCTACTCGTGGCATAATAAAATCTAAATGAATCTACTGGTGGCATATGAAAGTCTAAATGAATCTACTCGTGGCATATGAAATTCTAAATGAACCTACTGCTGGCATATTCAAGTCTAAATGCATCTACGGCTGGCATATGAAAACTTAAATGAATCTACTGGTGGTGTTTGAAATTCAAATTGAATCTACTGGTGGTATCGGAAAGTCTAAATGAATCTACTTGTGGTATATGAAAGTCTAAATGAATCTACTGTTGGCATATGAAAACCTATATGAATCCACTGGTGGTGTTTGATAGTCTAAATGAATCTACTGGTGGTGAATGAAAGTCTAATTGAATCTGCTGGTGGTATCTGAAAGTCTAAATGAACCTACTGGTGGCATATGAAAATCTAAATGAATCTACTCGTGGCATATGAAAGTCTAAATTAATCTACTCGTCGTATATGAAATTCTAAATGAATCTACTGGTGGCATATGGAAGTCTAAATGAATCTACTCGTGGCATATGAAAGTCTAAATGAATCTACTGGTGGCATATGGAAGTCTAAATGAACCTTCTCGTGGCATATGAAAGTCTAAATTAATCTTCTCGTGGCATATGAAAATCTCGTGGTATATGAAAGTCTAAATTAATCTTCTCGTGGCATATAAAAGTCTAAATAAATCTTCTCGTGGCATATGAAAGTCTAATTGAATCTACTAGTGGTATATAAAGTCTAAATGAATCTACTGGTGGCATATGAAAGTCTAAATAAATCTTCTCGTGGCATATGAAAGTCTAATTGAATCTACTGGTGGTATATAAAGTCTAAATGAATCTACTGGTGGCATGTTAAAGTCTACATGAATCTACTGGTGGTGTTTGAAAGTCTGAAAGAATCTTCTGGTGGTGTATGAAAGTCTAAATTAATAATTTCCGGTAATCTCACCAGATTCCCCTCTTTTAGTTGTCTGAAAGATAAATATATACAAACCTGGCATTCTAATGTTTTGATTCCTATACAAGTATAGTTTATCGAATGTTTGAAAAATCTTTCAATTTTGAACCATTCTGAACACGTATGCAGCAAACGTAAAGAATGCGTTTAATGGGTGCATTTTGATGACGTCACCAAAGTTGAATATTTCTTGCGTATTTGATCAATTGTGCATAGACATTGCAGATAAATTACAAATTTGTCCATTCCTTGACTATTTGTAAAACATTTCCAAAATCATTGTTAAGACCGTTCTGTACAAGAAATCATATGTTTGAAACTGGGAAGTGTCAAAATTTGGATGTACCTGAAAGAAATATTTATTACCTGCTTCATAAGAAATAGGTTATACATTTCACTGATTTAAGGTTTTGTAAATGATACTATATTAGTAAGAATTCATTGCTTATTATGTGTATGGGAGTGAGATGTAGAGAGAAATCACAGTCGAGTGTACATGAATGGTACATGTATGTCCATTCTTCTGAGCGTATTCTTCTGAGTGTATTTTCACCAAATTTATTTGTGTAACACCATTGTATTGTGATAATATAATTCATTGGGCCGAATAGTCAAATTGCTTATTTAATTACCTCGTGGTTTTTCCCTTTTCTAAGATACCAATATTATATTTTTAAAATGATTTATTTTTCTCCGGAAGTTCGTACCATTATATACATTAAATTCATAACTAACTATGGATTATTTTATTATTGATTCACCATCTGTATTCTGAATGTCCCCAAGTTTTCTCTGAAATAAAAAATGACGTGAAACAATATTTATCTTGAGTATACATGCTAGTATGTGGATGTGTAACACATACAACCATGTGAGATAATGTTTGTCTTGAGTATTCATACTAGTATGTGTATGTGTAACACATACAACCATGTGAGATAATGTTTGTCTTGAGTATTCATACTAGTATGTGCATGTGTTAAACACACACACACAATCACGTGAGATAGTATTTCTCTTGAGTATTCATACTTGTATGTGGGTGTGTAACACACACAACCATGTGGTATAGTATTTGTATTGAGTATGTATGCTAGTATGTGGATGTGTAACACACATCCACGCGATATAGTATTTGTCTTGTATGCATTCTTTAATGTGGATGTGTAATACACACAACCTCGTGATTTAGTATTTATCTTGAGTATTCATACTAGTATGTGGATGTGTAACACACAGCCACGTGATATAGTATTTGTCTTGAGTATGCATACTAGTATGTGGACGTGTAACACACAGCCACGTGATATAATATTTGTCTTTAGCATGCATGCTAGAATGTGGAGAGTAACACACCCAGCCATGTGATATAATATTGTTACACGCACACGGGTATTTACTTGACCGAGCGGTTGTCAAACCCTGGCGCGATTCTCGCTAGAAGTCATAAGTTTCCCCGACTTTCCAAAGACTTCCATACAACCTCAGTTGTAAATCAGAAAGCCCGACGTGTCCATTCTATACCTAAATTTTCCTCTAATTAATGCAAGGCCACAGATAAACCAAACTGCCAACTATCTATCAACCGCACATCTGCGTGTTTTGGCTTCATTATGTTTCCGTACCATCAACCGTTCACGCCTTAGAACATATATGAGTACTCCCTAACAATGGGAACTATTTTAACTCCGCCACCTTAGGCCAGTCAATGATGCTTTCCAGGCACATTTCGCCGATATAACTGCACTATATTCGCCCACATGGCGACATAAACGGTGTCTGTCAAGTCCCTTTTTATTTATGCCCTTGTGTAATTTACCGGTTTAATACCGTAAGTACTGTCCTTGCAGTCACGCTACCAATGTATACCACTAGATTTTAATATGTACTATTTTACGACAGGGACATTCATTCGGTTTTGGTCGGAATTCACTACTAGTGAACCAGAACATCATGGAAACAGACTAACACTTCACTCCGTTACGTTTGCTCCTATTCATTAGCTCGTTAGTTCGGGCCAGGAATATTTCCATGGCGCCGAATTCCAATAATCAAACAAGTATTCACACAAATCTAAGAACTGCTTAAAACGGGGCACTACAACCAAGTGCACATACTCTAAATTTACTACAATATTTATTTTCAGTACGCATACTTGGATGTGGATGTGCAACACATACAAGCACTTGATATAGTATTTGTCTTGAGTATTCATACTAGTATGATGATGTGTAACACACACACACACACACACACAAAACCACGTGATTAAGTATTTGTCTTGAGTATTCATACTAGTATGTGGATGTGTAACACACACAACCACGTGATACAGTTTGTCTAGAGTATGCATGCTAGTACGTGGATGTGTAACACACACAACCACGTGATATAGTATTTGTCTTGAGTATTCATACTAGTATGTGGATGTGTAACACACACAATCACGTGATACAGTTTGTCTAGAGTATGCATGCTAGTACGTGGATGTGTAACACACACAATCACGTGATATAGTATTTGTCTTGAGTATGCATTCTAGTATCAAGCCATGAACAGAGATATGCTCCCTGAAGGGATAAGTATTCGTGGAATGCAACATTTTATGCTTTAGAAGTGAATAGACTTGATTGTCCAAGTTTACAAAAAATAAAAAGCTGATGTGTGTGTGTGTGTGTGTGTGTGTGTGTGTGTGTGTGTGTGTGTGTGTGTGTTGTCTGTGTGTAAGAAAACATTAGTTGACGATGCTTTATAATAAAATGCATGGATGCCCTGATCATACTAGGCGTTAAGTCAACTGGAACATTACGGATTTGCTCTGATATTACCTAGTAAACACTCGCCATTCCATGAGTATGAGGAACAGTGTTGAAAGTGACCAGTATATTAGAATTAGTAAATGATAAGAAAATAGAAGACCTGTATATTAGATAGAAGACATTTGCAACACTGTATTCATTTGACCATCTATACATGCATACATTTATGAGAGACTCGCAAAATCTGATAATGAAACTCTCCTCTAACTCTTGTCTGATGCTGGATTTCTATAACTCAAGTACACTATTGGATTTCTAGACAGAATCTCTGTTCAGAATGGTTTGCTCATAAGCAACAGTTTTCTAAAAGTGTATCAGCCAAAATATTCAAACTGCGTACAGGACTTATCTACAGGAGCACTGTAAGGGATGAGTTCCATTGTTTCAGTTTGCCGTTCACAAGTGCCTGCATATTTTATTAATGGACTTTCGATAATTGGTTGAATTGCATACTTCGAAAACATCATAGTAATGAAGCAGAATTTAGCGAAACCTTATAACATATTTCTCTGATCTTTCTGATATTTCTCATATCTAGAAAGATCTTTTGAGCCTAGATTACTTTATAAGTATAATTAATAAATGTTCTACACTGACCTGATGACGCATCTATGTTCTGTCAAAGTATAAACATGTATGAAACAAAATATACAATCGTTTGAAAGAATAGGTGAACACTTTTTCTACCCTTGTAACCAGCGCCACATCTGTACTGCTTATGGACAAGCATGATAACTGTTTTCAATTAAACACCCCTATTAACAACCCATTGACTATTCCATGTTTTCAAATAGTGGATCATCATATTTGTGGAGACTAATAAAAACATTCATTACAATTGTTAACATTCAGGCGATGGCATAGCATACCAAATTAGCAGCAAAAGTTATCTTTTGATTTCTGTTACATGCATTCGATTTAGGTTATATTTGATTTAAGTTGTGTTTTATTTGATTTGATTGTTTGTGGGTTTTGGAGTCTTTTTATTTCTTTACATGTCAATGTAATGTAATTTTGTTTACTAGAAATTTTATATTTTCCAGAAAATTCAGTTTGACCTGAGTATTAACTTAGATACCTAATAATAGAAACACTTGTTTCTATTTTTAGCTTAGTTCCTGGCCTTGATTGAGGGTCAAGTAAACAACTTATTTATATGAGTAAAATGATTGGTTCTTATCAAGGGCACACAGGAGCTATGTGACTTTTACATGTAAACATGATCACATCATCCTCTATTTCGCAATTAGGCATTTCCGAAATAGAGAAATACTTAGTATTAATAGTGATGTTTAGAGACAGAGAGAGAGAGAGAGCTCTCACTTGACGTCAAGTTGTTTCTTCTCTTGTGACCAGTATTGAAGTATTGAAAAATTTGAGTTTTATATGTTAATTTTCCTTTAGATTATTTGGAATCTAGAAGACTAATTCGTTTCTCTGGAAATATTATTGTATTCTTACAGAACTCTTGAACAAGGACTTTTGGTGAAAATTTTATTTGGATTTCCAAGACCGGAGGATTAATTATTATGTTAGTACAAGGAAATGTAGACGTCAACACAGTACAGGCTACATCATACGTCATCGCCTTCCATCTTGGATTCTTCGTCGGGACTCGAACTTAAAATCATTAGAACATTCACTATTAGGACTTCAAAAAGTTTATTTCCTGGATTGTTCTTGTATTATTTTTGGATTTGATTCTAGAAACCGTAAGTTCTCATATTTTTTCACTTTTACAGTATTTTTCCAGGGAAAATTTTTTTTGTTATATTTTCCAAAGCTTGTTGTTTTCATTTTTTCTTATGTTACTGTTTATTCGAGCCTAAACACGTAACATTTGAAGCTGTTTGATATTGCTTTTTCATGCTTACAATCAGTAAGTAATCGGCACTGAAATTGTCATATAAACGAAGAGTTCCAATACTAATATAATGAATAGTTACAGAAAGAAAACAAAAATCAATTTTAAAGTTGACTCGGATCCCGGAATAATATAATAAGTCTTTTCAGGTACATAATACGTTATAGAACACCGGTCGCAAGTTATAAGTTAATCTATTATAGAGATATTTACAGAATTATTGGTCTCTGTTCTACACATTCATTGTTACATATTTCGATGGCTAAGGCTTACAGGAAAGAACTTTGTAACATATTGAATGATACTTTGGCACGCTTTATCCAGGGTCATGAAAGATCCACTCCTGTCCGCAGACGACAACGTATTGTCTGGTTGTGAGACAAGGCAAACATGTCTAAGTGATTTGGGTGGAGGGGCTAAAGCCTGAAGATCATCAGCACGATAAAATGGATATTACCTTTCACAAAGTGAATAATAAATATCATTTCCATGTATGTGGCTGTAAAACACGACACGCCGATCAATAATTTTGCGTATTTTACATCTCATAACATACGCTAATATATCTCGTGTTCTTGGCTTCAGTTTTTAAACGTCACCCAAAGAGAAATTTGATCAGAGAAATATGTTAATTTAGAGAAACTTAGAGGTTCAGTTTGAGAGGATGCATCTTAAGTCAAAGGTGAATGTCTGGTAATTTGGAGTACACTAACATTTTAGGTGGCATTAACATTTTATGAACTATTGAATTCGTTGATTAAGGTGTCCATTTTTAAGGAATGTATCAATTTAATGTACTTGAGGATAGCTGTATGTGTCAGATCTACATAGTTTGGCTTGTTCCAGCTAATATATACACAGCACGTTGTGTCAAGATAAGAAATATGCAGTGGTTGAACTAAACGTATTTATCTAAGATATTCATAAAACTAGATTTGTACCCGGTAACCCCTGATGTATCACGTTTGCAAAATGATACTTAAGAATCAGTTGGCTGGATCACGTATTTTAATAATGCGTGAAGAATTATGATTGAAAGGCACCGAATTTTATGAACAATGCTCCTTATAACCGTACACAGTATTGTGTTCTGTATACAGGATTGGAACTGTACACTGTTATATTTCTATTCAGTGGCTTTCAGCAATGAAAATATTAGCAAATAATTGAATGTGTAGCTTCGAACCGGTATCATTTTCAAAGATGTTCCAACAGATAAACGTTTATCGAGACACGCGTCGTTACGTGCAATGTGTACCTTGACTGGGGAAACAGTCCCAACAAACTTTAATCAGAGATGGTCCCAGACAGGAAACGTTATTATTGGTTATATTTGTTATCAGCATAATTTCACCCTCTTTGAATATCAGGTTTAATCTGCTAGTAGTGACAGCTGACCAGAACAATAATCACAGCATCCTGGATATTTGATGCCAGAGACTGTCAACAGACACGGCTTTGTTGTTTATATTCACGGGGTTAATTGAGCCTGGCCCAGTTCTTTGCCCTTAGATAAGGCGCAAATATTAATTGAATTAAAATTCCTTATCTCTTTCCCTTGCTAAAACAGTGAAAGAGTCAGATAGCAAATAGTTGTGTGCCAGGGCTTGATACTGTAATTACACTGGATTTGTATTTCACTTTTAACTTTATTTATAGTTGTAGGACTCTTACTTGTTATTAAAGTGTTTTTTCAACCCGATTGGAACATTTATGGTGGCAGTCGTAAGAAGGAAATAAGGGCCCTGGTTACGTTGTCGAGGCTGCAAAAGATTATATTCCCACTAATACATAACATCAAGAGCAGACAAATTTTTTTTTTATAGAAATAGATGTAAGTACATGAGGTTTAGAATTTACAGCAGCATTTAAACAAAACTCGAAGTGCGAAAAAATTTACATATAAGAGCGAGCAGTACTGTCGATGCAAGCAATATAGACAAATTGAGCGGAATTGTCTACCGGATAATAGGAAACGTGGTAATCGCGCAACTTGTTTTGTTCAGCCAACAATTGGAGGCAGGTTTATTTCAGATGCAGGAATTGTAAATGGATGCGCGACCATGTATGTAAGGGGTACATGCTTGGATATGACCTTGTTAAGGTAGGATCTCGTTGACGAGAGTTGCAAGCAGGAGGGACATACGGTTACTTTAGACGCATCCGTCGGTCATCCATTTAAGGCACGGTTGGCTGCCAAAGTTCTATTAAGGATGGATATCCTTTGCAAGTAGAGGCGTTTGTTGTTACCAGGTCGACGATAAAAGTATTCGATGATGGGAAGACTGTGGAGAATACTGGCAGGCACAATGGTGAAGAAGAGAAAGGAGTCATCAACAATAACCTCGAAATAGAAAATACTGATCTGCACAATAATATTTAAGTTGATAAACTCTCGGCAATGACTTCAGATAGGTTATCGAAAGCACAGACGGCATATATGTCTCTTCAAAATATCAGAGAGAAGTTCTTTGCTACGCTTGAGGAGGCGAATGAGATGTCATCTCCAAAAAATAAAGGTCTGGTGATGGTTAGCATGGAGGGGAGCAAATTGCCGTACCAGCAGAATCACGAAAAACTTAAATGGAGTTCTCATATGATCGAGAAAACAAAAGAGAGGATTATCTAGTTATTGTTTTGGTCTGGGGTATTTGCAGAGGTAAAATATGTTGTGCAACGTGTCTTGAGCGTTAGATGACAACAAAACGCTCTGCAAGCGAGAAATCACCAACGGCTTGCCCACTAGCGATAATAGAACCTTTCTCAAAAGTTGCCATGGATATCGTGAGGCCGTTATTTAGAACGACGTATGGACACAAATACATTCTTACAGTTGTGACGATGCTACGAGGTATCCCGAATCTTTTCCTCTGAAGGATATGGAGGCAACAAATGTAGCTAAAACACTGATGGAGTTATTTAGCCGAGTTGGTCTTGCAAGGATCATATTGACAGGCAAAGGGATCAACATCACTGACTCCCCATTGAAACAGCTATATAACTGTTGAATATTGTCAGGACGGAGTTTGATACGTAATTTGATCCCCCATCTATATGGTGCTCTTGGTTATCGTTTTCTAGGAAATTGTCGACAACAGTGATATTGCCCAGATCGAGCAAGCACTGCAATAAAATAGGAAATTAATGGATTGAGTGTCAGAGATCTGAGCAAAGATATAGAATAGAACAACACAAGCCACCGAATGTGAAATAAAATAGTTTATTTAATTAAATAAACAAAATGAAATTAAACATGACATTTGAATGATACACTTTCTCTTAGAAATAGAACTGCAAATTTATGAAAAACACATATGACCGTTCTGTTACAGCGATAAAACAAATTTCATCATAAAATCGAGCGACTGATCGAACTTAGAAATGTTGCATGTCAGGATAACCTAGTTGCTTCCGGTCCTTTCCGAATCATTGCTAGTGTCAGGTCAGCGTTGCCGTATTTCTTCCCCATCACCTCTCTCTCTCTCTCTCTCTCTCTCTCTCTCTCTCCAGCCTCATCGGGTCATCGACCATAATTTTGCTGTCCGCTGTCTTTTCTCCCATTTGGTGCATAGGTATGGAGATATTTAGCCTTCAAATAAATAAAACACAATCTAAATATTTGTCACGTTTTTGTCAGGGTTTTCTATTCCCCAGTCTTGTTATATCAGATATCATCTTATCGTAACTCATCAGACTAAGGCTATGGTCTATTTGCAACCTGATACTGATACACAATCCAATTAACATAAATTTAATGTCTCTCTCTGCATCATACCTAGAACCATGACATAGCTAGTTCTCTTTGATAACTGTCACGTCCCACTGTGGGCTGTAAATTACAAGCTGAGCTATATCGGTCGATATGCATGGATTTTCTCAGTTAAGAGAATCCACAACTTAATTACGCAAATGAATTAATGGATTTCACGTCTAGTCTTAATTACAGTACTTGCTAAATAGCAAGTCATTGACATAGACATATCAAAATCAATTCTTAGCATACATTATACATATCCTTTAAGACAGATAAATCGATTATCATAATTTGTATCAGAGTAATGCATACAATTTTTACAATACATGAATTATATTACATACAAGCCAGTAAATCCGAACACGTTCATACCAAAGAAATATTGTTATGACATTCTTCCTCAGAAAAATTCAGCCTGCCGAATTTCGCAAGGAAATTACTTAAAACATTGAATAATGTCTGGGAAACACACCCTTCGTTTAGCTTAGCCAATCAGGATTAACTTTCTCTAACCGCAAAATTGTTAACATTCTCATCGAATTCAGGATTCTCTCCAATCCGTCTTTATTAATTACTATTCTGGAAAATATCATTTTTGACACTTATTTCAGATGCCCCAAGTTTTTTCAAATTTTGTCTCTGGCTTGTCTCTACTTCGTCATTTCCTCCAGTTGACCCTATGTTAACATATCTCTCGGGTCGTTATCCTAGCGGGCTCTAATTAAAATCCAGTCCTGCCCCCAAACAAGAAAGGTTAACAATCACCATTTATGGCGATCCTAACCTATACGTCAATTTTAATGGTTACATTTCACGCTGACCATGACATAATGTACGGCAAAAATATGTAAAAAATTTTACACCATTACATATATACGTGATGTTACAACAACGTATATGACACACTAAAGAATGGAAAGGCAGAATACTTTTACGGGACATTGAAGTCAATACGTTGTGAAACTTATGCGCAGACAATAGGAATGAATGGGATGAGATGTTACTATACTTATGGGTTGCAAACTGCAAGTCTCACATAAGGAAACTGATTTGCACACTCTGGGATTTTGTTTAGTTGGCGGTTCGAGGGCCAGTGCAACTTTTACGAGGATTGTTGTTTGGAAAAAAGCTGTCATGATGTCAGTGGTGGAGCATGTTGTGCTGGCTGATATAGGAACTCTTGTCAAAGAGAATCGGTTGAATCAGCAAATGAAAGTCATTGTATAATCGTCACAATAAGACGAGGGAATTTAGCCCAGGGGATGAAGTCCTTATTCTCTTGCTATCACGTTTGTCCAAGATGAAGGCACAAGGCAGGGACCTTATCACGTTTCTAGTAAGGTCAAGATGTTAATTGCCTGGTAGATGGATCCTGTAGGCACATTATGATAACCTATCACGTTAAATTAATTCGTGGATACGAGCATATTGTGCTGTTGGCAGCGGCGATGAACGAGAAAGATATCGTGGATTTTGATTTTCCACATAGAGCACTCGAAGATGATGATGGTGTTAAGTTGAGTCAGCTTGATGAAGAAGCAGGGAGAGGATATTATAAATCTTTGCAATAAATTTCAGGATGTTATAACAACAAGGCCTGTCAATCTAACTCACAGTATCGATAACGTTTGAGATGCCAATTAAGAAATGAATGAATAAAATACCTTTCTCACAAGGCAAAGACGAAAAAACAATAATGAAGCTACTTCTGGAGCAAGACCTTATTGGAATCTCTCAAACAATCCATGGCGTTCTTCTTTTATTTTAGCTGCGAAGAAAGATGAAACTCTATATGTAGATTACCGCAAACTCAACAATATCACCCTATTCGACGCTTATCAAATCCCACGAATGGATGACCTACTTCAGAAGGTTTGATACAGAAGATACCTGAGCTGGATAGATCTAACTAAGGGTTACTGGAAAATACCCCTACCTGAAGAATCGAGACCAAAGTTTATATTTGTGATCCACTGCGGACTTAATTAATCGTCTTGCACTACGATATGAAAACGACAACCACCACTTTTCCCCGCCTCATGGACTTGAGGTTGTCGGGACTGAAGTATTCTTTGTCGACATCATTTTGTCACGCAAAACTTGAAGAATCTTAGTTTTCTTGCAACGTAATCGGAAGATAGCTTCACAATAAAGACGTCAAAATGAGAGTTTGGAGGGGATGGGATCGAATGTATCGGACATGATGACCATACAATTAAAGCAATGATTGAGAGTTTCCACTACCAACGACAAAAAAGTGATAACGCTCATTTCTGGGATTGGCTTGATACTACTCAAAAATATTTAAGGACTCTTCAGGAATGGCAGTAAAATTAACCTCCATGAGCCAGAAAGAACCACCATACAGACTTGAATGGACTGAAGAAGCTGTCACATTCTTTAACATGCTGAAGAAGGCTCTTACTAAGAACACAGTTCTTATGGCACCTAATTCCAGCAAGGAATATATTGTGTAGACCTGTGCTAGTGACGTACGAATTGGTGCAGCTAAGCCAGACAACTGACGGTTAGAACAGGCATTGTAGCCTATCTTAGGTGAAAGCATCTTCCGCGAGAGCAGAAATAGGCATCTATCGATAAAGAATGCACTGCAATCGTTTGCGTGATTGATTGATGAACGTATTGTCAGGGACTGTTACATTCGGGATCAAAAGAACACACAAACACCATGTAAGGGTCCTTCCACTTTATGTGAAATAAAGCCAAAATCTTCACGTAACGTAGACCACCACCCCCCACCCCCCAAAAAAAGTGTTGCTTACAGTACCAAGCCCATCTACATAACTGCCTGCTCTACCACTCTGCTCTTGTTTTAGTAAGGGTTAGAGATAAGGGATCTTAATTAATTTAACATTTGTGCCTTATCAGAAGGGCCTGACTAGTCAAGGTGCAATTAGGCATGTGAAGAAAAACAACAAAATGGAACCTGTTGATAGTCTCTAGTATCAAATATCCAGAATGCTGGGATTAATGTTTTGGCCACTGTCACTGCTAACAGCTAGAATCTGATAAAACACTTAGGGTGAGACCATACTTATAACACCTCCCTTCTTAAGAGGAAACAATATGTTTTCGATACAATGATAATGTTTTCGTTCAAAAATAACTTGCTGGCTTGGTACATCAGTAAAACGATAAAACTTGCATAAAGCTTACGTTACTACTAAAATGCATAAAACTTAGAGTCACTACCATTAACCTGTGTAAACGAGTCTTGAATTCCATCAGTGACCATCCAGAATAGGGGAAATCCAATAAATTGGTTACCGTCTATATCCGCATAAATTCTTTATTATTCCAAAAACAGAACACACTGAAGTTCAAGAAATCCAGGAATACTGAGCTATTTCAGTAAGTGTCTCAGCGCCTTTGAAGTGTACTAAGCACGCCAGTATCTTTTGTCATTCAATTCATACATACTTCAGTTACATGCGCGATAATCCATCTGCATTTCCATGCTGTTTGTCCCTCCTGTGCTTTATAATGAAGTTGTAAGGATGGAGTTCCAAGCACCATTTAAGTGGACGCTGTTTCTGGCTTTCCATTTGATTTAACCATGTCAATGGGCTGTGGTCAGTCACGATTTCAAATGTTGTCCCTGACAGGTAATACCTAAAGGAATCAATTTCCCACACGATAGTAAGACATTTCTTCTCACTAGCTGCATATTTCTGCTCTCGTAGAAGATGTTTCCGGCTAAGATAGGCCACCACATGTTCTTCACCGTCCAATATCTGGCTTTGAACATCCTGAAATTCGTTGCCAGGATTTCCAATATCTTTTCGTTGCTCTTTTGTCAAGTGTACCCCCAGCTTAACACCAGCGTCACCTTCACCTGCTGTTGGTGGAAAACCAATGTCCACACCATCATTCTTTTCGGCTTGCATCGACAGCAGCACAGCACGCTTGTATCCACGCAGTAAGTTTACATGACAGGTTACCGCACCACGCCTAGCGGGTACAGATACCTGGTTGTTAACATCTTTAAACGTTTGGACCACACGAAAAGGTCCCTGCCATTTTGCCTTCATCTTGGACGAACTTGATGGCAAGATAATATGGACTTCATCCCCATGACTAAATTATTTTGTCTTCCTGTGACGATCATACAATGCCCTGATTTTCCTTTGGCGATTCGACTGTTTATCTTCGAGAAGAATTCCGATGTCGGCCACCTTCTTATGCATATTCACAATATACTCCACCGCTGACTTCTTACTGACATCCTTTTCTATCATAAACAAGCCTCGAACATTCGGCATTGGCCCCTAACTCGGCCAACCATGCAACACGACTGGATCTTTCCCAAAGGTGCGAATCCAGTCTCGTGTGGGATTCGTGGTATGCAACCAATAAAAATGGTAACATCTCATCCCATTCATTCTAGTTGTCTGTATAGAACTTCCGCAATATTTACTTCAACGTGTCGTTAAAAGTTCTACCGTTCCATTCACTTGTGGGTGACATGGCGTTGTTGTAACTCCACGGATACCCTATAGCTCATACAACTGTTTCAAAAAGGTATTAGTTAAGTTGGCCCCTTTGCCTGTTAATATGACACTTGTTAAGCCAACATGGCTAAATTGCTCATTCAGTACTCTAGCTACACTCGTTGTCTCCATATCTCTGTGTGTGGGGGGGGAGGGGGGGGGCAAATTTCTGTCGATCTACGAAAAGCACATTAGTTTGGGCCAGATAAAAATTAATTAGATTTATGGGGAAAAGCGCTTGTTAAATCGCTATAATACAATGATTTCTAATGTCTGGTCGGTAGAGGTAGAGACTTTTAAATTAAGCATTCGTTTACTTAACCGCGAGACGGACTATTAGAGGCAGGGTTAACTTCAATTTCATATCGGAACTATCAAAATTGAAATTCTACAGAACCGTTATTCTGGAGAAGTTGACCCCAATTTTGGCGCTTAGTTATAAAAGTCGGTAAATATATTTCATCCCGATTGGATACGCTAAATAGGGGCGTGTTTCCCACACGAAGTTTAATAGATGTAAATATTCCCCATCGAAAAATCTAATTAGTCTAAGATTTGCTGCAAAAGTAAAGGTACAGGGTACACCAAGAGTCAATTTGGAAGAAATTATCTCGTAAAATATTTGTCCAAGGGACCGGATGTCTGGAAGGTCGACGGACACAATTTTGGTGGTAGAAACGAGAAACGCTTGGTAGCACAAAGGTATCTGCGTAAAATTCATAAGATTCGTTGATACCAATAATTTGATTTGCTTGAATTATTTGATAATATTTGCATGAATTTAGTTGTTTAAATTCGTAGATTTTTTTCCTTTTGATATGAGTATAAATGTGTTGAGTTTATATATATATATATATATATATATATATATATATATATATATATATATATATATATATATATATATATATATATATATATATTAATCTTCTTTATATAAGGTTGTCAAATTGTTTGAATTAATCGTCTTCTTTTGATAGGAATTAGGTTCTAAGAATTTCATGTATTACTTTAGTTGATATAATTTACGATACTCCGTGTGAATTAACCGTCCTTAGGTAATTTCACGTATGATAAAGACTTTAGTACATTTTGACTGAAATTAACATTGTTAATCCATGAAGTGTGATTTCATGCACGCTAAAGACTTGAATGTGTGTATTCACTGAATATAAGGTAGTTCAGTCATGTAAGAAATTTCATTCATTCATTTTGTATAATTGAGACTAGAACGGAACTGTTATGTCTCGTGTGTTAATGCAAAGTGATGAATTCGCCATTAGGAAGTACATTAATCTCATGAAACTAGGTTTGTTTTGGTCTGCCTTTACTTAGGCCGACTAACAGCTTTGGTATCCGCTCAATACCGATAGCAAAATCTGATAACGATGCGAAACAGTAGGAAGGTTGGAGAGAGAAAAAAAGGAAGGAAAAGAAAAGACGAAAGGACAGGAACTGCTACAGCGAAATTGGAGTGAACCAGAGAAAAGCAGGTTATGCAACTGTACAAGGCAACGACTTAGATTGTTCACTCAATCATGTGATGAACGAATTCTATCAGTAAGACAGATCGGTTATTTTTATAAATATATTTGTGTTTTTGAAATACGGTGAAAGATTTATTCCAAAAAGAAGTGTATCTTCCTAATGTGTTGTATTATCACCGTTGTTTATGTAATTGAATAAATTTTGATTTGTAATGTACGGGGGCTCAAGTTCTATATAGCTGCTCAGATCTCTATTTATTCTACCTATAAGTTTACTCTATCCGGGCAATAACACCGAGGCCGATCATCTCCTAGATAACGGACACCTTGAAAGAAGGTACAATCCGCCATTCAACCCACGCCTTTTTCAAAGAGTAGGGCGTTACAATATCCTTCAAAGGAAAACTCTTCGGGATATATCGTTGCATCATCAACCACCGTCAGAATGTATTTGTGTCCAGACTTCGTTCTAGATAACGGTCCTACAATATCCATTGCTATTTTTGAGAACGGTTCTGTTATCACCGGTGGACAAACTATTGGAGCTTTTTCACCTGCAGTCCGTTTTGCTGTCATCTGGCATTTATGACACGATATTCAACATTCTTTTACATCGGAAAACATTCCAGGCCAAAAGAACGTCGGAAAATTATCTCTTTTGTTTTCTCCAAACCCATGTGACCTGCAAGGGGTCGATCATGTGCCAGCTCCATTATCATTTTTCGTAATCTTGCTGGTAGAACAATTTGCTCTTCCCCACGCGAACCATCACCAGATTGCCATTTCCGCCGCCAAATTATCATTATCCCAGAAGTATGCCATTGGCTCCTCCTCAACCTCTTCATGAGTAGCAAAGGACTTCTCTCTAACATTTTGCAGTGAAATATCCGCAATCTGTAGTTTCGACAACATGTCCGCATTCACTGCTGAAAGTTTGTCAACTTCAATGTCATCACGCGGATCAGTATCTGCTGTCTCGATGCTGTTGTTAACAACTTCATTCTTACCCTCATCCTCACATTGGTCAGCATTTTCCACAGTCCTCTTATTGTCGAGTCCTTTTACTATCGACCTCGTAACAACAAAAGACACTTCCTTGCAAATTATATCCATCCCCAATAGGGCTTCAGCGGCTAAATTTGAAACAAGACCCACTTGCGCTGGTCCCTTATAATACGTAGTGTCAATATTTACCATAGCCAAATGTGAGGTAAATGACTGACCCACTGCTGTGTATAACGTAACTTTGTGCCCCTCCAGCATGCAACTCTCGTCAACAAGATCTTTTCTTATCAAGGTCATATTTGATCCAGTGTCCTTCATAAACATGATCTCGCGCCCATTTACACATCCTATTTCAGAAATAAGCCTTTCACCAATTGTTGGCTTAACAAAATAAGTTGCTGGGTTGCCAAGATGTGTTGGACAATACATTGCAGTATGTCCCCATTGCTTGCATCGATGCCTATTCTTATGTTTGGACTGGTCATTCGTCGAAGTTAGTGTTGCTTGCTGCTGTAAGTTCTGAATATTCGTCTTGTTACTATTTACATTTATATTTTAACGAAACTTATTCTTCTGCCATTGTTGTTGTAAATTGGTGGGAATATAATCTTCCGCAGCCTCTACAACTGAACTAGAGCCCTTGTTCCTCCTAATCCACTGTGCTTGATCTTGTGGCAAGGCTTTCAAGAAATATTCATTACGAAGACAAATCATAGGGTCACGATCCTCCAAGAAATGCTTTATGTGCTGTTCAATCCTGGCCATCAGACCACTACATGTCTCTGTACTTTCCTTTTTCATGCTCACCAATGTAGTGAAATGTTCCTGCGGTCTCTTTCCAAAAGCGATCAATCAGTCATTTCCTGAGTTCCAGGTAATCCCCACAAGCTTTAGTTGCAACATATCTAGCCTCACCTGTAAAAATAGTTCTTAGCTGCAATACGTTAAACTCATCAGACCACTTAGCATGTTTTACAACTGATTCAAACTCTACTAGGAAAGTCACAATATTTTCTCCTCGTTCATGGTCATATGCCTGAAGCTTTATTTTAAATGGCATTGAAAATATTTTTTTCCGTCGCGTTTTTTTTTTTGGGGGGGGTGGTTTTTTTTTTTTTTTTTTTGACGCTTTTTTTCTTTCTATCTCAATATTTCCAAACGCTTCATTTCTAATCTTAATTTCTTTGTTTCCATTTCCCATTAAAACTCCTTCTGGCTTAACTCTAATTTTCTTTCATGTTTGTTTGGCTGGGTTTTCGCTTTGTTTCCTTGGGTGTTGCATGTGCTCAAGGTTAAGTTCCTCTCCATACTCCGGAATATCGTTATCTGTTAATTCCATTAAATTCTGTGCAAATGCTTTTCTTCGTGGTCGTCTTGAAGCATCCGTTGCTCCCTCAACTTCGACATCATCACCAACCGACATAATGGCAAATTCTATGTGCATACTGTAAGTTTTATCACTGTATTCACATCCATTGGACTAGTTTGTTTTCTTCTTTGAATGTCTGGGCTTATACGTGTACACTCGTTACAGTGATACACACTTTGCACTTAGAAAACAACTGTACGTTATACACACAGTACAGCCAGTCACTGCTAATATTACACACAGATTCGCTGAATTCACAGCTTTCAGAATTGTCAAACACAATTCCATCGTATTGAAAAATTCCAAATAATTCACACAGTATTATTGGAATCCCAACGCTGCCACCAAAATGTTAGATTCGGGTTCAAAAGGACACACAAATACCAAGTAAGGGTCCTACAACCTTATGTAAAATAAAGCTAAAATCTTTATTGTACTAAAGTAATAAGGCTTCACATAAACTAGAAAAAAAAAAAAAAAACAGTATTGCTTACAGTACCAAGCCCAACTAAAAACTGCCTAACCTATCACTTTGCTCTTGTTTTAGTAAGGGTTAGATATAAGGGATCTTAATTAATTAACATTTGTGATTTATCAGATGGGTCTGACTAGTCCAGGCACAATTAGTCATGGGAAGATAAACAACAAAATGGAACCTGTTGACATTCTCTGGTATCAAATACCCAGATTGCTGGGATTAATGTTCTGGCCAACTGTCACTACTAACAGCTAGAATCTGATACAGCAATTAGGGTGAAATCAAGCTTATAACAAAGACAATGTTTGAAATCGCGAATGGTCACAACCTATTAACATGGATAAACCAAATGAAAAGCAACAATCAGCGTCTTCTTATATGGCGTTTGGCACTCCAGCCTTATTACTTTAGTACAAGCACAAGAGCTGCAAATAGTAACGGATCATCGCGCATGTAACTAAACAATGTCTAATATAATTTGAATGACAATAAATAATGAATTGGCCAGTATAGTTAAAAACATTGAACAACATGCTGGAATAGCTCAGACATGTATTTTTAAACTCTGTTTCCTTTGGAATCATAATATAATTTAGGTGGATATAGATGATAACTATTTCCAAAATTCTCGATGGTCACTGATGGAATTCTGGTCTCATTTTTTAATTGAAAATGCGTGCATTTACCCTTTACGCATGTGAGCAGTAACATAAACATATGTAACTTTACGTTATTGATGTACTAAGCCAGTATGCATCGAAAATATAAAGTGTTTACTTAAGAAGTGATTTTTATATCAGCATAATTCCAAACACAGTTAATATCAGGTTTTATCTGCTAGTTGTGACAGTTGACCAAAGCAATAACTCCAGCATCCTGGATACCGGATACTAATGACTGACAACAGATACAGGTTCTTGTTTCTATTCCCACGGATAATCGACCCTGGCTCAGTTCTATACTGTTTGATACGGCACAAATTCAAATTTCCTTATCTCTAACCCATACTAAAGCAGTGACAGAGTCAGATAGCAGATAGTTATGTGACTTGGCCTGGTACTGTAAGCAACACTGGATTTTGTAGAATGTAGCTTCGGTTTTATATAAATATGTAGGACCCTTATTTGGTGTCTGTATGTTCTTCGAACATGAATGTGGCATGCTTACAGAGAGGTCAAGACTTTTTCTGTCAAAAAGAGAGAATAATCTGAATAATAGCATTGAGTCAGACAATTAAGGTACAAATTGTTCATTTTATGACAAATAATTCAAACTTGTGGTTAAGCTGCTGACATATGAATTTGCAGTGCATTTGTCTAAATACTTGTAGGACGTAGAAAATCGCGTTTGGTAGTTTGAATACATTTGGGTCAGATTTGAATACACTTTAACTTTGATTTGTTTTTGGTGATTCACAGCATATCAACACAAGCAGATTGTAAAAGCTGAAACAATTATAATAAAGTTCATTACTAAGGAACC